>CM028378.1:65086757-65249847 GCA_013146195.2 Codonopsis lanceolata
AAAGACCTTGATAATCTAGCAACCAACCGATAATCAAGAACAATTGAATCAAGAGGATCCTCCGGTTGATCCTCCAATGGACAATAAGAATTAGGGAAAATCCTTGAAAAACTGCTCATCCGGTAAATGCGAATCAAAGAGAAGAAGAACCTGCTAGAAGAAATATGGAAGTAGTAGTAAATCAAAGAACTATTAATGATTATAGTAGACCTACGTTGAATGTAGCAACATCATGTCTAATCTTACCGAAGGCATTAAGGAATTTCGAACTTAAAGGTCATTATTTTAATATGATACCTTCTTTCATGGAATGCCGCCGAAGATCCGATTAAGTTTCCTTAGAGAATATGAGTATATGATGAGTACTTTTGATGAGTACTTTTCCGTTAGAGGTTTGATGATGAAGACCAAGTAAAAATGAAATATTTTCCAAGTGCATTAAAAGATTTGGCGAAAAGATGGTTTATGAATCTAACACCTAGTAGTGTTTATACTTGGGCTCAACTATATGATTTGTTTATGGGTAAATATTATAAACATGCATCTCTTACGAATATGAAAACAAATCATGTCTTTTCAAAATGAACCATGTGAAACATTCCATGAAGCATGAGATAGATTTAAAAATTTGCTTATCATGTGTCCTCATCATAACTGCCTCAAGATGTGTTAGTACTTCAATTCTATCATGCTCTTTTCTTTGCTTTTACAAACTATGGTTGATAGTGCGTAGGTGGTTCTATTAATAGAATGACACCAGTTGCACTAGAAGAATTATTTGAGATGTTGAGTGCAAATTCTCAACAGAAAAGTGCAAGAGGTAAAAGTAGAAGTTTATTTCAAGTTCAAGAAAAACCAGAGATGAATACACAAGCTCAATATGAAAATTGGCCAATTCAAGAAGCATGTGCTATGTGTGGATTATATTCTCATGCTACTAATTTTTGTCCATCTAGTGCTATGTATTCAGAACAGGTGAATGCCATGAACATGTACCCTCAAAGACAAAGGAATGATCCCTACTCAAACACATATAATCCTGGTTGGAGAAATCATCCTAACTTTTCGTGGGGAGGAAATAAACCATTACAACCTCAACCACTACAACCTCAACAATTCCAAAATCAAGGACAATTGCGAATTGAAGAAGTCTCAAAATCGGATGGAGCAAACAAAGGTCAAGTTGCTCTTAACAAATATTTGCTAGAAGAGTTAGAAATTGTAAGGGAGAAACTTGCAAAAGTTATGAACGAGAAAAGAGAAGAAGGGAAGTTCCCTAGTCAAACTGAGCAAGCAAAATCTATCACTACTCTGCGAAGTGGTAGAGTAATTGGAGAAGAGGTAAGTGATCCTATTCAATCTTCTAATATGCCTGATAAATTAGATAATTCTGAAAGCGAAGTTGAAAAGGATAAAAATGAAGATAATCAAACAAATAATCAAGAAGTAGAAAAAGAATTGCCAAACAAAGATAGTCAAGAAGAAGTAGGGCAAGAAAAAGAACAAGAAGAAGAGGAACCTTATGTGGCACCACCACCTTATGTTCCTCCAATTCCATTCCCTAGAAGACTTATGAAAAACAGAATGGATAAACAATTTTCGGAAATTTATAATATGTTATCCAAAGTGAATGTTAACCTTCCTTTGCTTAATGTTATTAAAAATATTCCGGCATATGCTAAGTTTTTCAAAGATCTTCACTCTAAGAAACACAAATTTGAAAACAATGAAAAAATTATTGTTTCTGAAAACGTAAGTGCAGTTTTACAACCCGAACTTCCCCCTAAGTTGAAAGATCCTGGCAGCTTTAATATCCAAGTCTCATTGGGTAGTTCTAAAAAGATGAAGGCTATGTTAGATTTAGGAGCAAGTATTAATTTGATGCCTTTTGCAGTCTATAAACAATTAGGGTTGGGAGAACTGAAACCCACTAATATGTCTTTACAATTAGCTGATCGTTCAGTTAAACATCCTTTGGGCATAGTAGAAGACATCCTAGTTCAGGTTGATAAATTAATCATTCCGGTTGATTTTGTGGTTCTAGAGATGGAAAGGAAAATATGCACAAATAATGAAGTCCCTATCTTGTTAGGCAGACCTTTTATGGCCACTGCAAATACAATGATAAATGTTAAGAATGGTAAACTCACAATGTCAGTCCTAGGTGAAACTGTAGAAATTTTAGTTTTTGACGCAATGAATAGACCGAGTGACATGAATGTGTGTTTCTCAATCGATGAAATTGAAAAATTGACAACCCAAACCTTTGAAGAAAATTGTGAGGATGATGATTATGAGAAGGATGTGTTTGTAAGTTATGATGATAGAACTTTCTCTCACATAAAATTCGACATTGAAGAGTTAGAAAGAGAACTTCGAGAGACGGATGAGAGAAAAGAGAGAGAAAGATTAGAAGCCCTTAAAGATAAAGATAAAATGGAAGAATCTGAATCGAAAATAATTTTGATAAAATAGAAATAAAGGAGATTGAAAATAATGACGAAGAAGATGTGGAAATTCTAAAATCTCTTTTTGAAGAAATAGAAATAGAGGAAGAAAAAGTAGAAAATATTGAGGAGGTTAAAGAAGAAACGATTAAACCCGAAAATTCTGAATTCATTCCGTCTGTTAAATCTCCTCCTGAAGAAGAATTAAAGCCATTACCACCCCACTTAAAATATGCATTTTTAGGGGAAGGTAAAACTTTACCTGTTATAATTGTTGCAGATTTAACAGAAGAACAAGAAGCAAGCCTATTAAAAGTTTTATGGACACATAGAGAAGCGATAGGTTGGTCCTTAGCAGATTTAAAAGGCATTAGTCCGTCTATGTGTATGCATAAAATACATTTGGAAGAAGGTAGTAAACCTTCTAGAGAAAGACAAAGAAGACTTAACCCTCACATGGAAGAAGCAGTGAGAAAAGAAGTTCTTAAGCTTCTTGATGCGGGTATAATTTACCCGATATCTGATAGTAAATGGGTTAGTCCAGTTCAAGTAGTTCCTAAGAAATCGGGAATTACAGTAGTTAAAAATGATAAGGATGAATTAGTTCCCACACGAACTATCACGGGTTATAGAATGTGCATTGATTTGAGGAAATTAAATGCAACAACTAGGAAGGACCACTTTCCCTTGCCATTTATTGATCAAATCCTTGAAAGACTAGCTGGTCATGAATATTATTGTTTTCTTGACGGTTTCTCTGGCTACAATCAAATCCCAGTAGCACCCGAAGACCAAGAGAAAACCACTTTTACATGTCCCTTTGGTACCTTTGCATTTAGGAGAATGCCCTTTGGACTTTGTAATGCCCCAGCTACTTTTCAAAGATGCATGATTTCTATATTTTCAGATTTAGTGGAAAGATGTGTTGAAGTATTCATGGATGATTTTTCAGTATTTGGGAATTCTTTTGACCATTGCCTAGAAAATCTTACATCAGTTTTGAAAAGATGTTGTGAAACAAACTTAACCCTAAGTTGGGAGAAAAGCCATTTCATGGTTAAACATGGAATTGTCTTAGGTCATGTTGTGTCTAATAAAGGAATTGAAGTCGATAAGGCAAAAATTGAAGTTATATCACAACTACCTCCCCCAACTTCTGTCAAAGGTGTTAGAAGTTTTCTAGGGCACGCAGGTTTTTATAGAAGATTTATAAAAGATTTTTCAAAAATCTGTAAACCTCTATGTAACTTGTTGGCAAAAGACACCGAATTCATTTTTGATCAAGAATGCTTGAATGCATTTAATTTATTAAAAGAAAGATTGACAACTGCCCCAATTTTAACCGGCCCCGATTGGTCTCTTCCTTTCGAGATCATGTGCGATGCTTCAGATTTTGCAATAGGAGCTGTGTTAGGTCAAAGGGTAGATAGGAAACCACATGTAATTCATTATGCTAGTAGGACATTAAATGATGCACAACTTAATTATACAACAACAGAAAAAGAATTTTTAGCTGTTGTGTATGCATTAGAAAAATTTAGACCATATTTGTTAGGATCAAAAGTCATAATATTTTCTGATCATGCAGCCCTAAAATATTTATTGAGTAAGAAAGAGGCAAAGCCTAGACTCATAAGGTGGATGCTTTTATTGCAAAAATTTGACATTACTATTAAAGATAAAAAAGGGTACAGAAAACGTCGTAGCCGACCATTTGTCTCGATTAGAATTTTCACCCTTACTTGAACATCAATTTCTTGACAATAAAATTCCTGTAAATGAAGACTTCCCTGATGACAGTTATTAGCAGTCAAAGATTTAGATCCTTGGTATGCCGATTATGTTAATTATTATGTGTCTGATATCATAAATCCTGACTTTGATTTCTATCAAAGAAAGAAATTTTTAACAGAGGCAAAGAATTATTTTTGGGAAGAACCTCATTTATATAAAATGTGTTCAGACTCTATAATTAGGAAATGTGTTCCAGAAAAAGACCAACAAAGTATTATGACATTTTGTCATGAATACTCTTGTGGTGGTCATTTTAGTGGAAATAAAACTGCTAGAAAAATTTTGCAATCTGGATTATATTGGCCTTCTGTTTTTAGAGACTGTGACATATTTTATAAAACTTGTGATAAATGTCAAAGAACTGGTGGAATTGGCAAAAGGAATGAAATGCCCTTGCATATAAATATGGTTGTTGAAATTTTTGATGTATGGGGTATTGATTTCATGGGTCCTTTTCCAGTCTCTAATAATTGTGAGTATATTTTAGTTGCTGTTGATTATGTGTCTAAATGGATAGAAGCTATTGGAACTAAAAATAATGATGGAAAAACTGTTGTCAAGTTTGTGGAGGATATTTTTGCTCGGTTTGGAGTACCTAAGGCCATAATTAGTGATCAAGGAACACACTTCACTAATAGATTGCTAAATTCAGTCCTTAGAAAATATGGTGTAACTCACAAGTTAGCTACACCATATCATCCTCAGACCTCTGGCCAAGTAGAAGTGAGTAACATACAGATAAAAGCAGTTTTAGAGAAGACTGTTAGACCAAACCGTAAAGATTGGCAGTCTAAACTTAATGATGCTTTGTGGGCATACCGAACCACATATAAGACCCCGATAGGATGAGTCCTTACCGAATGGTGTATGGCAAGGCTTGTCATCTGCCAGTTGAAATTGAACATAGAGCCTATTGGGCCGTCAAAGAACTTAACTCAGACTTAACCTTGACCGGTGAAGAAAGACTGTTCCAATTGAACGAAATAGAAGAACATAGGTTAAATTCGTACAAAAATGCTAAAACTTATAAAGAAACGACCAAAAAATACCATGATATGGGATTAGCCGACAAAATGTTTCGTCCAAGACTAAAGGTACTACTTTTCAATTCTAGACTCAGGCTATTTCCCAGAAAATTGAAATCAAAATGGTCCGGTCCTTTCATTATAGTCCAAATTTATCCTCATGGAGCAATAGATATTAAAAACCCAAGGACCAATGAAGTATTTAAAGTTAATGGTCACCGACTTAAGCCATATCTTGAACCCATGTCAGTAGAAAGAACAATTGAACTTATTCGTCTAGCTAACAATGAACCACCAAATGATTAGGTTTGCAGTTGGGTCGAGCCAAAGACGTTAAACAAGTGCGCTAGGTGGGAGGCAACCCACTATGATGAATTTTATTTGCTTTCGTAGTGTAATTTAAATATGTTATTCTCCATCTTATTTAACTTTGGACATTTAATTAAAAATTAAATATGTCAAAACTCAAGTTTGGGGGAGAAAAGCATCGTAGTGTTGTATTTATATGTTGCTAATATTTTAGTTTAGAGTTTGTGTAGAATTTTTAGAGTGCAGGGAAGAAACGGACCTAACGGAACATAACAGAAGGACCAAACTGCAAAACTGCCAAAAAGACTGGAAGCAGAAAAAGCATGAAACTCTCTGGTGACCTTGCGGCCGCAAGGCCTTAATAAATGCCCGAAGTGTGACCGTCAGACCTCCAACAGAATCCGTGCAATTTGTTGACTGCCGACCTTGCGGACGCAAGCCCTAAGGACCTTGCGGCCGCAAGGCCCCCTTTATAAGCCAAAACCGGGCAGCCCCCAACAAATCACTCCGAAAATTCTATCCCTCTCAAGAACGGCAGCAGCAAGATCTCTCTCTCCCTCACTAATCCGGCGAAGTCTTTCCACATTCCGGCCAAGATCCAAGCCTAGGTGCTCTCCCCTTCAAGTTTCATTCTTCCATTCACCCTCATCTCACTCCATCAAGCCTTGAAGGACGGTGACCTCCATTTTTTCCGACAAAAGCTTCATAAAATCCGGCCAACCCCTTCATCTTCTAAAGCTTGCAAATCCAAGTATCTTCTCACCCTCTCATTTCGATTTTTGACGTACCAAAATATCTGCATGCTAGGGTGTTAGATTTATTTTACATAAAAATTTATTTTTGCATGCTTTAGTTGTTAGGTTGTAATTTTAATTTTTTAAAAAAGAGTAGATTTTTGTTAATCTTTGTGCCTAAACTTAAAATGGCCCCCAAGCGTAGAAATACCGTCCCGTCCACATCCCGCTCCGAAGAGAAGGAGCAAAATTTTGATATCACCCGCTTTATTTCATTTGAGGCTTCGGAGAGCTACTCTAAGAAGCTCTCCAAGAGCATTATCCCTGAAAGGGGATATAAAGCTCGACAATTTGCCCTCCCCGACCACTTCTATAACCGTAGGTGGGCTACTCTTATTGCTTCTCCGGGCGTGACCGTCGTGGCCATAGTCCGTGAATTTTATGCCAATGGGCAAGTTTCTATAGACGGTAGTGTGCTAAAGACCGTTAATGTTAGGGATAGGCACGTTAGTTTTTCATCCCAAAACATTAACCTTTTTTATGGCACTTCCAACTTTGCGAGTGGTGCCAACCAATACAGCTGCCACCTTTCTGCTCCTATCTCTCTCGAGGCGGTAAATGCGACTATCGCAACGCCTGGTGTGGTTTGGACCTACAACCAAAACCCACCATTCCGTGCCCGCACTATGGAGGAGTCCTTTCTCACGAACACGGCCAAGGCCGTGTTCAAGTTTATCTGTGCACGACTTATGCCTTCCAGTCACCAACACACGATGACTTGGGCTAAGACTGTCTTGATCTACACCATCCTTACGGGTGGGTCTGTCGATGTTGGCCGCCTGATCAACGGCCAAATTCAGACCCTCATTAGAGGTACCACAAATGTGGGATTCGCGTTCCCGAATTTGATTACCGGACTGTGTGATCAGGTGGAGTCGAGTGGGCTCCAGATTCGGAGAGAGTTAGGAAGGTGCCCGATATTACTCGGGCTTTACTGTTTGAGCACGCTCTCCAGCCGCGAGAGAGAGGCCCTCGTGAGGAGGTGCCCGAGGAGGAGGATCCGTTGGAGGCGAACTCCAACAGGCAGGAGGAGATTGTCCTCCAAAATGATATGTTGGGTCAGCAGTTGGCACAAATGTGTGCCGACCAGACTGACCTCTTTGATTGGGTTAACCAGGTGGGGCAGAATGTCTCCACATATTTTGGGATGCCACCTGGCACAATCCCCGAGTTTCGTCCTCGTTCGTTATTTCCTCCCGACTCACCGTGAATCGAGGCCCAAGTTTCTTCCCCTTTCGTTAGGTGGGCTTGCTATGTCCTTTTGATATTTGTCCTTCCTAATCAATCCTCTCATATGTTCCTAAATTTTGGGGACAAAATAGAAATTAAGTTTGGGGGGGGGGGAGAATTCTAAGCCCAGAGTCCTAGCAGGTCCCAGCCTAAGGAGGAGTGGAGTTGGGCTACGTTTTTACTTTTTAGGATGGGGAAAATTTTCTTTTCCCTCTATCGTGTCTTCTCCTCACCCGCCTTTCTTGCTTTTTAATTTTTTTTTATTTTCGGAGATGTTGTCTTGACCAGAATACTATAATATTTGGTTCTTACGGGTACCCGTTATGGGGACCCATCATCAATTGTGTCATCATCATCTCCAAATTTTTTATAAAAAAATAAAAAAATAAAAAATATTATAATTCAAAATTTTCATCCTCGAATCTTTGTGTGGTCGTACTAGTCGATGAGGAGTTAATGCAATGAACCACATAACTTTTCCATAGATCCTTCTGGAATTTACTTGATTCTGCAAAATTCTTAATTTTCTTCAAATTCTTCATGCACCTACACCAGTCATAATTATGGATTGATTAGAATATTTTTATAAAGTTTATAGCACACAGTTCATTTCAACAAGATATGCACAAGAATATGATGAATAGTTGTCCTAACATGATTGTTGCATTGAATTGTAACTTATGGTCAATTGCATGATAAGTTAGATCCCTTGGATTTTTCTCACTTATATATCTCAAGCACACTTTCGAACCGTGTCTGCATGTTAGTCTCGATTGTCCCTACCATCTGTTTTAGCGAATGCTTATGTGAAATCCAGTTATGCTTAACATTCAACTCCATAATTCCCACAGTTGATATGATATTTTATGTGTCTTACTTGCTTTAAAAACTGCATGAGTATTTGGCATTAAGATATGATTTAGGCCATCTTTGGATCGTTTGAGCCTAAATATTTCCCGACCTTTACTAAAAATATCTCTAGTGTCCCCTTTTGAGCCTAATTAAAAAGAATGGAGTGTGCTAAGCACACATTAAACCCCCATTCGACATCGTTTCAATTACCCACATTAACTTAACCCTAAAAGCCTATACACTTTTAGCCTACCCTTTGAGAGAGTAGGATGTGGGTGGGGAATTAATTTTATGGGACCATCTTTCAGTCAAACAAGTTTTCTGAAGACTTCTTTCTTCATGTTATTCGAAGAAAAAAAAACAGAAGAAGTTGAGTGCAAGAAGATTCAAATGAAAGCATAGCTTTCGAGAGAAGAAAAAAAAATGTTAGAAAAATTCGCTGAGAAAGATGATGAGATATTTTAGCTTGATATATTGTACAAAACAAGTTTGGGGTGGGGGGAATTGAAAAAGAAAAAGTAAAATAAAAGAAAACACCCCCCCCTCACTTGTGGTCTTTGCAGTCCTAGCCTAATTGGGAAAAACTTCCTTTTGCTTGGAAGTATTAGGGGTAAAGGGTAGTCTTGCTCTCTCGCTTTGAATCCTCATCCATTTCCATCATATCCCCCAACACCTTGGCCTTACATTACAAGCTATTAAAGACTTAATGATCTTCTTGCCAATGCTTGTGTTTGTTATTTTGATAAGTAAGGCATGTAAAATTGATCTAACACTTCATATTCACATTATTCGCAAGCTCAATGTGTTAGCATAATCTTAGCTATCACAAGTAATTGGGAGAGGAGAGCATTGTATGTCATACATATAAGTGCATGAGATGGATGTATAAGTTTTTAAAATCCTTGGTGATCTCTCTTTCTGTAATAGACCGGGTTTGGATGGTATATCTCATACTCTATGATGCAATTGCTTTATTTAAACTCTGATTTTCATATGAATGTGGTGCTTAACTTAATAAAACTGTTTTAGTTAAGATATTTTCTAAGACTGGTGATCACACACACACGGAGAAATTTAGACTAGTAGCAGTTTTGAGTATAAGTCAGCTGGTTTATGTGTTTAGTCTGCACATATGTGGTAAGCATCTGACTGAGACTACTTTGTTATACCATGCTATTATGACTTGAGGTTGAATCCAAAAAGATTTTTTGTTTTATTTCTAGTTTAATTTTTATCTGCTTTTGTATTTATTAGTTTTTGTATTTATATGCATTGTCGAGTCACTAGTAAGAGTCTCCTTGAGTTTGTGGGTTTCTAGAGGAGTGTAAATAGTGTCACCATCCAAAAAGATTTTTGTTATTTTTATTTAATTGCTTTTGTATTTATAAGTATTGTTTACTCGTCGACGAGTAAAGTTTAAGTTTGGGGGTATTTGATCGATGTATTTTATACGTCGATATCAGGTACTTTTATGACTTAAATTGAGCTATTTCACGAAGCTTTTAGCTACTGATAGATGTTTTTCGGTTGTTTTATGAGTTTCAGGGTTTTAGGTGGAATTATATGAATTATAAGGCTTTTTGGTGAATATTTCAAGAAGGTGCCAAAGTGTAAATTGATGAAGAAACGGCAAAGGGACATTCTGATGACCTTGCGGCCGCAAGGTGTTTGGACCTTGCCTTCGCAAGGTAGGCAGTATGTCAGCCCCGAAGATTGAAGACCCTTGCTGACGCAAGGGGTAATGACCTTGCGGCCGTAAGGTAGCCAAAACTGACTTTCGGAGGTTTTCAAGCCAGACTAAAACTCCTAAACCCCCTACAACTCCATGGTATAAATAAAGGACGGTAGCCAGAGCTCAAGGACAACCAAGAAGTAGTTTTATATAGCTTTAGCATAGGATCTAGCGTGTATAACATAGTTTAGTTGTTGTAATTATAGTTTTGAAGATCGGTCCATGTATTCAATCATCTCCATGTGTTGTTCATCTTCAAGGATGAACTAAACATCCATTAATCTAGGAGTTGGGAGGTAACTTGTATCGAATCTATGCTTTAATCTATTTTTATTCATTTAATTCTTGTTGATTATGGTGATTATCAATCCCTTTATTATTTCACTTTAAACAAATGAATGTAATCGTGAATAATAAAGGCCTAGAGGTGCGGATAACTGCATGATCAATGTGCATATGTCGTACACAGGCTCACCACCATGATAAATTGAACCTATCGATGCACGAGAGTGATAAGTTAGGGTCAGGTTCCATATATGACCTAAGTGACAGTTAGGATTCATATGTTCTTGTGCCTAGGATATAGAATGGACGAATTATTTGGAGATGGAGACTGAACGGTAATTCGACAGGCTATATCTATATTTTGTGAACGAACCCAAGAAATTGAATGATACTTTATCAAAATAAGCCATATAAGAGATACAAGTTAAACCCTATTCCTAGATTTCCCTCCATCATAAAATCTTCATAACCTGTAATTGCTGCTAATTTAGTTAACTTTAGAATAATAATTAGTTTAGATAAAATCAATATAAAAACCCCCGTAGTTTAATAATTTGCTACTGATAATCGTGCTATTTGTGATCTTCTTGTCTTTGTGGTTTGACCCTTGCTTCCTAAAGCTATTCTACAATAGTCTTGTCCACTTGTAAGGAAAATAATTAAAATAAGACATCGATCACTCGGCGACCACCCCGAAAGTGCACTTTGATGGGTTGCGCTTCATTTTGTTTTTCCTTAGGCTTGCGAAGGTTTCCCTTAAATCCTTGACATGGTCGGAGTGTTTGGTCTTGATGACCATGTCGTCGATGTAAGCCTCCACATTTCTGCCCAATTGGTTACCGAACACATTGATCACCATCCTTTGGTATGTAGCTCTTGCATTCATGAGACCAAAAGGCATCATAGTGTAACAGTATAATCCTCATACAACTCGAAATGTTGTGTTTATCTGATCGGCCAACCACATCTTGATTTGGTGGTACCCCGAGTACGCATCAATAAAACTCAGGATCTTGTGCCTGGCTATAGAATCTACCAGCTGGTCGATTCTGGGCAGGGGTACCAGTCTTTGGGACAAGCCTTGTTCAAGTCGGTGAAGTCAACACACATTTTTCATTTCCCACTTTACTTCTTCACCATTACTATATTTTCTATCCATGTTGTGTACAAGACTTCCTTGATGATCTTGGCTTTGAGTAACTTAGACACTTCCTCCTTGATCGCCGCTTGTTTCTTTGAGGAGAAGATTCTAGCCTTTTGTTGTATGGGAATGACCTCGGGTTTGATGCTTAGTTTGTGTACAGTGATGCTCTTACTTATGCCTTCCATGTCCTCGACTCTCCAGGCGAATACATCCAGACTTTCTTTCAGGAGCTTGATGATCGATGTTCGCTCATCCTCGGGTATTTCTCTGCCTACCTTGACCTTCTGCTCGGGAAAGTCAAGGTTGATTATGATTTCTTCTAGATCTTCGTGTGGTTCGATGATTGGTTGATCCCTGGTATCCAGACTTTCAATTATAATTATTCTTGTAGCAGTGTTGAAGTTTACTAGTGTATGCTCATTGTCCCTGGGCGCGGGTATGTCAAGCATGCTGATACTCTCGTATCTCTTTTTTCAGGCGAGCTGGCATTCCCAGCTCGCACTGGCTGCTATGCCTGAGCTGTTTCTTAGGAATCTCTACTTCTGTTTCCTGAATTCTTTTGGTTAATTTGCTCAATTCGACGACCTTCCTTTCTGGTAGGGTGATTGTTACCTTTTCCTTACGCTTCTTCTCTCGGTAAATATATTCTAGAGTGCTTGTTGGATCATTCAAAACCATTCTCGTTCCATTTTCAGTGGGGAACTTCACCCTTTGATGAACCATAGATGCAACCATCTGGAATTTTGTTTGAGATGGGGATCCTACAATGGCATTATAAGGGGAAGCTAGATCGAGTACTAGGAAGTCGACCTCCTTAATTCGAAGAGTCCTGCTATCTTCCCCCAATATGACCGTCAGAGTGACTGTTCCCTTCACCGCGACCTTATGCCCAGTGAATCCTTCCATTTGTACGCTACTGGGTTTGAGGTGGGCGTCCCCCAACCCATTTCCTTGAAGCATGTGTAGTATAGGATATCTCTTCCAGCCCTCGTGTCTATGAGAACTCGTTTGACTTCGCTGTTATGGATCCTTACTCGCAGTGTCAATGGTTGTTGAAGAGCGGTTTCGCTGGTCGCTTGCTCACTTGGCCAGAACATGGTTCCCCCTCTTCATCCAGCTGTGGTATAGTATTGACCACATGTTTCAAATTTTAGATCATATGTTTTAGTCGAGTATCACTTGGTGCTGCTTCCCACATGGTATACGCACAATCCTTCAGTCTTTTACACAAATTAGATCAAAATCCTTTTGAATATGGTCTACCACGACAAATGTCTTTCAAATTACGATAAAGATGCACAAAGCAAAAGAAATGCTTGGAACTCCTAAAAATTTCAATTATGGCTTCCATTAAACCAACATTTCTATCAAAAACAAACAACACATCTCTATCAAGTAATTCTTTTACTTTCGAAAGAAACCAACTCCAATTATCTCAATTTTCAGCACTAACAACTGCAAAAGCAAAGGGAAATAGACCTACAAAGAAAAAAATGATAGTTGAATAATGTTCACACAAAAAAATTAAAACATAAAAGAGTTTCCTTAAATAATTAAATACATTGATTTCCATCCTTGGCCGTTGCAGACAAAAGAGTTTCCTTAAATCGAGATTTCATAAAAATTCCATCTATGAACAATATTGGACGACAATACTTAAAATCATCTATGCATGCACAAAACGAAATAAACAAACGACTGAAACGATTTGTAATAGGGTCTGATTCAACAAATGCACAACTGTCAGAATTACTATTATGCAAAGCTTTCACATACCATTACAGCTCCTGAAAAGAATCTTAGTAACCACCAAAAATCTTACCTCAAGTCTTGTCAACGCTCCTCCATGCCTTACTATATGTTACCAAAATTTCATATCGGGTCCTCATTTGATCAACTACACCTTTTGGAGAATACGATGGTCGACTACGAACATTTTCAAGAATCAAGTCTGAAATTATACCACAACCCATCTTTTTTGCATAATCTATTGGATCAATCGTATTGACATAACAATTGTGTTTAAGGTTACACTTGTATACTCTTACTGACTTATCAACGGCTGAAATAGTTCCCTTCATAAACCAATTGCAACCATTATTAATTTTTTTTTTGCAAACAACATGAATCCTCTCATTATTGTTCTTCAAAAAAAAATATTCAAAACCAATCTTGAAAGATTACTTTATAAATTCACAACAAAATTCATACACCCCCCCCCTTTTGAAAATTTACCCAACACCAGTAATAAGTGATGCCAAACCAACAGTTAAAAGGTCATTTTCAGATTGATTAGGATATATATCATAACATGAGACACTATCATCATCACTGTTCACACATGAAGAATTGATATTGTTTTGATAAGATGCATATGAATCGCGATTTGAATAAGTTAAATTGCTATTACGTACTGAGACATCCATATTTGCAGTAGATGCACTGTGATTACAATTCATTGAATCGGCAAGTAAACCTACATCCTTAACGTTACAAGAAACAGAATCCCCAAGTAAACCTACTTTGTTCAATCCAAAACTAAAATAATTTGTATTTTCAACAACATCTATGGATATAATACTACTTGACAAAACTCTCGTTAACAATATGTTTACGCAATCCTCATCATTCACCAAACAACAATTCATGTGAGATCCAACAGAATACTTCATAGATAAATTTGAAAATTCAACATTAGAATATTTACATGTTATCAATTGAATAACATCACCAATGACAACATTTTCATTAACTTTAGAAACAATCGTATCTCATCAAAATTTAAACAATAACATGATGGGTTTTTCCATTGAAAAAGGAAGTGAATAGGAATAGGAAATAAACGACGATTTACAAAAAAAAAAATGTTTTAAACGATAAATAAGGTTTTGAATCGCGGTATATAAAATTATGCACCGCGATTCAACCAACTAGTCATCCATTAAGTGTAATTAAGGGTAACGTAGTCATTTCGATCCCAAAAATCACTTTTAAACTGCAGTTCACGCGGTTAGTCATGCCTTAAGCGTTCATTAAGGGTAACGTAGTCATTTTTCTGGCAAAAAGTGATTGTTTCCGGTTGAAGATAAAAAAGAAAGGACTGGAGCGATTAAATTAATAAGAAAAGGGATCGGCCGTAATTTTTTCAAAAAAAAAACTAGATTTAAGAGGTTAGAAACTTTAAAAAGTGAACCGACCCGAATTTCATCCAACAATTAAAGGTTCATTTGGGCAGGCCCAGGTATTAGGAATCGATACCAATTATGGGCAATGACATCAGAGAAAGTACTTTGATAACGAAATGCAGCTTAGTTGTTAGACGCTTCACCTACACTTAACAGGTTGTGGGTTTGAGTCACTCAGGGTGTAAGTGAGAAACCACTATTGGTCCTCTTAAATAAAAAGACATTAAAAAAAAAAGATTAATATATAATTTGGTCCCTAGACTTAACATTTCTTTCTATAATAATGGTTATAAATGTTTCAAATTTCTTATATTGGTCCGTAAACTTCACTTTTGCGACAGTCCCTCATACCATACTCTTAAACAAAATCGTATACAAAATTAAAATGATAAAATTTTCCACTTGAAACTGGTTGGGATGCCCAAGTGAAATAAAATTTGGCGGGAAGGAATAATAATTTTTCCCTGATATATACTCCTTACGTTCCTAAATAGTTCTCCTTTTTTTTTATCCGTTCTAAAATAATTGTCTTCTTTCAAAACTTTTCTTTTCAGGAAAACACGTTTATCACTTTGTCCTTACTTTTTCTACCGAATTTAATTATGACCGCATGCACGTATTAAGAGAAACCGCATGTTACACGAATATTCATAGTATATCTTTTGAATAGATAAATTATCTCCGTGCGTTAGTGTCACCACCTTCCTATTATTCATCTCTTAATTTCCTTTTTTTCTTCCTTCCTCCCTCCCTATAGGTATATGTATATACATGTGAGTTGGCAGGTCCAAACGACCCAAATAGTAGTCACGTGCTAGTCATGTGATCAGCGTACCACGAGCAGGGCACATGCCCGTACTACACAGCGAGCATAGACATGCACTTGGCTCTTATACGAGCATGTCTTCCATAGCAAGCATAGATATGCGCTCGGTTTTTATGCGAGCATATCTAAGTCTAACAGACCAACACCCCCGTATGGCTGGTTGTCAAGTATGTAGTGAGCAGGAGACTTCGCCGAAGCGAGCACACCAAACCTGCTCGGCAATGCTGGTAACAGTCGTCCAGAACATAGGGGGTTAATGCCGTGAAAATCGTTCCCACGTACGGCCTAGTTAATTCCCCACGATCCATGCTCGAGCAGTTAGCGTTCATTGCCCGGTAGTTAATTAATGACGAGGGCTATATAAACCCCTCCCAATCTTGGGAGAAAGGTACGTTCTATTTTACAGGCCAATACTCTGTCAAATTACTTTTGCACTTGCGTGTTATACTTATTTTCATACCAGAGTGTCTTTGCAGGGAAAGCCCTTGCCTAGTTCACGTGTTCTTAATTAACGAAGCCCAGTTATCCTACATTTACAAGCCCAGTGTATCTACTTATTTTGGATACATCATCATGTATTATGTATGTATATATGTATATGTATGTATATATATATATATATATTATCTCACACCGCAGGAATTCGCATTGGTCTTCATATATAGTAGTATGTGATTCAATCTCCTATTCAAAGGTAAATTCAATGCTGCATGTGAATGTGATCTTTTTTTCTTTTGGTTTGTGTTAAGCATCGATTGCATGCAATAGAAAGCTAAGAAGAGTAAATATTAATCTTAGTTGGTTTTCTTGTTTCCGTGCAGGAATATGGATACAACAGATATCAGTGATGGTGCTGTTGGCCTTAGCCGTTAGGTAACTACGTACAAGATATATGGTGGAGAACTGCCACAGATCATTTC
Source organism: Codonopsis lanceolata (assembly GCA_013146195.2). Lineage (NCBI taxonomy): Eukaryota > Viridiplantae > Streptophyta > Magnoliopsida > Asterales > Campanulaceae > Codonopsis > Codonopsis lanceolata. The sequence goes on from CM028378.1 coordinate 65,103,301, forward strand.
TGGAGTTGAGTACTGCCACAGGAATATGGTGGTCCATCGGGACCTAAAGCTGGAGAACATACTCTTAGATTCTGGAGGTAACATGAAGCTAGATGATTTTTGGTTGAGCAATATAATGCAGGACTGTCTTCTGATAAACAAGTTGCAGAAGTCCGAATTATATATGCAACATGCACCAGAGGTTTTAATGTTGTTTGTGTAGGTTGTTTCTGATTATCTATATGTGGGGCCTGAGGTAGATATCTGGAGTTGTGCGTAGTCTTGTATGCTCTCCTTTGTGGCACAGTTCCTTTTGATGATGTAAACGTGATCGTTCCCCTACATCTTTGAGAAAATAAAGGTAAATTCCACTATCAATTCTGACATCGATCAGATGTAAAAGTCTATGATGTGTGTCTTGCTTTTACAGATAGTATATGCAATTAGGTTATGGATCATTCTTCATTATGAAACCTGGTTCTCATGAACTAATATAAACATCATTTAGCTTCTTCATCTTAAAAAGGAAAAAAAAAAAAAAACTTCTACTGGTAGGTTATGAGTTCAATGAATTGACAGTTGATATTCTGTCCCACAGGCTGGAATGTATACTCTTCCGAGTCATTTGTCACTGGGAGCAAGAGATATGATTCCTGAGATCCGTCAGCACCATTGGTTCAAAGCTCAGCTTCCGTGCTATCTAGCTGTTCCTGCGCCAAATGCAGTGCAGATTGACGAGGAGATTCTTCAACAAGTGGTAAGAATGAGATTTGACTGAATCACTTCAAAACAGAAAACAAGCCTGAAGAAAGTTAAACTTGTATTTATGGTTTGTATCTTTATACAGTTTCAGGGTACAGTTGCATACTATTTCCTGTATTTGACAACCTCAACTGGTTATTTAGGCGATGAGTCAAGGGAGACCATGGTATTTGTATGTATTATGTAGTTTTTGAAATTACAAATTTCTGATATATTATATATGAATGTATGAATATGAGTCTCCATTTTGTGAAGAAGTTACTAAAAGCACATTTGCCAACTATCTATCATGTCTCAAGAGTCAAGATCCACTGAACAACAAGCGTATTTATGTATGTGCTACTAAAATAGCTTAAAAGAACTTCCTTAAAAAAAATAAAAACACTGAAGACGGACACGTATTTCGGGCGAAGCGGAGGGAGCATGTTGTTTAATGTTCACCCAAAAAACATGCAAGTTGAAGAAGTATCACTTTTATGAATAGAATCTTCATTAACTTTTAAACTCAGCCATGATCTCTCTTTGTGTTCCTACATGCATTATCAGCCATGATTTCTCTCTTGATGATTTCAGTTGCCTTGTTGTGACAGATTTACATAACTACTTGATTGATTTTACAAGAGTTATGTGCTGTTCTTCTGGCTTAATGCTGAATGCGCACCTTCTGTTGCTATCAGATTTCCAGTCATGGAAGATGCCTAGTCCACTGACCAGTGAGAGGCCTTGCTTTTTGTTGGGGAACAGGACGAATTCTCAAACTGACAACTGCCAACAGACCAATAGGTGAAACTGAACCTATTTTATTTTTAAGAAAAATCTTTTGGCTACCAGATATTAATGAATCAATCTCACATTTAACTTTGAAATTTCAGAAATGAATACTTTCTTTTCTTGTCTGTGTTATCACTTGTCACAAACCAACCGACTTAAAGAGGAAAACTTGAAGCACTAGAAAAAAGAACAAAGAACAAAATATTAGTCCTGCTCTAACACATCTAGAATCACCATGACCGCGAGCGAGCAAAACCACGATTTACAATTGTATTACCTTCCCTGAAGATCGTCATTGGAAAATAAAGGAGACCCCATTAAAACTCCAGAATCATCACCGCAACCGGTGGTGATCATCGCTCTGTTACTCTCTTCTTTCCTTGGTTTTTCGGTAGCAATGAGCTTTGCATTGTGATCTTCTTCAGGAGGGTAAAGCTGTGAAGAAGCATCTTGAAGTTGCAAAGCAAACTCTAAGTTCCACAGCACATCTCCCATGGAAGGCCTATCAACCCCATACTCTAGCAAGCACTTCTCTGCTGCTTCAACATACTTCATCAATGATTCTGAGCTAACAGTACCAGCAATATTGGGATCAACAATCTTCCCAATCAGACCCTTCCTCTGCTTTTGCATTACCCACTCGGCTAAGTTCACCTGTTCCCTTGGCAATGCCGGATCCAGGGCCGGCCTCCCACACAACACCTCAAATAGGACTACCCCAAAAGAGTAGACATCGGATTTTTCTGTAAGTTGTTGCCTTCGAAAGTATTCAGGATCGAGATACCCAAAACTACCCTTTACTGCTGTGCTGACATGGGTTTGATCCAGTGAGGGTCCCGCCTTAGACAAACCGAAATCAGAAACTTTGGCTACGAAGCTTTCATCGACGAGAATGTTTGTGGTTTTGACGTCGCGGTGAATTATACCTTGTGCTGCGCCAGTGTGGAGATAGTGGAGCCCACGTGCAGCACCGATGCAAATTTCAAGGCGTTGTTGCCACGATAAAGGAGTTAGAGTTGAGCCATAGAGGTGGTCGCGGAGTGGACCGTTGGCCATGTACTCGTAGACCAGGATCATTTCTGATTGCTCATCACAGTAGCCTATTAGTGAAACGAGGTGGCGATGCCTGAGCTTGGATAGCAATTGTATTTCTGTGTGGAACTCATTGATGCCCTGTGAAGATCGAGGATTGCCTCGCTTTATAGCAAGCTTTGTTCCATCTTCTGATTCCCCAATGTACACTTTTCCAAACCCTCCAACGCCAATCACTGCACCTTCATCGAAATTATCTGTTGCATCTCTTAACTCGTTGAAAGTGAAGAATCGGCCTAGGCCTATACTAGAAGAGAAAACACTCGAGTATCCACTCTTGCTCTTGCTGGACAAGAAACTACTTTGGCTAGAACTGAGAGGAAGAAGCCATGATGAGAAACTCCTTCCCTTTTCCCAGTTTTTAGGTCTCTTCCTCCATCGGATAATGCTGATTACAAGCAAAAATGTGGCGGCCATACCCATTGCTAGGCCAATAGCCTCAGCAATTCTCATCCCGGTAAGTCTTGGAATCGGACCCTGGTGGGTCCCACTAGACGAGAACAACCCATCTAAACTTCCTGCAGAGTTGCTCATTTTCATGATCTCCAGGCCATTGAGAATAGCATTTGGAAGAGCTGACTGAAGATTAGAAGAAGGACCAACCTGAACCTCTATGGAACCATTTGAGATGGCCGAGGTATTGAGCACAAAGTCTTTGTAGTAAGGAACTGCAAGGTCTGAAGTTAGGGTTGACAGGTCAAGACCCGACACACCCATTATTCCATTGATATAGACATTGAAGTAAAGAGCATTAAGACTAGTGCTCACTATATCACAGAAATGCAACCTGATCAAGTAATGGAAGCCCGAATCAACACTCATCTGCCATGTGAGGTTGAAATTCGGGTCAGCTACACCTGAATCCATCATCTTATCTGCAGTGGAATAAACCCAATATGGAGCGATCAAAGGAGTGGCTCCTCCCTCCGGATATTTGATCATGTCTGGTGGAACTGATACATTCTCAGCACCTTCCGGGAATGCCATAAAGTGACTGTCAGGCAGCCATGTCCTCCACAACGTATCATTCTTAGGACTTATAATCGGTCCTCCAACGTTTACTCGGTAAGACACTTCAAGCGCGTAATTTGATAAGCCACGAAAATCACCAACAGGGGAAACTGCATAGGCTGAATCAGGAATAAGCTCATTGGGAGCTGAGACAAGTTCGATGGCATTGATGAAAGCAAAAGACTTTTTCAAAGGTGAGAAAATGAGGGAGAAGTCGTCAGAAGTAATATTAATGAGGTATTCTTTTGACATGGCTGGTCTAGTATTAGTACTGTCTTTCACTGTGAAGTCATGCAGCAAAACAAGACTATCTGCTTTGACAGTAAAAACGGCATTAGTTAGATTGTATGAAGGGTGAGGAAGAGGAAAAAATGTAGACGAAGCCAATGTCGGCCTGGTTGGAAGATGAGAAATTTGTAGATTGATTCGCTGTTAAAGATTCTTGAAGTAAGATATAGAGGGAGAGAGGATGGAACAGAAGAAGAGCTAAAAACATCGTTAGGAATGGAATCAGTGGAAGCAAGTATGTTTTCGTCTGTTGAAAGAAACGAAGAGGATTGTGGGTCGGACTTGAATGTTCGACCATCATCCAGAAAGGTGTTGTCAGGAGAGCCACAGTTGATGAGGTAGTTATCAGGAGGTGTGAATGCCATTGATGTAAGGCCAGTCACAACGTCGAGGCTTGTGAAAGCAAAGAGGAGTAAGATGAGGGAAAGTGAGGTATGAGGGGAGGGTCTTGAAGGCCCATGTTTCTGTCCTCCCATTATGTTACACGGCAGGCAGTCGGTAGAAGTGGTATTTACTCGGCTGGTGGTGGTGGTAGGGTGGACATGTTGGCTTTGACAAAACAATTTCTTGAAGAAAGAAAGGAATGAAAAATGCTTTGTCAAGATAGATATGGATGGGTCTAGAGGTTAATTTTGTAAGTTGGAAATGCCGAGATAGAAGGGGAGATCGTTGAGAGCATGTTTAGAGAGGAACTGAAAAACGTGCTGTGTTGTATGGGGGTGGAAGTGGTCTTTGTGACGAATTTGAGAAGATTATTGTTTGGGGTTGGGGACCCTGATGGAAGGTTCTTTGTATATTCTTCTTATTGTATAAGAAATCGACTAATAACTACAAACTGCCAAAACCGCGTATCCAGTTTCATGCCAACCAATTACAAATTTACAATCAAGCACAGTTCTCCCAAATTTTCGTATTTGGATCACTTATAAATATAAGGTTGACTTCTGACGGGTAAATCATTCTAACAAACCAGGTAGTAATATTTTGAAAACAAAGGAACAGATGGTCAAACCAATTCAACTGGACAATCATCGCCATCTTATTGCTCAATTATCTTGTAACAAACTACTCTCTATGTTCGGGTAAAGAATCCACTTATACCATTTTGAAATATTTCACTTAAAGAATCCACTTTCAAAAATTAAAACATCAAAATACCATTTTATTATTAATGGACTACTAAAAGTGTCATTTTCTTCAAAAGTTTGAATTCCAAACGAAAATTCTTGGCCCGAAACGGAGGGAGTAATAGACTGTTCCAAAGCGAATGTTTATCTTAAAAATACAACAGTGATAAAGAATATGTATGTTACTATGAGATGAATAAGGAGGCAACACCTTTATTGTTTACAACAAAAAATAATTGGAATTTTTTTAAGAGGCTGTGGTTTTTCTTATCCTTACTGTTTTGTCCATTTCAAGGACCTCTACACATTGACTAAAGAATATTGATTGCCTACAAAAAGAATATAAATATAGCCAGTATAACGGGTTCAATTACAGATGGCGATTCGATCTGGTTCTACCTTGTTCATTCATTGCAATCGACAACCTTGTTCTTCTGCTTTCATGTAATGGAATCCTCTTTTTAACCTCTGCCCCAAAACAAAAACATGATCAGATTATTGAGTTAAAAAACCAATTGCTATGCCCAAAAATAGAATACATCATGCATGTAATTTGGTCAACATGGTATATTCTCAATGGAATCATAATGTATTACCTCCTTTGTATCTCTAATACGAAGGAGCTCCAACCTTTCTGATGGTCTCCGATTAGTCAAAGTAGCAAGCTGAAACCAAAAGACGTAGATAAATCAATAATCACTTATATAGATCAAGTTTATGCTTGACATCAATCAATGTACTAAGAGAAATATGACACTCAGTAGGTGAATGCTGTTAATATGTTTACCCAAAAACTAAAGCGCTCAGGATTCTGTGTTGAAGGCATCAAACCTTCAGCCTTAAATAGTTCGGCAAGTCTCATTTGATCTGAAAGGAAATTATTTGTGATAATCAGTAAGAAAATACCGAAATGTCACACTAAAGTAAGAAAAGATGAAAATGCACATGTATCTCTAGTCGGTTCATTAGCAGACGTCAAAATGATTTTAACTATATAGTGTGTCAACAAACTTTCAAGAAAAGCAATTTCATACTAGTAGAGAAAGAACCAAAATTCTACCATCATTGGTGCTACCGCAATTCCAAGGAAGGAAAAGCTTTTTGTGAGGAAGAATTTACTACTAGGATACTCATCGACTTGCTACTGGCATAATAGTAATAGCATCTTTAATAATCAAATTTTTCTTGTTTGACACACTAGATGTGATCTCCCGTGCAAACAACACAAGAAATATAATGGATCCACTTTGTAATTTTTCCTTTTAGCAATATTACTTCTACCATTTTCCCCTTTATTTGATTCCTACTTTTTTTGTGGTTCCCACCTCACATGGGCTAAGGGTGTACGTGGTTCAGTTTGGTTTAGGCCAAAACCACGAACCAAACCACGCCTTATTGATTCCAAAATTTTCAAACCGAACCACTCAGTTTGGTTTGGTTTGGTTTGGTTCAGTTTTGTAGTTTATATAAAAAAAAATTATCAACTTAACAAACATTAACAATAACAATAAAAATAAGATCTTAATTTGAAATTAAAATCAAACATTAGAAAATAACCTATTAAAAGTAAATTATCATAAATAAAACATTGCAAATTCTGAAATAAACAAAAACAATAGAATAAATAAAAGTCATCCAACAATCTAGATTTGGTTTGGTTTAGTAACTAATATATATATATATGTCTATATATATGCATGACTAAATCAAGGGCTTAGATTGTGCATATCAGATGATGTGATGTGCTACTCTGAATAGTTAACAAATGTAATATAATAAATAAATATATATATATATATAGGTTGGTTTGGTTCGATATCAAAAATCGTGAACCAGACTGAACCAGGCAATTTTTCAATTTTTAGAACCAAAACCGAACCGCCTTGGACCAAAACTAAACCAAACCGACTGGCTTGATTTGATTCGTTCCAGTGGACCGATGTGCACCCCTAACATAGGAATCAATAGAAGACTCAAAACATCCTAATATTTATAAGAGAGTCAATTAATTTTTCTTAATCACTATGCCTAGTCAAATAATAACATTCTTTTTTTTGGAACTGTGGGAGTATTATTAATATAATTTCAAGGAAAAATATAGAATTGATGGTACAATATTAAATAGTTTGACTTTTTAGATGGGCCTCTTTTCTTAGGCAGAGGGAGAAAATCTTATCTACCATCAGTGGGTGCAGTCCCTTAATGAGACAAGAAACAAGAACCTACTCTTCTATATGATGAATTCATCCCCTCGTGTGCTTCTGCTTATATTTCAATTATCCTATTCGATATGATGAATTCATCCCCTCATGTGTAGTGGTCCTTTAGAACATATTGATTTCGAAAAGCGATGTGAAACCATATTTTAGAACTGATCTACCTCCTTGAGCTGCTTTTTGAGCCTCCTTAATCCATGATCGAGCATATGCTGCCATTTTATTTGCCATTTCCTCCAGCTGTAAGTAGCCACAAATAAATTTAAAATGTAGTTTGTTGTCTGTAAAAGGGAAGAAACTGAACATGTGTAATAATCTTTGGGGCAGGTTAATATATCGCACATTTGTTAACAATCAAAAGTACAAAGGAATTCTAAGCCAATATTGCAGTACACTTACATCAGTTCTCTCTCTTGTTCCTTCTGCTGGAGATAAATCCTGTACCCATTCAACCTCTGCCACACGATACCTAATAGATCACGGGGAGGGTATAAAATCAATTCAAAAACTAGTTATCCTAATTATAAATAACCAAATATGAAAAACCATCAGAACTGATATCTGGCCAAAATATATGTATGCTATACTAACCCATCTTGATCCCAATTTTTGAGGATGCGAAATCTCCGGCGACTTTCCACCTGAATGAAACTTAACCTTATAAGGATAACATAATTAAACATCACTGTGCTTCAAAATAAAAATGCCTATACACTATGTATACTTCATGAAAGAAATTTCTGTCAAATCACCGTTCTTTGTTTTCTTGCTTGTTTGTTATTTTTCTTTTAATTATAGATTTTTGACAGCATTGTGCACCAGTCAATCTGGAACCTTTTGCTAATCCCTGATTCCCAATATTTTCTTTAAGTTCTTTAGCCCGAAAAATAATTGAAAAACAAGGTTTTAGAACCCCTTTTCGATGTTTGCCTACGTCAACTTCAGCCTCGTAAAATATTAAGAAACCAAAGAAGATTAGATGTTGGTCATGTTCAATGACGAGAAAGGAAGCTGTATCATGTGTAAGAAAAATACAGGTGTTGCTGGGGATATGTAGATTCAAAGAATGAGATACAAACAAGGGATGTAACTAATAGTTCACCTCCAGAAAAAAACGTCCATCTGGAAGTGGTTCACAACTGCTTGAAAAGAAGAAATAACAGATTAGCACATATCACAGAAGCATCGACCTAATCAAAGTGTCGCTAATATATAAGTGAAACTGAAACCTACTCTGTAATTTCCACTTCACAAGCATAATCAGCTACAGATCCTGTAATGGATTCGGTGATAACCTACATAATTCAAAGCAGCCAAGTACAGTGAGTGAATGTGGCACCCGTAATCTTATTAATTAGAACAGTCAAAACATTTACCATTCCCATTCGACGGTTTCCCTCCATTATCCTCCTAACCTGTTGTCATTCAGGCATAAATACAATGAGATTACATTAGTACATACCATTAAATAGAAGCATAAAATGTTAGAGACATTAGATCAGGCAGAAAAATCCACTAAACAGAGTTCATAACAAGTTATCTTCAATCGGAATCCAACCCTTATCCAGAAATAGCTTATCAGAATATTATCGTAGAAGTTACTATAACGTACATTAGAAGAATATACTCCCTCCTTTCCTGAAAAAGAATCCAATATTCTTTTCTCCAGATGTTCCCAAAACGTGTCCACATTCTGAAAACAAATCATCTCTTTAAGGTGATTTTACTATTATATCCTTTGGTTTAATCCAACTACTTCAACATATGGGAGCCAATGCTCGCATGACTCACATCAGTAGAAACCATCTTTTTAAAGTATTGAATGAGCCCCAAGGCCGAAATTCGGAAGTAGTACGGTGAAATGAATCTCCTTAATCTGTGAGCCCGTCAAATGGGACTCTTCTTAATAAACAGAGGGAGTATGTACTATTGAGTTAATATCCAAGAAAACTAAGAATTTACAAAGAGGCATATGGAACAGCTCAACAATGATGGGCTCTGGAGAATAATGATCAGGACAGACTTTGGTGTAACATATAAAATGACGTAACAATAGGGTTGCTCCATTATGATCTGGGCATCACAGGCTCACTGTAAGAAATACTCACTTAAAGACTGCAGCTATTAGACTCTTCCCAAACCCCATAGTGGCCTTGTGCATTGGTTTGTCCAACCACGAGTTAGCCCCAACACTGATGGTCATTGAGCTGTAAATTGCAAAACGTGGTGGACCTCCAAAAATCTATTAGAGCTGAATGAAAGACTTCTGTTTTTCCTTTGACGTGATTTTCCTTACTAACTACATTAGTTAGTGTTGCAACAATAATTCATGCCCCAGGTTATTCCTCAAGGCAACAGTCGAAGCATGGTCCTGGTTTCTCTGCTAATACGCAAAGGCAATGAATCGATTGACCACATTAACACAGTATAAATAAAATGTTTCGCACCTATTGACATTTTTTCAATACCACTAATCATTCCTTAATCCAATTGACCAACTCACCATAAGTCTGTAACGGGCTTCAAATATGTTGAGTTGGAACTTCTGGCATGGTAGGACGACATCCATGACGAAGAGAGGTATCAAATCCGCACCCATGTTCGTCAAACTCTCATGTTCTAATTTCCTTTCGGCATATTCTTCAGGGAAGTTCCTCTCTATTATGTTGTTCAGCGTCACACTGGAAAGCAAGCAAAGGTTAATGCAATCTAGATATTAGAATGTCAACATATGTCAAGAAGCAAATTTAGTCAATGCTTATAAATATGCCAGTCAATAGCTTGATTCAATCAAATCTATCCAGATTCGGCAGTTAATGTAGATTAATATGCCACCCAAGTGCCCAACTCATAGACCAAGGGCAAACACAAGCACTCCCTGCAAAAAACTTAAGCAAGCTAGGAAGTAGGAACTTCTTCATATTGCAAGTAACAAAAAGCTTTGACATGTATCAAGTCTAACTTTCTTTTTACAATATTTAAGGGTCTAGCATTAGCATCATTTCAATCGACCACAATGCAATTCAAACTTGCTCCATTTCATGTCTAGACATGAGATTGTCCACATGCAGAGTGTTTAGAATGCACGCAGGAGCGAGTCAACAAACTTAGGTTCAAGAAATTGGACCACTCCTTCAAAATGTTGGAGCAATCAGCAAGCCAACAAGCTTATAAGTTACTCCCTTTCGCCCCAACATGAGTGTTCCTTTTCAAACAAAGAGTTGTCCCAAAATGAGTGTCTTTTTATCACGAGTTCACTAATCACCTTCTCCAGCAATTATGACTCAATGGCACATGCAACGCTACAATGTGAAAACTAAGGGTAATTTATATGTTCTATTAAAATAGCTTAAAAGTCAACTTCCTTTAATTTTGTGAAAAACTAAAAAGGACACTCATTTTGGGACGGGGAGCATGATTTATACTACAGGTAGAACAACCCCAATTAATAGGTAGAACAACCCCAATTAATAGCTCCTGTTAATCAATGAATTTCAATACAATAGTATTCAGTACTGTAAGGCACTTTCCATACACTTCACTTCCTTCTTAGAAAGGGTAATATGGATAAGGAACCATACAAACCAAAGATTAATATGGAAACTAACAAACCTGATTGCAGAGGTTCTAGGACTAATGAACAGAACCGTTCGGCACAATGGACATCTGTTTCCTAGCATTTATAATTCAAAGGTCAAAAAGGAAACAAATATGCTAGCAAAAGAAAAAATTCACAGTACCAAGAACGAACTGAAAAATAACTCACCCCGGTCCATTGATTGGAAGAGGCATGAACGGCAAAATGAATGTCCACAAGGAGTTGTAACAGGTTGGTACAGTAATTTCAAGCAAAGAGTGCAGTCAAAGTCATCACTGCGTTGTGGCCTACTATTGCTTCTCCTATCATCTGTTCTTGCTGTTATTCTCTTTAAATTTTGGAGAGAGTTGCTAATATTTACCAAAAACAAACAAAAAAGATCTTAATGAGTTAATGGACAAAAAAAAAAGTAATGTATGCATGAAATCATGTACCCATCTTAAAACGACATGTAAGGCTGCCAGGTAGATTTTCAAATATTACCTTAAAGGATCAACTTGAAGACCTAAAAGGATAACATCGTGGGCAAGCTCAAATCTTTCTAACTGTCAAAAACATCAAGTGACATCAAACCCAGGTAATGAGCAGAAAACATTTCGAAGAAATTGGTAAATACAAATTGTTGTCCTTCTGTCAGCGCATTGGTAAGAGAAATAAAGGAACTTGGCAAGTATCATTAATAAAAAAAACATGAACAGCCATAGCCATAAGCCATGCCCAATCAAGTGCTATACTTAACCCCTTGCTGATGTTCGCCTGATTGATCTTTGCTAAAATGCAGGTCAATCAAAGTTTCATGATTTTGTAATAGTCTTGCTGATGCTCGCCTAATCTTTACTAAAATGCTAATCAAAGTTTCATGATTCTGTAGTACTTACAAACATCTTCAGATTACCATAAACTTTAGGGAGAGGTTATTTCCACAACAAAAATTACTTATCCCCTACATCATTTATTATAATATTCAACTAAGTTATAATGAGACAAAACTACCCTTAACTAGTTACCTAATAAAATGATAATGTTCAATTTCGAGTTATCTTTTTTATTTCTCAACATAACAAACTAAAATGTAGTTATTAATATTTTCATTCGTATTTTCTAGAAAGTAATTTACTCAATATGTTTTTTTACATGAGATGTGTTCAAGAATTAAAAGTAAAAATGTGCATGATATTTCTGTCTATAAAATCTATAAAAACTATGTTACAATTGTAACTTTTATTGCGAAATAAAAAGTGTAGATTAGATTCAAATGATATTATTTTAATACTCAATATTACAATCAAATATTACGTAATTCTTTTAAGTTTTTTTTTTGTTCATTTCCAATAAAATTATAATATTTTTTGTGATAAGTTATAATTTTTTTAATTATAATTCATGACATTATAATCTGAAAAGATAGGGGTTATTATTGTCTACATAACATTATCTTATACTCCCTCCGTTCCGGGCAAAGAGTCCCCATTTGAAAGTCAATTTTTTAAGAAAATGGCACTTTTAGTAGCTCATTAGTAATAAAGTGACAATTTTATGCATTAATTTTTGAAAGTGGACTCTTTAAGTGAATTTGGAATACTAGACTCTTTGCCCGAAACGAAAGGAATATAAATATAGTAGATAAATAATTACGATAGAGAAAATACACTCCCAAAAATAAAATATAATATAATTTTAAGATGATTCAAGGAAAATGAAGGTAAATGAAATTTGGAAAAGAAACTACATGTAATTCAAGTAAGTGACTATTTAAAGGGTATTTATGTCCCAACATAAACTAATTTGAAAGATTATTAATGAATGTAGTGGATAATCAATTAATGTAGTGGAAATAGCCTCTCTCTAAACTTTATTATAATAAATGTACAAAACCATAAAATAAAAAAATATTTTTTAAAAAAAGTCAATAAGGACGAAATTGTGATTATTTATTATTCAAAAAAATAAAAACAATATTTCTCCATAATCTCTCTACAATTTACCAACAGAAACCATGTGCATATATAATGAGACATGATATTTCTAACAGCTAAAAAACAATTTCACATCTTGATCTCCATAATCTCCCTCCTAGTACCAAAAGTCAAATAGCAAACTTCTCTTTCCAACCAAAAGTTGCATTATATCAAGATAACATGATCACCAAGCTAAACTGAGTCTTAGGACCTTCCTCTTGAACCAACAATCACCATAAACGTACCAATTGCGTTTGGTAGCTTCTCCCAGACAATCCTTCTTGATATATAAAATTTATGCAACAATCAGACACCTTACATCCTCACAAAGCACTGGTTATGAAAACCATGAACTAGCATCTCCATCCCCAGTGCCAAATTTCAGTTCACCCAGCTATTATCAGGCACATCATGGATAACCAACAAATAAGAAAGTGAGAAACTCAAAAGATGTGAACTTTTAAGACTATATCATTGCAACTATAAGACACAAGGTCTAGGGTTAAAGGACAAATCTATCTTGGCGTATTCAGCAATTCAATTTGATTGAATTTTTTTTTCTGTGCATGAGTTTCTATATCAGGTCATGGTTGCAAGTATGAAACAGAGGTATCAGGAATGCACACACAAGTTCCTAAGGCCGACGGTTAACACCCTTTAGAAATAATAAACTGATGATGTGCGACACTCATAATAAACATTTTTGAGAAAAATACTAACCAAATATATGGGCTTTGGAAAAAAAACTGATCATGTCCGTTCCACAAAAGAGCACCAAAATATAAATTTTATATAACTAGCTAATCAATCGAATAAAGTGAGAACGGAAGGCAGAATTTTGTTTTCTCACCAATATGAGTGCATTTGCTTTCAAAATATATGGTGCAACTGAATGACTTCGCAAATTCATGAACTTCTCAGCGTCCTTCAATGCAAGCTGAAAATGGAAGTTCAAATATTTCAGAGAATTTTTGTGTTATTAAATGAACAAAGGATGGTGGCATAAAATAAACAAAGAAGACATACACCAGCATGTATTGTAGGATCAAGCCCGCTCAATGGTCTACGCTCAGAAGCAGATGAAGGTCTGTGTTTCAGAAATTGGCTAATCCTGGTATAATATCAAAGGGAGAACTGCTCTCAGTGGAAAAATTAACAATGATTTGAGTCATGACCAGTACCATCTAGAAGATAGTGGCATACACAAGCATGAGAAAAAGAAAATGGGACACAGTAAGTATACTTGGACCAAAATTATACCTAAGATAAGCAGCACATCGGTTGCTAAGAATGACTGAATCATCAGGTTTGATGTTATGAGCTCTTGAGTAGCAATTAACTGCCTGAACAATAAACATGATCCATTAGCAAGGAAGGTAAAAGATATTTGACCACTCATAGAAAAAACAGGAATATTCTCATAAAGTTTGTCATTTTGAAATACATTATAAAGAATTCATTCTATCAGTCTTAATGATCAAACAGGAGAGATAAGACATCAAAGATATATTTCCACCAAAGGAATGCTTCAAGTACCGGTAAGAGCATCAGAATGCTGATAAAGAAAGATATCAACACTAATTATGCATGTTCTATGACTTATCAAAAAAAAAAATTATGCATGTTCTATGGCTTACACACTAGTAAGTTCCGGATTAGTCCTGGCCTATTAGACTAAAGCCTAACACCGAAGCAACTTTAGCAACAGTTCACATGAACGTGCACTACTCATGTGTACAGAGCCATATGGTAATTTATAGGGACTATGTTGAACCTCTTTTTAGAAAGGTCCGTTGAACTTGATATACATTGTTGCACCCGTCTCTTCTATCGTTGAGTTGGTTAAATAAGGGCTTTAATTACACAAGGTCTTGGAGTTGTTCTCAGCAATTTTATGAGCTCAGAAGCTGCTACCATGTTTGGTTTGGGCTCACTTAGATGCACTTCGGTTAATCTCTCCACAAGTGAGCACGGGTCACAAATGACGGGGAGTGTTAAGCTTGACATACATTGTTGGCTCGCTCTCAAATGGCTACAAATCAATGAACTCGTATTCGAAAGACAGTCTCGGAAATGTCTGAAATGCTTATTTCATTTCCAAAAAAAAAAAAGGTTCATAACAAATTCCCAGAAAAGGTTGCTATCATTTTCAAGTTTAACACACCATATTTCAGCACTTTATTAGCTATTTGAATGGCATGCTTCAGTGCCTCCGTAAAACATTATGAAAAAGAACAAATCACTTTTTGAATATACATACATACATACATACATACATATATATATATATATATATATATATAAAAACTGAAAAATATCAAATATTTTGGATAATTATCGTCTGTCGAATTAAATAAATGTCAATAGCAAGTTGATAGGTTACTTCAATAAGAAGTGGGAGTAAGCATGCGACTTCTTACTAACATTCACCCGAATTGAAAGCAACTGTTTACTTATTTAATGACTGAATTTTCAAGTTCAACCAACCCATTCTAAAAATCTCAGGTAGATGAAGAAGAATCTTGAGAAAATCTTTCATTTGGCTTTTATTACAGTCAATGCCATCTAAATTATCTATGAAATTCAAACCTATATATATATATATATATATATATATATATATATATATATATATCGAGAAGGTGCTCCACAAATCAAGACCTTCCTGACCACATTTACCATAGTGCTACGACAAAAGCCAAAAGTTGCTCATGAGTTCTAAGAATTTTACAAATTCCAAAAGGAAAAAACAAACAAAAGGACTACTAACAAAGCCAGCGCCTCCTGGAAGAGGTTATACACAGGCAATGTTCATACCCTTTCTCTTACAGGGCCCCATACATCACATGATTTTAGCCTAACCAATTAGAAGTTAAAAAGATATGAATAATTATTGAAACAAGAGAAACACAGCGGGTCAGAAAGAAATAGCTGTAATATTGATAATGCAGTCCACAACGATTCCTGGTGATGGAAAAACTGTGATATAGAACCTTCAAGCAGCCCACACAAACAGAAACGGTTATGAATGAGAGCACTCCCCGTTAATCATACAGCTCTCCATTGGCTCGTACAAAGGAAGCTGGGTATTGTTTAGTTACAATCCTGTGCATTTTTCAGCTGCTTAAACACAGCTAATTGAGGCTGTTATTAAAGGCACCAAAGTCCATTAAGGACTAACAGTTGCTAAATTGAACAAACCCCAGAAATTACTCTTACAAGGGTCTATGTTCCCCATGCATTCAAATGTAACAAAACTACTCTGGAGAGTGATAAGGACGTGCATACTGTATATGTATTTTCTAGGCTTACAACCGAACAGCAGCACAAGGTTTGCAGGATTAATTTAGAAAAAGGAAATCGTTAACACTTGAAAATAAAAGCTTGCACATCTGTAATTTCCGATTCTAAATCTTCCATGTCTCAATGGTGGAACAACAAATAGAGCACATGTGTCAAGTATTCTTTCCCGAAATCAACTTCAACATATTTCAGTTAATTCTATCTCAATTTCCAAATACAAGAATAACAGAGTGAAACATATTTACAACACAGTACACAGTAAAGAACCAAGGGAAGTACTCGTTCAACACCTAGAAAGTAACAAATTGAATATTACCTCCTCGAAACGACCGTCTCTAAATGCTTTATTTCCCATGTCCATTAGGTCATATAAATGACTAAATCGCCCTAATGTCATTGAAGACTCTCCTTGATTCAGCTGCATTTACAACCAACACTCTTTCAATCCAAAAATTAGAAAACCATTGTAACTTCTTAAGCTCAATTTAAACATTTTTCAAATGAAGAGTTGGTACGGATGAAATACTTTTTCGAAATTGTTAACCTGCTATTCATGGTGCTTTTTCCGTTATTCCGTAGTTGTTACAGGTTTTGATTTCATTCTATACAAATAAGTAAACGTATGGTATATATCAATCGGAAATACGGTTAATTTTGAAAATCATAACATTACAGCTCATTTCAGGGTAGTAATATGTAATATAAACAAATATTTAGAACTTCAACAAAACCAATTACGTCAAGCAATAAATGCCTAAACCATAAACCAGCTCCGATTATGATCCACTCCTCGCCACAGAAAGAAAAACCTTACTGTGTTATTCAACCACGTAAATTAATCCATAAACAAAGTCTCTCGGAATTATCTCAAATTTACAATTACTTCACTTTTCCTGCCCTTTCGGAGAAGCCTAACAAAAAACAGAACATAAATAACTCACCCAGACGAAGTCCTCGACATCGTCAATTCCTTCCAAGCTCAATCCGGACGGTGACGCTTCGTTCGACATTTCAATAAGAGTAATTGCGGCAAAGAAAAGCAATAATCAAAGACAAGTGGAGAACGGAGGAGAAGAAATCGAGAGAAGACTGAGACGACGTTAAATGCAGTAGAAACGGTGAAAGGTAGCATCGTGTTCTTCCATGTATCCCTCAATGCATACACGGACCATATTCATTTACGTGTTTCTTTCTCTCTCTATCGACAGTGTATTGTAGGCTTGTAGCCTGTAGGAGTAAGTATTTTTTACTCAGTGGTCTCTGGAAGACTAACTTTATTGAATTTTTGGGGAGAGTTTATATATATATGGTGGAGGTTTTAGAGCTTTCGTTCTCAATTCTCCAATTAGGCAAAGTTTACTTTCTTTTATGCATCATCGACTTCGCATCTATCTATAACTATTATTAAAATAGAAATCGCTGTCATTATGTGGTGGCTTTCTGTAAAAAGCTAAAGTTTTAAAAGAGATTTTGTGCTGACACATGTCACCTTCGAAATGATAAAAGTTTTTTTATTTTTCCAAAATCGATTAGTTTAAGATAAAAATTCTAAATCTAATTAGATAAGATAAAATTCCTAAAAATTATTTTGATAAGATAAAACAGATTTTGGATATAGTTTTACGAATAAATTATGTTAGAGATTTAATATTTTGTTTTTTTTTTTTAATATCACTTAATTAAACTAGATTTTATCCTATGTAATTTAGACAAGTTTAATTTGACAAAAACTCTTCAATTTCAATTTCTTTTCATTTTCATATTGTTTAATTTATAGAAATTATCCACGAGACAATTTAATGTTATTTGTTCTTCTATTAATCTATATTTATTAAATATTAATTACTAATCTATTAATTATTTATTAAATATTATTAAAACAACTTTCTGTTGAATTTTTAAAGTTTTAAAGGAATTTTGTGTTTCCACGTATCACCTTCTTGTGAAGTTGTATTTTTTTTTCCTTTTTTTAGCTGCCAAAAATTAAAATCAGATTGATTTTAAAATAGATGTCTCCTTTATATATGCTAAAGTTTTTTTTCATCTTTTGCTACCAAAATCGGTTAATACAAGATAGATTTATCACATTTAATTTAGACGCGTTTCACTTGATTATGACTCGAAATTTTCATGGTATAAGTGATTTTTTTACGGATAGATTTTATCAATTCTCATAGATTTTAATCTTTCAATTACATATCATATGATCAATTTTAAATATTTACCTTATTTTTCTTTTTTTTTCAAATTAGTCTTATTAATTTTTTCAATTATTTATTACAAGTTTAGAAAATCATCTTATTAAAAACAATTTTTGTAAAAAAAACTATTAAAATCGTGCATACGGTACTATATATATATACAAAAAAAAACTTCCTAGAAAAAATTAAAACCGGATAGATTTCAAAATCGGTGCCTCTTTTATACGTGGAAATTTTTTTGAAAAAAAATTGTTTTGCTGCCAAAATCGGTTAATGTCAGTTATATTTTATCACATTTGACTTAAACATGTTTCACTTGATTATGACTCCAAATTTTCATGGTAAAATTTATTTTATCAATTCTCATAGATTTTAATATTTTAATTACATATTCATAAGATCAATTTTGAATATTTACCTTATTTTTCGTTTTTTTTCAAATTATTCTAATTCTAATTTTTTATTATTGATTACAAGTTTATAAAATCAACTTATTATAACAATATATGCAAAAAATAAATAACTATTAAAACCATGCATACGATACTAAATATATGTGTATAAATTCTTTTTTTTCTACCAAAAATTAAAATCGAATATATTTTAAAACCGGTGCCTTCTTTATACATGGTAAAAGTTTTTTTTCTTTTTTATAATTTTTTTCTATCAAAATCGGTTAATACCAGATAGATTTTATCACATTTGATTTTAACGTGTTTCAATTGATTAAGACTCTAAATTTTCATGGTAAAAGTGTTTTTTGCGGATAGATTTTATCAATTCTCAAAGATTTTAATATTTCAATTTCATATTCATATGATCAATTTTTAATATTTACCTTATTTTTCATTTTTTTTAAATTAGTCTTATTAAAATTTTTAATAATTTATTACAAGTTTATAAAATCATCTTATTATAAACAAATTTTGCAAAAAAACTATTAAATTTCAAATTAATCTTTTAATTACATATTCATATGATGAATTTTTAATATTTACCTTATTTTTCATTTTTTTTCAAATTATTCTAATTAATTTTTTAAAATCATGTATTACATGTTTAGAACATCATCTTATTATGACAACATTTGCAAAAAAAATTATACACATATTATAACTATGCATACGGTACTAAATATGTGTATAATTTTTTTTTACCAAAAATTAAAATTGGATAGATTTTAAAACCGGTGATTTCTTTATACATGTTAAATGTTTTTTATATCATATTTTGTTGTCAAAATCGGTTAATAATAGATAGATTTTATCACATTTGATTTTAACGTGTTTCACTTGATTAGGACTCCAAATTTTCATAGTGAAGTTTTTTTTTTTGCGGATAGATTTTATCACATTTTGATTTAGATGTGCTTCAACAGATTAAAACTCTTTGATTCTCATGGTAAAAGTTTTTTATTTTACCATTTTTGGTTGCCAAAATGGGATTTTATCACATTTGGTTTAAACAAGTTTCATTTGATTAGGATTCCTCAATTCGTATGAATTTTTAGTTTGATGATTCAGTGTTCTCACGCTTTATTTTATTTATTAATTATGTGGACATCTTACTATTGTTGGTTTATCAAAATAGCTTGAAGATATTGATATGTGTTAAATCAATAAAGTCCATCTTTTTTTATCTCACAATTACAAATAAAAAATTTAATAATTGATATGAAAAGAAAAACGTTTTAAAATAGAAAATTGACAATGTTTAGGATGTCTCTATAAAATGTTACGAAAAACTATTTATGAAAAAATACAAAAAATATATTCTAATATTAATGCACATATTGAATATAAGATAGTGTTGAACTTTAAGTAATTTTTCTTTAGTAACCCTCAATTTATCATTAGTGGAGTCAAATCAAGGTCTATCTTTTTTCAATCTTACAATTACAAATAAAAAATTTAATAATAGATATGAAAAAAAAACATTTTAAAATAAAAAATTAACAATATTTAGGATGTCCCTAAATAATACAGTTGACACTAATTTTAGGACATAATGATTATTTATTTAAATTATAATTTATAAATAGTGTGCACAAACTTCATTTATAGTTCTAAACAATTTATTTGTTGAGTGAAATATTGTGTGTGTAAGTAAATATGTGCAATTGTGAAAGGGGGCGGAGAGTGCCCGAACATTTATAAAATGACTTACGGAAAATGAATGTGTAAGTTATTTTCCGGAAAAGAAACCTTCATTTTCCATTGACTCGAAAAACTTTTTACATTGACTGCATTTTTTTAAGGTTACCAAATATCATTAAATAAGGAAAACATTTTCTAGAAGTCATTTTGCGTGAAACAAACGAAGCCTAAAATGGGAAAAAAAATATTCTCTCAGTAAAAACAACTTTTAAACAAAGCTAACTTCGTTTTTTTTCGTTAATTATTATGTTAAACTGGTTATTTAGCCCGAGCTCCGTATGGGTACAATGTGGAATATATATATATTTTGTAATAATAATATAACTTTTGGATATTATAATTAGATTGTTAATCTATTCCATTGTTATAATAATTTTTTTATATTGTTACTAATATTAAACAATTTTTTACCTAAATACTTTTAAAATTAACATAAGTTTCTAACTAACGTAAGATACATATTTCGTATTAGTAATAATAGTAAAAATCTTTAATCTAAAGACTTTTAAAATTAACATCTAACTTGATAATAGTATTCGAAGTCTTTTTGTTAAAAACTTTTAAAACCATAATTCATTTTTAAACAATATGAGATATTTATTTTCTATTTCTATTGGTAATGAAAGTTTAAATCTTTTATCTAAAAACTTTAAAAATCAACACCACATTCTAATCATGTGGTATACATATTTTCTATTAATAATAATAGTAGTAGATGAAAAACTTTTAAATTATTATTCATTTCTAAACAATGTAAGATACATATTTTCAATTAGTAATAACATAAAAATGTATTTATCTAATGACTTTTATAATCAATACTCATTTCTAAATAATGTGAGATACATTTCTTTGTAACCAATGTGAGATCCATCATTTAAATTTTTTTAAAACCAATATCACTTTTCTAACCAATGTAAAATATTTGTTTTCTATTGTTAATAATGGTAGACTTTTAAAATTAGTATCACTCTCTAACCAATGGGGATACATTATAAATATCATCATTTCGTAATAATAGTATAAGTGCTCGTTTGTTGCAGCTTATTTGGAGTGACTTTTGGCTTTTGAAAAATCATATTTAGAGTGTTTGTTTAAACTTATAAGCCAAAAACCAATAAGTAAGGTACAATACCCTTTATGCATTGAAAAGCCAAAGCCAATAAGCCAAAATTTTAAGCTTTTTTCGTTTTTTTTAAACAACATGAAGACAGCTATTAATTAATAAATATTTGATTATCCCCATTTCAACCTTTTATGAAATATACAGAAACATATGAATACTAATTTTCAAGTTTTTTTTAACAAATAATTATAACAACTCATAAGCAGCTTTTCAACAGCTGTAACAAATAGTCTATCATACAATCAGCCACCAGCTTAAGCTATCAACCATAAATCATAAGTCATCAGCCACAACAAACGAGTCCTAAGTCTTTTATCATAAAAAAAATTTATAACCAACATCTATTTCTAAATAGTGTGTGATACATCTCTTCTATTATATTGATGATAAAACTAAAAGTCTTTTATCTAAAAAAAAATTAAACTAATATCATTTTTAACCAATATAGGATATCTCTTTTATTAGTAATAATAGTAAAAGTCTTTTATTTAAAATTAAAATCAACATCACTTTCTAACAAATGTGAGATATACATCTTCTATTGGTAATAATGGTTAAAGTCTTATATCTAAAGACTTTGAAAACCAACATTACCCTCTACCAAATGTATGATATATCTATTCTATTGGTAATAATAGTATTTTAAAAACCAACATTCATTTATAACCAATGTGGGATACATCTCTTCTATTGATAATAATAGTAGAATAATTTGTAATCAATGTGAGATACATGCATCTATTCTATTTCTAACAAAACGTTTTTAATTTAAAAACTTTTTAAACCAACATTTATTTTTAAATAATGTGAGATACATATCTTTTATTGCTAATAAGAGTAGAAATCTTTAATATAAGACTTTTAAAACTAACATATTTTTCTAAACAATGTAAGATGCATCTATTATTTGGTGATAAAAGTCGAAATCTTTTACTCCGCAAATTATTTTCAAAACTAACATCAATTTATAACCAATGTAAGATACATCTTTTTTATTGGTAATATTAGTAGAAATATATTTCATATTGGTTATAAAATGATTTTGGTTTTAAAAGTCACTAGATTAAAAATCTAATATTTTATTACTAATAGAGTTGTATCTCACATTGGTTTGAAAATAATGTTGGTTGTAAATATATATATATATATATATATATATAAGACTTTTACTATTAACAATAGAAGATATTAATAGTAGAGATTAATATCTCATTATTGTATTAATTATTAATACACATTATTAATAGGTAATGGTTGAGAAACAATGAGTCACACATGAATACTTAAGAATAATAATAGTATTATTGTTGTAATAATAATAATAATAATAATAATAATAATAATAATAATAGCAATAGTAATAGTAATAATAAAAATAATATAGTACAAAATACACAAATGATTGCAACATAAACTTTTTAACATATCTTTAAATTGATAACGAAGTGGCATGTTCTTAACCAAAGCAGTTTACTTTGTACAATAAAAATTGAAGTTAATCATAGAAAATTATAATCAAAGCACTCGTGCAATGCACGAAGCCTATATTCATATCAA
Source organism: Codonopsis lanceolata (assembly GCA_013146195.2). NCBI lineage: Eukaryota > Viridiplantae > Streptophyta > Magnoliopsida > Asterales > Campanulaceae > Codonopsis > Codonopsis lanceolata. Next base: position 65,126,446 of record CM028378.1, read on the forward strand.
TACAATAGTGAAAACTTTAGTGCTAATAAAATACACAAATGATTGCAACATAAAGATTATGAGTTCAATGTGTAGAATTGAATATCATAATTTTGTAACATTAAAATTAAGATTATTTTGTTCGGCTCTCATGTAGAGTTCAATTAAAAATCTAAACATATAAGCAAATTAATAGAAATAAAAAAATTAATGAAAATCAAGAGTCTTTAGGTTTAAAAATGTTCTACCTTTGGAAAAAAAAATCAATTTTAGTTCTATTCCAATTATAATATTTTTTTCTAAATATAAACAATAAAATTTACATTGAAGCCCACAATTCCAATTCTAAACAATGGAATTGAAGTTCACTTTCTCTCATTTTCTACTCTGGAGTCTCAACAAAATTTAAATTTAATGATATGTTTCCCGTATTAAAAAATAATATTAAAATATATACAAATATATATATATATATATATATATATATATATATATATATATATATATAAGTTACATTAATGTTTAAAAAAATTATAGCGCATATAATATCAGATAAATGGCAAATTGTTTGTGTTATACTAACATGTTTTGTCATAAAACATTCAAAACTACACTTTTCAAAATTGGTAATTTTTATAAAATAATTCAAGTATTATGGTTCAATTTAAAAATCAGACATAAGGAAAAAAAATAATTAAAATAGTATATAACTAAAGAAAATAAAATGTAGGAGATAGGTAAAGGAAAATGAACCAAAAATTCAAACGATCGATGTATAGACATCGAAAAATTTGGTTTAAACCGTGCTATGAATAACTTTTGAACTGCGATCCAGTAAACATTCATAAAATCACGTTGTTTTAGTTGATGTATATAAACGAAAAAAAAAAACTTATACCCTAGTTTCACCACACATTGTAAATTTTTTTACGCATTTTTTGCAGCGATGACCAATCCCAAGGTTACCACCTAAAGAAAGTCCAGCAACGGAAGCTATGACCACCGACTTACCAGAAACTTGTTAGTATGTTCATGTTTCCAAAAATATTTCAAAAACTTTGTTTAACTTAAAAACTCGTTTATTAATTTTAATTCGTGATTTAGTTCAACTAACAAACAAATTCGATATGAATGTTGATTAATTTCAACATCAGTACTTTTTTATATTTGAATTTTTTAACATGTATAAGTAACAAAAAAATCAGAAATTATCGGGTTTCTATTTTTTTTACATATAGCTAGCTGTCTCAAAAAATTTGTCCTATCTCGATTTGTAGATTTTTTTACAATAATAACTTTAGTTATGATGAAATAGAGAAAAAATTATCAGATCTTGGTATTATTATTAATTGATTGTCTTCGAATTAGTTTTACTTTAAAGTGTGGGTATATGATTTAGTTTCAAAATCGTTATTTTATTCCATCTTTATTTTTCCTAGCCTGGATATTGATGCAAAAAAATTGACAAAAAAACTTTGTTTTGTTATCTCGTGTGTTTTTACTATGCATATTTTTCTTAATATACTAAATAAGAATGTGAAGAAGTTTTGAAATCATTTATCCAATCAACTATAATAATGAGATTTTCTATTTTCAATTTTCAATGCAAAAAATAGTTTATATAAAATTAGAAGTGTTTCTAAATTTGAAAAATCACTTTTGACGGAACTTTTCAAAATTTATTCATCTCCTTTTATATATGTATAGATAGATGTCACATTTTGTGTCCTTGTATTATATCATTATCTGACCTTCGTGTCACTTTTGTAAGTCAAAAGGAAAGGGTCCCTCTCGTCATGCTTGGGTAAACTAGGGTCTATCCTACATTCCTATTCCTAGTAGATAATTTACATCAATAGTCCCTTAACATATATACTTTACAAATTGGTATCTGAAGTTTAATTTTCTTAAGATGTGAAATTTCAAGAGCTATGTCTTGTTTTAGTGACTTATACTTGCTTCAATGTTAGCTGTGTGGAGGAATATTTAACTATAGTAATAACTATTTAACTCACAAGTGGTCACATTGGTACCATGCAAACCAGCAATAATATCAAGATGTGCACTCTAAAGAAGCATGCAAGTGTTAATCTAATCTTTTTATTGGAGGAGTAGGTTAAAACGGTTTAACGGATCTTAATTCGTAATACGAATATTTACTCTCTCACAAGCTTAACCCACCAATACACGTGGATTGATATAGACGATTCGTCTTATAAAAAATATCTTTAAAATCTTCTTACCTAAGTTTTTATCTTATTGAAAACCTTAGGGCTACATTACACCCTTGGTTGCCAAACAATCAAACCTAATTCATTAGCATTCTACAAAAGTAATTAAGCATACTAAAGTCAAGGTTGGATCTGCATGTAAGCTAGGTAGGGCTCAAGCCCACCCCATATTCTACCAAAAAGATAAATTAATTTATAAGACGAATCGTACGTACATCACGCAACACCGTCATTCTTCACCATTTTCTCCCAATAATTTATGATCTAGTTTTCTCCCAAGTCCCTCAAATTATAATTTATTCAGTAACTTCCGTTTATTACTTTAGTATAGTTGAATACTTGAATTGATATATTGGAATTTTGTGGGTTCTTCTTTAAGTTTCCTTATTTTGGAATTTTTACTTTTTGTTTATAATCTTGAAATCATTTTCAAAAAATAAAAAAGAAATCTTGATTCTTGATTTATTATGTGAATTATACCCTCTAATTGGGATAAATGAGTGATTGTTTGCTGTCTGAATTATATACTTAATATTTGCTTTCTAAGTTTGTACGTGGTAATTTTCTACGGATCGTCATATTTTGTTTATTTTCTTATAAGTTATAACATGATTTAAATATAATTGATCTAAATAATTAGGTATGTTAAGCTAAAATGACAAGTGAGAAGCCGCAATCAAAACAAATAAAATTTATTGATTCATGATTTTCAAAGTCTATCGTTAAAACTTCAAGTTCACACGATATTCCTGAACCTTTGGTAGCCTCCTCCCCAACTACAAATGTGTTCAACCGGTTTCTTTCGTTCACACAATAATTTTTTAAATACCAAGCCCATGTATTTCCAAAATTTGCTAAAGTTGTGTCCAAACTTTTGGCGAGCCAACCCTAAAGTATACTAAGTATTTGATTTTTCAATAGCACAACAAGTAGACTCAACTTGATTGGCAAACTATGTAGAAACTAATAATGTTTAGGAATAATGGCATAGCCAATTCATTGATTGAATCACCTATTTATAGGGAGAGATACAAGTAGGGTTACACTTGGAGTAGTGTACAAGAAACCTATACAAGGAAGGAAACCTAATAAGGAAAGAACTCTACAAGGTAATTACCACTAATTACTAATTACAAATAAACAAGAATAATAAAAAGATATTATTCACTTATATGCCCCCGCAAGATGGACGTCCGAGAGAAGAGACCAATCTTGTGAAGTAATTGATGAAACCGCTGGCGAGCAAGAGGCTTGGTCAAGGCATCAGCCAATTGATCAGCCGAGGAGACATGACATACTCGCAGAAGCCCATCCTGAACTTGTTGCCGAATGAAGTGAAAGTCGAGAGCCACATGCTTCATGCGAGTATGAAAAACCGGGTTCGAGCAGAGATTCGTGGCACCCACATTGTCACAGTAGATGACCGGTTGAGTCGAGGAGGTGAGACCCAGTTCGCCAAGAAGAGACACAACCCACCGGACCTCAGCAGCAGTGGCAGCCACTGCCCGGTATTCAGCTTCAGTCGAGGAACGAGCCACCGTGCGTTGTTTCTTGGAGCTCCAAGAGATCGGGCTGCTTCCAAGATAGACAATATATGCACTGGTGGATGTGTAGTCATCCTTGTTGCCAGCCCAATCCGCATCAGTAAAGGCATGGAGAGCAGGAGGAGACTGACGATGAAGGAGGATGCCCGCATTAATAGTACCACAGAGATATCGAAGAACTCGCTTGACCGCATGCCAGTGCTCAGTGGTCGGTCGATGCATGAACTGGGAGAGTTTGTTGACAGCAAAGGCAACATCAGGTCGAGTAAGAGACAGATACTGAAGACTCCCGACCATTGCTCGAAATTCTGTTGGATCTGTGAGAGCTGTGCCAGCGTGAAGAGTCAAGGTGGGAGAGGTAGCAAGGGGCGTAGCCACTGGGCGAGCATCGGTCATGCCGGTGCGAGCAAGGAGATCAGCTATGTACCCACGCTGGGAGAGCAGAAGACCACTAGGACGCTTGACAACCTCAACCCCAAGAAAGTAGTGAAGATCACCAAGATCCTTGAGAGAGAAGCGATTGGCGAGCAGAGAAATGAATGTCTGAACTGCAGCGGGCTGGTTCCCAGTGATAATAATGTCATCCACATATACAAGAAGATAGATGATGGTGCTCGCAGTACGAAGGATGAACAGTGACGTGTCAGCCACCGAGTTGGTAAAACCTGAGGCAAGAAGAAACTGACGCAACTCATTATACCATGCTCGAGGAGCCTGTTTGAGACCATAAATGGCTTTGTGAAGCCGACACACATGATGAGGTTTGTCCTTATCTATGAACCCAGGTGGTTGAGCCATGAATACCTCCTCGGACAGATTGCCTTGAAGAAAGGCATTGTTAACATCCAGTTGGCGAATATCCCATCCTTGACTAACGGCTAGAGAGAGAACAAGACGAACAGTAGTTGGCTTAATCACTGGGCTGAAAGTCTCGTGATAGTCAATCCCAGGTCGCTGGTGAAATCCCTTGGCCACGAGGCGAGCTTTGTAGCGGTCAATGGTTCCATCAGCATGTCGTTTGATGCGGTAGATCCACTTGCAGCCGACAATATTGCGAGCATCTGTCGCAGGCACAAGTTCCCAAGTTCCATTGCGAGCAAGGGCATCAAATTCCTCAGACATGGCCTGACGCCACTTCCCATCTTTCAGAGCTTGAGTGACACTGGTTGGTTCACTGTCCGCTGTCAGTTGAGCCGAAAGACTCAGTTTGCTGATGGGTTTGTAGATATTGTTTTTAGATCAAGTAACTATGGTTGAGGATCCAGGCGGCACAAGTGTGGTCGGCGGACACGAGCACGGACCAAGCACAGAAGGTCGCAGCGGCGGGAACAGGATCAGGTCCAGCGGGCATGGTGCAAGCGGGAGTAGGGCCATCCTCGGGCAGGGAGCTGGTAGCCGAGGAAGGCTGAGCTGGGACCACAGTACTGGTAGCAGGCAGAGCTGGGGAAGGCTGGGGTATGGGTGAGCTGAGATCAACCACATTCTGATTAGTGCGAGGAGACACTGGCGGGGAGGCACTAGAGCGAGCAGCCGACGGTGTGTATGAGGGACCGAGCAGATCATGAGGGGATAGCCAAGAGGTACTATCATAGGTTTCTGTCCGAGCAGGACTAGTGACCGGGGTGGACATGGGGAAGACAGACTCGACAAAGCGGACATGACGAAAATGAACAGTTTAGTGGTGCTCGGATCATAACAAAGATAGGCACTCGAGTGTAGCCGAGGAAGACACATGGGGTGGAGCGAGCATCAAGTTTGTGGCGGAGTAAGGGCGAGCCGTGGGTAGCAAAGGCAGCCAAAGGCCCGAAGTTTGAAGTAGTTTGGCGAGGAGCCAAAGAGTTTGTGGTATGGAGATTGATGAGCAAGGGTGGGTGTAGGTAGACGATTTATGAGGTAGGTCGCTGTTTGGAAGGCAAACGACCAGAAGGGCAGCGGAAGAGATGCTCGAGAGAGAAGAGAGAGGCCAGTTTCAACAATATGACGGTGGCGACATTCGGAGAACCCATTGTGTTCCGGTGTGTGGGCGAGGTGAGATGAGAGATGCCATGGGCGGATAGGTGGCGGCCGCAGTCGCGGCAAGTCCCATGTACTCGCCTCCATTGTCCGAGTAAAGAGTGACAATGGTTGTTTTAAAAAAGTTTTCGACCAGGGCTTTAAATTTGGGAAAGATGGTGGCGACCTCAGACTTCCGCGGCGGGTATACCGATGTTATGAGTAAAATGATCAACAAAGATCACATAGTATTTGAACCCATCAATGGATGGAAGGGGCGAGGTCCAAACATCAGTATAAACAGTTTGCAGAGGAATAGTAGACACAATAGTATTCTGATGAAAAGGGAGTTTATGACTTTTATTAGAAAGGCAAGCATTACAATGAAGAGGACGAGTACTAGTAGTGTCTAAATCTAAACCTAGGCTAGATAAAAGCTGTCGTTGAATAGGACCAGACGGATGACCAAGACGATGATGCCAATCCTGGTGAGAGACTTTGGAGCTGACACAAGCAGATGGGCGAGGTGGGGTAGTAGTGGCCGGCCATTCATACACACCGTCCTTAGACTGTCCGGTCAGAAGTATTCTCCCTGTCAGCAGATCCTTCACATGAAAAGAAGTTGGTAAGAACTCAATGGAGGTATTATTAGAAATACAAAATTGAGATATAGATATAAGATTCTTTTTCATATCAGGAACAAAGAGAACATTATGAAGGGAAAAATTGTGTGTGGGTGTATGAAGAGAGGAGAAACCAGTTTTTTGAAATTGATAACCCATTACCATCACCAATGACTATGTCGTCCATGCCCGCGTAGGTTGAGTGAAGTGAGAGATTGCCAAGGTCGTTGGTGACATGGTGAGAAGCACCACTGTCGAGTAACCGGTGTCCCCGTGTCGGCCGAGGTGGCGAGGTGAGCCCGTGGTTGCCACTTGGAGCCAATGGCCGAGTTGGGAGGAGGCGAGATGTGGTGGCGACCGGTTGGAAGTTGGGACAATGAGCAACCGAAGTGGCCTTGTTGGCGGCATGCTTGACACTTGCCGAGGTATGGTCGCGTGGGCGAGTAGAGGCCGAGGCCCGAAGGCCGAGGTTGGGACGGATGACGGCGTCGAGGGTGCCGAGCGAGCCGCCGATCCTCGGGCGGCAGGATTGGCGAAGCAGGCGAGAAGGACGCCTCGAGATCGCTTTCAAGAGCTCGCGATTGATGAGTTTTTCATGGAGCTCATCAAACGAGATGGGGGTGTCCCGTCCTTCAACCACATCCACTATGTGGCGGTAGTCATCATCCAAGCCACCGAGGATGGTCTCAATGAGGTCCTCGTGATCAAGTGGTTTGCCGAGAGCAGCGAGTTCATCAGCCCTTCCTTTAAGCATCGCATGTAGTCGGAAATAGGCGAGTGCCCTTGGAAGCTCGCTTGAGGTAATCTTTAATCGCTTGATGTGGCCGCGGGTTGGGCGAGCATACGTGTGAGCAAGGGTTTGCCAAGCATCACGGGTAGTGGCGGCTTTGTTGGATCAAGGGACCAAGGGCGAGAGAAGCCGACAAGAGCACCAAACAGAAGTTTGTCTTGCCGGATCCAGGGTTGGTAATGCGGGTTGGGTGTGGGGACGTCCTTGGATGTTTGAGCATCCTTGGTGAGGACAGTGGGAGGCGGAAATGGATGTGAGCCGTCTACAAACTTGTAGAGGTCATAGCCAATGAGGGTGGCCTCAACTTGGAGTTTCCAAGCTATATAGTTGGTGGATGTGAGTTTGGTGATGTTGTGGTGGGAGATGTTTATGAGGTCGAAGGTTTGTGTGGGATCAAGAGGGTTTTTAATGGTGATGGAGTGATTTCCGTTAGCCATGGTAAAGAAGGGTGAGGGGCGGCGGCTAGAGGAAGAAGGCAAGGGTTTAGGAGCAAAGCTCTGATACTATGTAGAAACTAATAATGTTTAGGAATAATGGCATAGCCAATTCATTGATTGAATCACCTATTTATAGGGAGAGATACAAGTAGGGTTACACTTGGAGTAGGGTACAAGAAACATATACAAGGAAGGAAACCTAATAAGGAAAGAACTCTACAAGGTAATTACCACTAATTACTAATTACAAATAAACAAGAATAATAAAAAGATATTATTCTCTTATAAACTATTGGTCCATTATTTTTGTTGTGGGTGATACAGATAATAGATTATAGGTTGACTAATTAATTAGTGATTAGTATATTGTTAGTAGTTAAACATGTGAATGGATAAAAGTAAAGATTAAAATAAAAATAGAATAAGGGATGTGAGTTGTGAGTTGGAAGTGAGGAGGATACGGCAGTTTAAGATTTTAAGGAAACAAGAAAAATATATATATATACATATATAAGTGCCGTCTAAAATTATGGATTCGATGAAAACGGCGACCGTCAAGACTTAAGAAGAAATTGAATCCTTACAAACACAAGCAAACAAATCTAGTTTGATAATTGACAAATGACAAATGACAAATGACAAAGAAACATGAACCGTTCTCTCACTAACTTACACTTGGTTACGTCTAAAAATAAGTTTAAGAGAGGGAGAGAATGGGAAATTAAATTGGAATTCTAGTAAATACTTTGTTTTAAGTGGGTGTTTTGTACAACCACAAAATATAATAGCTGAATGGCGCGAGTTTTAAGCGTCAAGTAAATATTAAAAGAGGTATGATATTACGAGATAGAGCTTGTGGTATTATTACAAGTTTTAGTGTTAGTGTCGTTAGATCAAATTTCCTAAGATCTCTACACCGTTAGATTAAATATGTTTTTTTAATTAATGACACGAACATTCCAAATCATCACCAACTTAATCATCTAACGACTCTAAAACTAAAACTCGTAATAATATCATAAGCTCTAACTCGTAATATCATTTGTCATATTAAAATTGAAATATCAAATTGTTTTAGGGGTTCATAAATGAACACGTCAAAGTTGTCATCAAATATTGATATTGCCAAACTTGTTTTGGATTTGTGATTTGGAAGAATCGGTGTGCATGAGGCGAAAGTGCTTTTTGTCAATTACCCTTTACCCCCCCTAAAAGATGATACCTTTCCATTACCGTCCAGTGGCCGATTGGCTTATGCCCAATGCCCATATCATTGTCAATATAGTCAAAAAGTATCTCAATACCAGGAAATTGGTAAAATGGCCGCCGCATCTTACGTACAGAGATTTGGGTAAATCTTAATCGATAGACAAAGTTCAACGCCACAAATTTGTCCCTTCCACTTGCGAATCGGCTGATCCAAGTTTTAGCATTTGACTTCGGTATAAACAAACAAAATGAGACGCTATTTACTACTACGTACGATTAATTACTTTAGTTTATGTTACCATTAAAAAATGTCCTCTTATCTCCCTCATTATAATATATTCATTCACTTTCGGCATAAATAGCCTTCTTTGAAAGTCATATTTTTTAAGAAATTGAAATTTTTACTAATTTATTAGTAATAAAATAATATTTTTATGTCTTAATTTTTTAAAATAGAATCTTTAAGTGAAATATCTTAAAATATAAAACTCCAATAAACTCTTTCCCCGGAACGGATGGAGTATGATACTAACAGTTAACTATTTTATTTTGAGATGTTTTACTTAAAGAATTCACTTTAAAAAATTAAACCATAAAAATATCATTTTATTAATTAGGCTGCTAAAAGTGTTATTTTTTCGTCATGGTTTTGTATTAGAATGGGGGCTTCTAAAACCATTTTCATTGTTTGGGAACCAAATATAAATGTTTAATTAGTTTTTGAGTTGTAATTCTGTAATAACCCGATAATTTTAGCTAAAATATTAATTGGTATTAATTAATATTACAATCGTTTTGGACCTATATAATTAATGTTATAATTGTTTTGTGTTAATTTAATAGTTTGAACCTATTTAGTAACTAATTAAACTGGTTTGGGCTTGGCCCACTTGTAACTAGATTTAATTGTAATTCCATATCTATTAATTATAACTAAAACATAAGCCACTACTGCCACGTGGTGGCTTTCTGTAAAATGTAAAAAAAATTAAAAAAATTATGTGATGCCACGTGTCACCCTCTTATAAATTGTAGTTTTTTTTTTTAAATTTTACTCATAAGTTTTATCACATTTGATTTTATAATTAGTTTAGGATAAATTTTATATGGTTAGTTATGATAAGTTTGATATTATCACAATTGATTTCAAAGTTTTAGAGATAAAAAGTTAGTTTTTATCACATTTGATTTTACAGTTAGTTAAGATAAGTTTTTATACGGATATATTTTATCACGATTGATTTCAAAGTTACGATTAGTTTAGTAAATTTTATCTCATCATTATCACTATAAAAGGGTTACCAAATAAACTTCATAAACACTCCTATCAACATCAAGAAACTCCAATCTTCTCTCCCTCCAGACTCCTCCATTCGCCTCCTTGAAATCCCTTTCAATAGCTCTTCTTACGGTCTCCCTCCCAACATCGAATCCACCGAGACTCTCCCCCCACTCCTCATACTCCGCCTTCTCGAATCCTCTCGGTCTCTCAAACCAGCCTCCCGACGACTCATTTCAATCCTGGAAAAGCATTGACAAAGATGTAGTTGCCTTAATTAACTTATTTTATAGTTGGTTTCACTATCTCTAATAATTTACTTTTTTCGTGGTGTTGCTATTGATTGGAGCCCTTGAGCTCTAAGGTAGTCACAAGGATGTAAGCATTTGTGTTTTCTACGCCTTTACTGCAGGGGAATAAATCACGAAAGTACACGTATTGGGATTATGCAGAAAGTAAAACTGTAGCGGCTTTGAGCATTTTGTTGTAAAATTTTCACATTTTTTTTAAAAAGCTGCAAATGTCCTCAGATACCGTAGCCTCGTGAGCAGCACTTGCAGTAGCTGAAAATTTATCGAAAGCATGAACTCATGCATCACCCATAGATCGTACTTGCTGTCTGCATCTATTTTGATGATTAGGGGAGCAGCAATCTTGGCTGTAAGAGGGATGTACCAGATCCTACTGCCACTGCCCTGTGCCATTGCTAGAGGCTTTCAGCTGTGGCTGGCTTTTATTCATTATATTATTTGTTGATTTTTATTTTTTTGATTTGTTTGGAAATATTCATTATAGCTTTTGCAGCTCAATTCCAATTGTACAGTGTTAGTCACGAAACTATATTATATGCGAGGGGCATGGTTTTTGGGTGTTATGTGATACGTGTTTATCTATTAAGTTGAAAGGATTGTTTAACTAGGCAACTATTAGAGGGGCACTATTTTATGGAACTCATGTTGGGCAAGTAAAAAAGAACAAGTTAACAAAATGAGTGCTAGACAGTAAAAGTCACGCCAATAGATGGTATGATGGTTTGGACAGATACAATCTAAACCACGAACTGCACCCATTTGGAGGTGTTGCATCTGTATCAACAAGGCTAAATGAAGGAAAAAACTGTACTAATGGTGAGAAGTGATTCATGTTACTGATGCCAAGTTTATGTATTGATGGTTGAGCTGCAGGGAGTATTTGACTTGACCTTCTAATTAGTTGAGATTAGACATAAGTATATGTATTGATTGTTCCTCTACTTGCTTGCTGCTTATCATCGGCTTTCTTACTCCCAGGCACAAAAAGAAGAAGAAGGCTAAAACAGATTCTGAACTGGTACAAGCGCAAGACACAATGGATATTTCACCTAAAAGGTTTAAAGCCCTTTTATGGTCTATCACCTGTGTATTTATGTTACTAAAGTTTGTGAAAATATATTGGTATTTGACTTGTGGCAATTATCACCAAATGAATAAAATCTATCTGCAAAAAACTTAGCATAAACTAACATTAAGATTTATCTTAAACTAACTGTATAAAAATCAAATGAATCAATTATTTTATCTGTAATTTTTTATTTGTTAAACTTTTATCAGTAACTTTTTATAAGTGGGTGACACGTGGAAAAATAAAATTCATTAAAAAAATTCTCATTTCACAAGAAGCTGCCACGTGACAGCTGCCACGTGTCATTTTTTAAATGGTAAAAGTTTTTTCTTTTTTCAAAATCGATTAGTTTAAGATAAAAATTCTAATTCTAATTAGATATGATAAAATTCCTAAAACTAATTTGATATGATAAAACAGATTTAGGATATAGTTTTACGAGAAAATTTATGATTGAGATTTAGGATTTTGGTATTTTTTTGTTCAAATCTCTCTTAATTTAACTAGATTTTATCCTATATAATTTATACAAGTTTAATTTTACTAAAACTCTTCTATTTCCATCTTTTTTTATTTTCATAATTTTTAATTTATACAAATTATCCACGGGATAATTCTATATTATTTGTTATTCTACTAATCTATATTTATTAATTATTAATTAATAATATATTAATTATCTATCAACTATTATTAAAATAGAAGTCGTTGTTGCCACATAACGACTTTTTGTTGTACGCTTAAAGTTTTAAAAGAATTATATGCTTCCGCGTGTCACCTTCTATACAAGTTTATAATTTTTGTTCCTATCAAAAATTAAAAATGGATAAATTTTAAAACCGGTGCCTCCTTTATATATGGTAAATTTTTTTATTTTTTTTTACCTTTTTTTTTGCCAAAATCGGCTAATACCGGATATATTTTATAACATTTGATTTAAACACGTTTCACTTTATAAGAACTCCAATTTTACGGTAATTTTTTTTGAGGATTTATTTTATCAATTCTCATAGATTTTAATCTTTCAATTACATGACTATTTGATCAATTTTGAATATTTACCTTATTTTTTGTTTTTTTTTCTTCAAATTATTCTAATTAAAAAAATTAATTATTTATTACAAGTTTAGAAAATCATCTTATTATAAACAAGTTTTGCAAATAAAACAAAAATTATTAAAACCATGCATATGGTACTAAATATATCTATATAATTCTTCTTTTTTTTCTACCAAAAATTAAAATCTAATAGATTTTAAAACCAGTGACTCTTTTATACATTGTAAAAGTTTTTTTAAACCATTTTTTGTTGTCAAAATCAGTTAATATCAGATAGATTTTTATCACATTTGATTTTAACATGTTTCACTTGATTAATACTCCAAATTTTCATGGTAAAAGTTTTTTATTTACGGATAGATTTTATCACATTTGATTTTAATGTGTTTCATCAATTCTCATGGTAAAAGTTTTTTTATTTACCATTTTTTGTTTACAAAATCAGTTTGTACCCGATAGATTTTATCACATTTGATTTAGACAAGTTTAATTTCAGTAGGACTCCTCAATTCTCATGGTAGAAGTTTTTTAATTTTTATTATTTTACCAAAACTTGGTCAATTTAAAATAGATGTTATCCAATTTGATTAAACGTTTTCTACCAACACCATAAACAATCACTACGAAATAGTTTGCAAATTAAATTTACAAAATTCGCATGGATTTTCGGTTTGATGATTCAGTGTGATCTCACTTTTTTTTTTTATTAATTATTTGGACATCTTGCTGCTATTGGTTCATTCAAATAGCTTATAAATTCTATCTATAAAATTAAGTTTCATAAACAATACTAAGTTAACCGTGCATCGCACGGGTAATAACCTAGTTAATATCTATAATACAATACAGCTCAGTGTAATACACTTACAATTGACTTGAGATAAAAAGGGGTCAGGAATCAGGATTTACTGTTTTACGGTGATCCAACGGCCAGTATTTTCTTCAACTCTCACATGTGCGAAGGTCGTTGCCAATTCCCTTCTTCCGCTGTTTACTGGTTTGTAATTTACTTTTATTTACTGATTTCCTGATTTTTATAATTTACTGATTTGTAAGTTACTAAGATGTGCGAAGGCCGTTGCAACTCCCATCTTCCGCCATTTATTGAGTGTGATTTACTAATTAAACAAATATTTAATTTATAGATTTACGGTTTTACAGTTTTATGGTTGCGAAAATTTGTATTTGTATTTTTTTCTTTTTAATTTTTTGTTATACAAATTTTAAAAATTAAAAAAAAATCGTAAGTTTTGTAATTTGATTTTTTTTCTTTTTAACTGTTATCGTAATTAACTTAATCAATTTATTTTTTGTCTTGACCGTTTTTTTCGGCCCGCAATTTCGTATACAAATTATTAATTAATCCATCCGTTCCGGGCAAAGATGCTCCATTTGAAAGTCATTTTTTAAGAAAATAATATTTTTAGTAGTTTATTTCCATAGTATCTGTTTCATTTATTGATAAATTTTCAAACTGACGCCGTGCCATCGGCACGGGCAAAAGTACTAGTTACCTAATTAAAATGAGTCCATTTAACTTTAGGGTTAGAAAACCTAATAGTATTTTATATAAATACGGTTGAGAGGGAAGGAAACGATAAGAGTACAAAAAAAGAAGAGAAACAACAGAGAGAGAGAGTCAGTGGCAGCACTAGCAGGTAAAGAAATTTTAGTTTTTCCTTCCTTGATTAACAATGGTATAGGTATAATATAGATATAATATATATCTTCAATCATAAAATACAAATAATGTGTTTTAGTGTGTGTTTGGTGTGTCAGAGTTATATATATAAAATGTCTATACAAATTAATGTGTGTGTGTGCTTTATGCGTGTAACAATGTGTGTTTTCATAATGATTATATGTATATATATACTAGTACTCTTACTCGTGCCGATGGCACGGCGCCAATGTATTTCAAATTACAAAACTTACGATTTTATTAAAAATTTATTTGTATACAAAATTGCGTGCATAAAATTGGTGGGTTTGGTGGAGGAAGGATTAGTGGCCACCAACCGTGAATAGTGGGGGGAGTTTGAGAGAGAGAGAGAGGTAGTTACTCAACCGCCGTTCACACATGTGAACTCGGGGAGTGATAATAACCGTAGGATCTCAGTAAATGAATCAATCTCAGTCATTCTTTATCTTTTGTCAATTGTAAACGTGCGACTATGAGCTGTATTGTATTATAGATAAGTAATAGATCAGTAATATTATTACTATTTTTTATGAAAACAGTAGAATGAGTTATGGAAAATAAATTATATATATTTTCTTAAAACAGTTTATATATGTATGATTAACTTAAAACTATTAATAATTAATAGCTATTAACACAACGTTGATTGACTGTAATTAGTAATTGTGAGTATTATTGACTTTAGATTCAGGCAAACGAGCTTAGGGCAATCGTGCGTGTTAAGGATCATCGTTGTTAAGCATTTCGAGGTAAGAGATTATACTTCTTTTAGGTCTTTAATCTTTTATGTACTGTTAGGTTTCCATTACTCCTTTGACATCGATGTTTCTTGAAACGTACGCCGACTTTAAATCGGTAATTGAATTCGAACTCCGTCGCTTACATTTCTTTCAAACTCATAATTTGATTATCTGTTTATTCTCACATAATTATTGAATTTCATGTGAGATGCCTTTTGTATGAAAAGTATGATCTTTTTTTGGCGATGCCTGATTTTGTAAAAGTATTTGAGTACTTGAAATTCTACCATGATCACTAAGTTGAACTTATGATACTATGATTTATGAAACTATGAATTATGATGCCTGTGAACGCCACTTGGCCCGTGGCATGGTTATCCGGATATACCAATGTTATCGAACTATCAAAACTCTTCGGAGTAAATATCGAATTTGCTTATGTGATCATGAGATTTTGTGAGTAGTCAATTGTCTCCAATCGGTATGGGACGGTTGGTGACAGTTGATTACTCGAGTCACCTTTGTACGTTTACTTTCATTTGGATTCTTACTCACTTAAATCGAAATTTGATAATTGCTTTCGCTTATCGATATTTGATTAATGAATTTTGAATATTTTAAAAATATTCATCTCTGATTTGTTTCTGGTCAACTCCTCCTAAGTAATCGGAGGGGTTGTATATGAACTTACTAAGCATTGTTCGCTCACCCATTCATACTCTTCTTTCTCAGGTAATGAGTAAGATTTATTAGAGGATTTTGGTTCGGGTAGATCAAGATGACGGTTTCTGAGAATTTTAGATCTAGTCATTTCTTATCGAATCACTTGATAGTATTTTAAATAAATTATAGACTCGTGTTAAGCATCAGATTAATTTTGTATTGAATTACTTTGGGTTTATTTTTGACTTTAGTCAAGGATGTTTAGGTTTAATTATTATGAGATTTGGAACATTTATAATTTAAGTTATGATTGTTAGTGACGTAACCAAATTGTGGGACTGCGTTGTCGGTACCGAGTTTGTGGGTGTTACAAATTCTAAATGTCCAATTCCATAAAACCAATTATATATCAGAAGCTAATAATTTAAAAATATATTGTAAGGGTACAATATGGTCATCCTATTTTATTTATTGTTGTGCCATTTCTTGGCCCAAAAGCTATTGCAAGTAGTTACCATATTTAATATATTTCTTGCTCCTAAAGTAATGATAAGTAATTACCATAATTAAATTCTTTCAAAATCTCTCAAGAGTCCATATTTAAGTTGATCAAAATTAGGGCTGGCGATTGGGTGAGTTGGGTCGAGTATGGGTTGGGTCGAAACGAGTCAGGTCGATTTGAGTAATGAGTCAGGACGGGTCAACCAGTTTCGGCCACAATTTTTCATCAAAAAACTTACATTTATATAACAAAACATTAACGGGTCGAAATGGACAACGGGTTGGGCCGGATAATTTTCACGTCGGGTTGGGTGGGTTTGCGGGTTTTTGGTTGTAATTGTCAGGCTTAGACAAAATCGTTGGTAAGATCTTTGAATTTAATTAGGAAACTATTTTTAGAAACTAATATTTTATTTCTCAATATTTTATGTTTCCTTGGAGTTGTTGATTTTCTTATTTGTATAGGACTCTACCTCAAGTATAAATACAAGCAGACCTCGTGCAGACATATAAAGGTGGAGACATAAAGATTTCATAGAGAGAAACTGAGAGCTTCGCTGCTGAAGTTTGGATGCAGCTACATCACAAGCTGCATTGATCTTTTTGTTGTTTGTTTTCCTAGTTGTTAGGAAACTTATTTTTTAATCTCATGTTTGCTTTATTCTTATTTTTGTGGGTTTCCTCTACAAACTTGATGTCTTGTTAGAGGTTTCGGTTTTGGTATTTTGTTGATTTCACGATTTGGTTTGTAAAACTCATAATCTTTTTAGTGAAATATTTTTTGACCATAAGGTTGAATCTACTAGCTTGTAGATTGTTTGATAAACTTTTGTGTTTAATATTGCTTTATTAGATTAAAGACTTCCACTGTTTACTTATTTGATTATCTGGTCAATGCACATTTGGATGCAGCTGCATCACAAGCTGCATTGATAGTTTTCTTTGGAATCCTAGCTACTGTTGACCTTTCAATTGGTTTTAGAGTCTCCTCTTGACGTCACTAAGAGAAGATTCTAGTTGTAGTCATGATGGATTCCCAATATAAGAATGTTGTTCATCCTCCTACCTTAACTAATACGAATTACTCAAATTGAAATGGTGAGGAATTTGATTTTGGTAAAGACTCAATGTCTCTTTTAACAACCAAGTTTAAAAATATTTTGAAAGCCAAAGGACAAAATAGATCTCATTTTTCAAGCACCAACACTGCTATCAAACTTGAGCCTAGTAAGTTTATTTCCAAGGAAAATTCTTTTTCAAATCCCTGAAAAATCTTTTACCAATCCTTTTGCTAAACAAACTACATCGAGAGGAAAGAATATTGATTTCATTCAATATAAGACATGTCAAGGGTTTGGTCATTATACTAATCAATATGCAAATTCTTTGCGTAAGAAGGGTTTGAATTTCTTTGCTACTTTGAGTGATCATAGTGATGATGATGAATCAGATGATATTATCACTCTCACAGCAGTGCAATGTTTACAGATTAATTCTGCAGGTGTTTCGCGTGATGAAGCTTGCAACGCAGCTGCATCAAACAAAAACTGGGATGATTCTTTCTGCTTTAATTATTCTATAATTGAAGATGCTCCAGAATCAGACATGTTGGAAGCATACAAGGAATTGTACAATGATTGGGAGAAAAGAGCTTGCCAAGTAAAGGTTCTTGGAAAATCAAATGAAGCACTCAACAAGGAGAATGAAAATCAAAAGGAGTGCATTACAAGGTTAGAATGTTTTCTCACAAAGAAAGATGTTGAGCTAGAATTTTTGAAAGGAGAGCTTGACAAAGCCAATGAAACTATGGCTTAGTGGAATTCTGGAAAACTCAAAATTGATGAGATGTTGAAGGTTGGTCAGAATGGCAAATCTAGAATTGGGTTCAAGCCAAAAACATTTGTCAAGGAAGGTGAAGGAACCTCATCATCCTTTTTTGAACCAAAACAGCCTTCGCATACCTTCCAAAACACCAACTTCTTTGAAAAACCTAAACTTAGGAAGAGAAATTTTGTGTGTCATTACTGTCATAAACCTGGACACATTCAACCCTTCCACTACCAGAAAAAGGTAGACTATGTTGAACAAGTTAGACAAGCTTACTTGACCCGCAACCAGATGCATCACCAAATGCAGCAACATTAGAAGATGCATCAGTCAAAAAAGTTTAGCAAAGCTTGGGTTCCTAAAGGAAGTTTCAAATCTGCTCCTAAACAAGAACTTTTTGATATCTGTCCAGGAGCTCATCTATCAGATTCAGAATGTTTCAATGTAACCTTTACTTCTCTAAAATCACATATTGATGGATCTTGGTATTTTGATAGTGGTTGTTTACATCATATGGCGGGTTTAATTGACAATTTGGAGGATTACGTGAACAATAATGAAGGATCCGTGACCTATGGATGTGGTGTAAAAGGTAAGATAGTTGGGAAAGGCACCTTGAATATGGATGGTTTACCTAAGCTCAAAAATGTCTACCATGTTAAAGGGCTTAAGACCAATCTCATTAGCATAAGTCAACTTTGTGATGATGATCTTCAGGTACGTTTTGATAAGAATTCTTGTGAAGTATTTGATAAAGCTAATAAATGCTTATTGACAGGTACGAGATTTTCAGATAATTGCTACATATACAATGATGTGCATATTTGCCATAGTGCTAGCATTGTAGAACCTTTTCCTGCAGACATAGTTCAGATTCACAAAGTATAGAAGATGGAAATTCTGAAAATTCTGGAAATTTGGATGCAGCTTCTGATGCAGCTGCATCAAAAGATGCATTGGTCAAAACTTCTGGAAAAGCTGAAACTTTTGCTTGCTATTGCATGCTTTCTACATATTATTTTTCAACAAATGAATATGAGAAGTACATTTGGTGAGTGTTTTTACTTAGGAAATAATATGGTTTCTTGGTATAGTAATAAACAGAACTGCACAGAACTTTTATGGATGAATCAGATGATCAAGGATTATGGCCTACACAGTGATGTGTTAATCATGTATTATGATAACACTAGTTGTGAATGTCCCGTTTTTCGACCCTTCCCCCGCTGCGTGAAGAAGCGGGTGGTTTCAAAACCTTTAAGGCACGTAGAATACGCCCGGCCTCAATTGTGGACTCAAAATATGATAAGCATAGTCGCCATCTTTATTTTAAGGAAAACAAAGAAAAACAAAAAATAGCCAAATTTGCAAAGGGTTCGGAGGCAAGTTACGAGGTGGGAAGGGGTTAGGCACCCAACTCGCCCTTTCGGTTTCCTTATATATGTATCTATATAAAGAAATTATTACAAACTTACAACAGCCTCCTTCCTGGAGTTACAAATACATTTATAAAGTTTTGGTCATAATAATGGCTCTTTTTAGTGCTATTTTCTATATAATTTCGGGTAGCATAACTGCTTATTTTTCTTATATCGGGTTAATCTAAATAGCACTTATATATATAAAAACTTTAAATAGCATACCTCTTGAAGCGTGGGGGTATTATCCCGTACCAACTAGCTTCTGGTAGGTTCTAGGGTGCGTTTGTTCTGTCCTTCAGGAAGAGGAAGTCTTTTTTACTGCTTTGCTGTTGCGGGGATTCGGGCAGAGTGACTGCTTCCGAAAGTTGCTTTTCGCCTCGGAATCCGGGAGTTACAACTGCTTGATTTTGCTTGCTTGCTGGCGTCGGAAATCGGGCAGAGCAACTGCTTGCTTTTGGCTGATTTGACGTCAGGATTTGGGCAGGGCAACTGCTCTTTTTGAGATTTTTGGACAAGTGGAATAGGGCGGAATCCTAGCAGGGTAACTAGGGTTCACTTTGGCCGGTTGGTTTTAGTGTTTGTGAGAGATTTAACGGAGCTTTGGGGCTAAAGAAAGAAATTCCTTCGGCGCTCACTCGGGAGAACGATGAAAACTTACCACGCACTGTTTTTTAACTGCGTGTTCTCAGTGTGTTCACTATATGAATCCACAAGCCGGTGCCTCTTATTAATAAGGCTGAGAGTGAGGCTTCCTTCGAGGTTAAATTTTACTTTCTGTGCTTCATCGGCTTGTATCGTGCGTTTGGAGAGTTACACCAAAAGCAACCTGCTACAGTGCTGGAGGGACTATTGGGCGCTGCCCATAGTCATGCTGGGCGCAGCGCCAAAAATGGCCATGGGCGGCGCCCAGGGTCATTTCTGTCCTCTTTTTTGGCACTTAGGCCCTCTGCATTTCACTGTTTATGCATCCTACTTTTGCTTTTTGCATTTTCGACCCTGTAACTTGACATTTGTTAGCCTTTTAACATGTCTTGATAGTTTATGCCGTATTACATACCAAGGGTACGAAATTAAGGTGTCTACACTAGTGCAATCAGTACAGTAAAAAATCTAGTTCAACACTCTAGAACAAAACACATTGATATAAGACACCACTTTATTAGAGACTTAGTTGAACAAGGTGTTGTTTGCATAGAACATGTTGGGACTGAAAATCATTTGGCTGATATATTTACTAAGAGTCTAGATTTTGAGAGATTTATCAATCTTAAGAAATCTCTTGGTATGTGTACCATGTGATCTTACACTTAGTTATAAAAAAATATAGGTATCCTTGCATTTTGTACTTAGGGGGAACTCTAGATCAATTGATACACATGTATGTGCCTAGCGTTGTTGTTTGAGAATTGCATTCAATAACAGTTGTAACTATGTTTTATGCTTCTCACTCTCTTTCCTAGTTCTTAAACATGTTTGAAGTCCACAAAGGAAAGAGCTGCTTAAAGTACAAGGGTTGTAGCATCTTATCTTGGTACTATGGAACTTTGATTCTCATGGGTTGATCTAGAGAAAAAATTAATACCCTTGGAAAAGTGTGAAAACTACCTAAAGGAAAAGAACTACCTATGAACAAGGTTTATTGTTATTCTCTCTTGAGACTATGAATCTTTGGAACCAAATATGTAGTACTTTTTTTAAGCATGTTTTTATCGCATTGTTTTAACTTTTAATTAACCCATTAATTAATAATAACAAGCATCTTTGGAACCATTTAATTAATGAATGTTTCTAGAGAGAGAATATTAAAAGGCGACTTTTTGGAATAATCATGATCTAATTTGGGAAAAGTCGTGATTTAGAGTTAGAGCTAGCAATGGTCGTGGTGGGCCGACCCAAAATTCAATGGGTCTATCAAAATGTTAGTCTAACTCGCCATGTATTAGACCCATGTACTTTGGCTTGAAATAAAATGGGTAAAATTTTGACCGACCCATTTTTTAAAGTTTTTAACTCCAAAAATCTACCGTTCTTTTTTCAACTACAAAAGACTATTTTTCGAAATATTGTTTCGAAAATGTCATCGTCTCCTTCAACAGCTTCGACAACACACTTTGGATTCGAAAATCATCATTATTGTGCAACGAAACGGGGATCGATTTGCCCGGTCAAGTCATGGGGGCAATGCCCCTTCGTGGGGGTTCGGGGGCAACGCCACCGAAAGGTAAACTGTTTTTATTTATTTATGAAATATGAAATTGTAATGAATCTGTGCTGGGTTGAGATTTTTCAGTAGAGACGAAGGCGGAGGAAGAGGAAGAACAAGGCTTACGACACAGGAGATGGAAGAAGAAGGTGGATGACGTGGTTTGGTACTTTATGATTTTATATCGTGATGCAAAAATATTGGATTAATGTATCGCGTTGCAAACATTGATGTATCGTGGTTAAAACATTGTTGTATCGCGCTTCAAATATGGATGTACCGCGATGCAAAAATAGACTAGACAATTAAACTGATGAATCGCGATGCAAATATTAATGAAATAAAATTCATGCACATCAATTCATTTTCATAGCACGCCTCATGCTTATTAAGGGTATTATTGTAGTTATATTGCCCCCAAAAGTGTTCTTTTCCGGTTTGAAAAAAAAACATGGTATTGGAGCGAATACAAACTTTGGAAATTGGACCGGCCCGTAATTCTCCAAATAAAATCAACCATGAAAGTATAAAATTTACAATTCAAAGTTCAAAAAATGTGATGAAAAACTCAATGTATGTAGCACTCAAAAAAAAAAACAATAACTATAAAAGAAACATAGTGTCATCAATAAAATCATGTTTGTGGCTTATAAGTTTCTTAACCAAAAGATTAGAAAAAGGCTAATGCAGTAGCACCCAATCATATAGCACTAATTCAAAGTTGACAACTTGACATACAATATACTAAGGCTCTTCTTTTTGGCGCGCCACATCTGGGCCAATTGGGTCTATACTAAGGGCAGTCAAATCATTTTTCCAAAACGAAAGCATTTATAAAATGTATTTGTATACAATATACTAATAGCCAATTACCTTGTAACTGCCAGTCTACACTTATTGTATTTGTATACAAACTACAATATACAAAAAATAAAATGTACTTTTTTTTATTTGACTAGGCTGTGCCGGCTCGAAAAACCCCATAATTTTTTGATCGGACTTATAAAATCCATGGGCCTGGACCAAAAAGGATCGAAGTTTTTTGGATCGTCAACATCTGAAACCCGGCCCGTCAAAATATTGGAGGTGATGGGCCGACCCATTGGGCTAGGATTTTTTTGCCAGCTCTATTTAGAGCATGTAAAAGAGAATATCTTGTTTGCTCCTTCATTTAATACTCAATCTATTAAAAATGGATAAAAAAACATATTTGTTGATTCTCATTATATGTTAGATTTATAAATACACATTAATTACTTAAGTTTTATACTTAGTGGCTAAGTGAGTGTACCAGTTAGTGTGACAGCTTTGAATAGAACTTAGGCTTTAGAATAGCTTAGTTAAACTTTATGTTTCATCATACATCATAGCAGACTTCGACAAAGCCTTCAGCACTTCACTAGCAGACCTTGTCTACTTATATGAAGCTTCCTGCCTTATCCAAAGATTAAAAAGGGTTCAAGAAGTCCACCTCAGCTTCACTTAAAAGATTTATTTATTCATATATTTTCTTATGAATATCTGTTTGAATGCTTCTCCCAGTTGAATTCTTGAAAAAAACATCTTATCTGGGTTTTAGGGATAAAGCTGGAAAGCTTTCCTCTTTAATGATTGTTGTACAGTGAGACATAGTGGGTGAACAGTCTGACATATCACTCTCTGAGGTAAAGTACAGTATGTACCAACTCCTACAAACTTGAACTATTTTTGGCTATCAACTGTTCCTGCACAATTCCCACCCTATCACCGCTACTTCAATCAAGACCTATTTTCAAAGGAGTTGCAGACCAACAATTCTTTGCATTTAATGCTCCCAACCTAATGTAGTTGTTGCTCTCTTCTTTTTCCACAACGGTCTCAATGGTTCTCTCATATAAATGTTGTCGTTGAAGATGAAGAACTTAATGCTTTGAAATAATTCAGCAACCTACAAGTTATAAACTCTCAGTGCATTCAAAAGATACTTAACAGATCAATGAAGTTCTCAACAACAACAAGAAGAATGCTAAATCATTGTCATTTATTTTCTTCGTAATTGTTGTTTCATTAACTGTTCTTTGGCACAGTGAATATTCTGCTTTCCAGATATTCACAACAACCACCAAACACAAATAAAATATTTTGTACACGATCCATTAGAGATTTTTGTAATCAAACTAGTGAAAAACATAGTGCACATTTCAAATCTAAGGTTGACTGCTTTGGTGGTGGACGTAGTACTTTTTACAGTACGGACCATTTCAAAATCTCTGAGTTCTTTATTTCTAGCTTGCTTACTTTATTACATGTTTATCTCTTTACTTATCTTATATCCTTAAAGCATCAAACTCAGAGATCTACAAAGTCTACTGGTAGTGCTTACCAGCAGACTTAGTCCGTATTTCCTGTGATCATTCCGCTACTGCAACTCTTCCTATAGCTGTTAGCATTCACATTTAAGGAAACTAGTTTTTGCATCTGTGTGTTAAACGCACGACATATATATTTTCAAATTAAACTATATATAAACAAAATGAATAGAAAAAACAAAATTAGAAGATGAACACATATCTTGAAATGAAAATCGATCAACACGTATTATGAAATGAAAATCGAATTATTTTGAATTTTTACAGATCAAAATTTCTTCAATTCTTTCGTGATTTTGCAAGTTTGTTTTAATGTTTGCACTGTCTTGTTGCACCTTGTATATCAATGTTTTGGATATAATGAAATATGATTAAAATGATATCATGTACTTAATTTGGTACTTGTGAATCATTGTGTGTTGTATATGAATCATTTGAAATATACATCTACTAAATAACCGGTAAAGGATGTTATTAATTATTGAGATGCATGTATATACATCAATATTTCAACATTTGAAATCATAATAGGATAATTATCTCTAATTTCACATGTTCAATTTATTAATTAACATGATTTTTATATTATAGTATTATGTAGATATTTCAAGAATTATTTGTCATTTATGTGTCCATATACACACACACACACACAAACGAATATGTAGTAAGTAGTTTACCAAAAACATGAACTAAATTGCACCATTTGTTTTGGATGTACTTGAACAAATTTTTTTTGAAATTTGATAAATAAATATGGTTAATTAACCTTACCACTATAAACTATTTTTTTATTATTTTTTTACCAAAAACGGTACTAAAATTTACACAATTTGTGTTTTAAGTACTTCAACCAAAAAATGGAAATTGATAAACAAATATGGTGAATTAATTTTACCACCATAAAATATTTGTAAAGTGTTGAGAACAATAGAAGTTATATTTTTGGATTAGATAATTAATAAAAGAGAAAATAAGAATATATAGGAGTATAAGTTTTATATTTACCTCGACATCAATAATGATCAACGTCCTAGTATTTTTGGTAAAAAGTAATGTGAAAATATTTAAATGATTAAATTAGATTTATCTTTCAAAATTTTAGAGACTACTTTTGAAGGTTCACTAATAAGTACACACACACACACACACACATATATATATATATATATATATATATATATATATATATATATATATATATATATATATATATATATATATATATATATATATATATATATATATATATATATGGGGTGGAAATATGAAGGGACAGAATGCAAAAAAAATGTTGAGAATCTGGACAGAATACAAAGAGTTTCAGGAGATGTATTTTTTATATATAGGACATTAATTGTTATTAAATATTGTTGATTATGATAATTTTATTAAAATACATTTTTAGAAAGTTAGTTAAGGCGGGAAACTAACATAAATAGGAGGGCTATACGCTTATGCCATTATACCCTCCCCAGTTTAGCCTAGTATTGTACCCTTTGGGACTAACATTATTTTATACCCATAAGTTACCCAAACAAAAAACCCTTCAAATAGCTTCTTGACACTAACTTCAATCTATAATAAAATACAGCTCATAGTTGCACGCTTACAATTAACAAAAGATAAAGAGCGGCTGAGATTGATTCATTTACTGAGATCCTACGGTCATTATCACTCCCCGAGTTCACATGTGTGAACGGCGGTTGATTAACTACCCCTCATTCTCTCCAACTCTCCTCACTATTCACGGTTGGTGGCCGCTAATCCTTCCTCCACCAAACCCACCAATTTTATGCACGTAATTTTGTATACAAAATAAATTTTTAAAAAAAATCGTAAGTTTTGTAATTTGAAATATTTGAAATATACTGGCGCCATGTCATCGGCACGAGTAAGAGTACTAGTAATTTTACATAACTCGTCATCTTTATCTCCAATAACTTTACATATCTCACGATCTTTATCTTCATTAATTTATATGTTTATGGCTAGAATATTAATTAAAAAACAATATTTTTCGGTTGTAAAAAAAAAGTGATGCGTCCAAAATCTTCAAGACACACTGGACTTGTCCAACTGGATACCTGGCTTTCAACGTATCTTTTAATCTTCAAAGCCCAACTCTGCAATTAGACAAAGAAAACGTAAACTAGGCAGGGGCACTCCCTGCAAAAGCCCTATGACGTGAGAATTAGCGCAAGAATGCAGGAGATAATGAAATTCGGCAGAGTTTAGGCTAGACAGTAAAAATCACCTACCTCCCTCCTTCATTTTGAGGGGTTTTTATAGTTGCCTGAGAGCATAACCGATCATAACTGCCCACTAACATTCATGGCATTAATGGCGGGCATATTAACTGCCCTATTAATTGTCTCATTAACCACAACGGTCAATTGGAGAATTATCCGGACATAACCGTCCTCAACTGTCAACAACTCTTAAATTCACGAGCATAACACATCATGTTCGTTGCATGCTCTTGCTCGCTGGTTAAGCCCCCAGCTCGCTGACACTTTTTGCTCGGCGAAGGTTGAGACCCTGCTTGTGATATACAGGAACCATTTGATCTGCTTCTCGTAACTTTGACTTTTGGATGCTTGTGCGTTGACTGAATAATAATCACGTGTTAAGCACGTATCTCACAGCTTTGGCCTATTGGACATTTCAGGCAGCTCAGTAGCCCCCTACTCCTTGCCTATCGAGTATTCATGCTTGAAGCGAGGAGAATTATGAATTTTCCAGTCAAATCGTTTATCCAAATATGAGCCTCTACAAGTACACTGAGTTGCTCTTGATCAAAAATTAAAAGTGGAGGCCGGCTAAAAGGGTTTTTAGGGATATGAGCCATCACTCGCCGCCTGTGCACTTACACAGGCTCGCTTCCCCATAGGACATTAAATGATGCCTCGATCTTTGAGCTGCAATGATGAGAAACTCCCAAGCGATGGTTACTCACCGGTATAAAAGCCGACCTCCTTTCTCATTTTGAACTTTTACCGCCCCCTTAATTCACAAGAGCAAAGTTCGTGAGAAGCTGAAGATTCAAGAAATCATCCCCATCTTCGTTTACCAGGTCTGCAACAAAGATTTTCGGAGCCCTCATTTGCAGTCTGCATCAATTTCAACAATCCTTTTCCGAAAAATCTTCAGAATTTTCACCAATCCATCCAACACTTAACAGGTATGGCCTTGAAATCTCTTCTCTTATTTTCCTTCTGTATATTTAGTTTTAATCTGCTTGAACACCTCATCTTAAGATCCAGAACACTTTTCTTGAGTTTTGAATACCCTCTCTGATCAATTCCTTCAAAAACAGAGTTCACAATTCTCTTGTATCTTCATCTCCATTTTTCTGACTCCCCACTTTAAGCACGTCGTACCTTTATGCACTGTGTCAACTTAGCTAATTTGCACAGTTGGAATCGAGGATCATCTTAACCAGTGCCCCGTTCATTGGTTTGAGGATAAACCCTTGCTGGCCACGGGTTCTTGTTTAATTGTTTCTGTTTGTCACCCCGAGCAGGGTTTAACATATATTCTCTCGATTCCTGTAGGATGTCTTCTGGTGATAGAACTTCATCTGAGATTGAAGGACGGCCATACGACCATGGAGCCCCCCCAGAAAATGAGGAGAGCCTGGGCTCAGGATCTTCGAGCTCAGAAGGAACCGAGCGAGAAGAAGTCCCACTTGTTTGGCAGAGACGCCCCCGAATTCCCCAAAATATCACCGAGCAGCCAATAGAAAACCTTCCTAGCTCAAGCAGACCACAAAACCAAGATTCAGCCAAAGAGAAACAAATTGCTTCAACCAGTACCCCTTCATTAAATGGGACGACCTAACCAGCGAGGACGAAGTCTCTAGCTGGTTTTACTCTCTGGGTATGGATCCCAAGAATTACCGAGTTCGAGCATTTGACCTGGATATCGAAGAAGTCGGGCACAATTTTCAGGGAGACAGAATGGTTTTTTATTTTGATTTCTTTTTAGTCGGCCTCAGACTGCCCTTAGATCCTTTCTTTGCCGAATTCCTTTTAGTAAACAACGCTCTTCCCTGCAACCTGACTCTGACCACCGTTAGATTTCTGATCGCATACATTGTCGCCTGTAGACTCCTTAGCTTCGAACCCAACATGGACCTTTTTAGAAAATTCTTTCTTTTTTCTATGGATAAGAAAAGTGGGTGCATCACTGGTCGCTCCAACCCCAATTATTTTAAACTTCTGTCTGATAGTCCAAACAAAGTCGATGCCTGGGATTCCAAAGCCTTGCTCGTAGAATCCCGAGTAGGCTGGCCTTTTGCTCCGTACCTTGAAAACCTAGCCCTTGCCAAATACGACAAGCAAGCCTTTCGAACAGAAGAGCCAATGCTCGCTAAAACATTCAGAAAACTTCTTGGAGTGAAAGAAGGAAAACAAGGGCAGGATTGGGTGTTAGACTGGGTAGCCTTAACTTCCGACCTTGTCTTACTTCGTCAAGCAGCAATAATAAGTTGGCCTGTCCAAGGCTGTGAGCCCAAAACTATCCTCGAACCTGAAACACCACACCCGTTCTGCGGTAATTGCCATAGAGGAAGGTTTCCAAGTGAATGCCCGAGCTGCAGACAAACCGGAAGAAACTGCACCCCTGCTTTCTCTGTTTCTGGTCTGCATGAATCTATTCTCCATGTTTGAATACTTTCAATTTTAATCATAACTTCTAACCTCCTTTCATAACTCATCTTGCAGATATGAGGCAAATGGAGGATTCCAAACGCTTTCTCCAAGCGATGAGGAGAGGGGCCATTGGCAGGAACACCCAAATGGCTGGGCAACAGCCTGCTCACCTCCCTACCGTCCCGGCCACTAACACTGGTCGAGGATCTAACCGAGCACCAGAATCAAGCCAAGCAGCGATTGCCACCCCTACACCGGCTATCGTGATAACTCCTGCTCCAGTGATACCTGCTCCAGTTGCTCCTCAACAACAGCAACAACAAAAAAGACTTGCCCCAATCTCTCCTTCGGAAAGAAGAACGCGATCGAGGACCGATCAAAGTGAGCCCGCTGAGGCTTCTAGCTCGCAAGCTCCCATTTGGCAAAGGAGAATTTTGAGATGCCTGAAACTCGTGAGCTCGCGACTAAACTCATAACAGAAATAGGCAACGTTCCTGATCTGGCCAATCTGAACACCAATAAAAGAGGCGGGCATGCGGCTTCCATCAGATTGGAAATGGTGAAGAGACTTCGCCGCACTGGCATTCGCCGAAGAAGCACTGAACTCCCCAGCGCCGTCCTGATCGGTGAGATTGGGATGTGCATGACCGAGGTAAATGATTTTTCACCATTTATAAAGAAAATTGAACTCCTTACTTTTATTTTCTGCTCATCTTGTTTTAATTTTTCAGATGGCCAGCAAAACTGAACTTCTGTTTGACCGCTTGATCGAAAATGTGAAAACCTCTAGCACGCTGTCTTCTGAGAAGAACACATTAGAGGAGCAAGTCAACTCTCTCAGGAGCGAGCTGAAGGAGAGCGAGGAGAGCTTAACAACCAAAGTCACTGAACTATCCAAGCTCGAAGAGGAGAAAAGGATCCTTGAAGCCCACCTCACTTTTTCCAAGAAATCTGAGGAATCTGCCCTCAACAACATCACTCAGGTGAGAAAAGATCTTCGGGAGGCAACTAATGAGTTGGAGAAAGTCAAAAAAGAAGCAGCTGATAGGGAAAAACAACTGAAGGCCGAGCTATCACAAGCCCACGCACAGAAAGAGAACCTTATCACCAAGTACAAAAATTCTGAAGATTTCGCGGCTGCTGTTGAAGAAGAAGCATACCCATTTTTCCTGCAAGGAGTCAACCATATCCTACGACAACTAGCCTGCAGCGGTCTCGAGTTTAAACCAGAACATCTCGCAACATGGGGAACCAACACCCCTTTCTGCTCTTCCGCTCGCCCAGGTCATGCTTTAGTTCCTTACTCTGTGGATGAACTGAACTCCCTGGCCGAGCTAGATTCTCAAAAAGGGCTAGATACTTGGACCCCTCCTCCAACCGCACGGACCACTGTAAGCGAGCTGATGTCCCAGATATGGATGGGAAAAAACCAAGAAAATCAAAACTTGACCCTTCAAGCTACCGGCACCGACAACGATGTGATCATTATTGAAGCTGAGAATGAAGCTGCTATCCCCACTGATCCTGCTACCAATCAAGTTGCTGTTGTCGACCCAGCTCAACCCCCCACCAACCAAACCACTGTTGTGGACTCGTAAACTTTTCACTGGCCTGCGTGCCTTGATTCCTCAAAAACAATTTACTTTTATGGTTCTGTAATATTTGCTACTCTTTTACTTTGTTTGTGTGATGAATGCTTTCATTTCGCATTTCTATGCACGCTTGACCATTCTGGAAAGAAGTCATATATATTTTTCAATTATGAATTCTTATGCTCCAACTCTTTTCCAAGCAAATCGAACACCAATCACGAGATTATAAAAGCACAAAAGTCGAGAATATTTAACTCGAACACCAACCCCTTATACGAGCATAAATAGCTTATGCTCGCATAAGAGAATAATCGAGAATAAAAACAGTTAACTCGAACACCAACTCTTTATACGAGCATAAATAACTCATGCTCTCAAAAGAGAATAATCGAGAATAAAAACAGTTAACTGACTCAAACATCAACTTCCAAATCGAAAGCATAATTGAGCTTTGCATTAATCATTATAACTGAATTACATACTGCTGATCACCAATAATACTTCTTCAAGTGATCTGCATGCCATGGATGTCGCAGCTCGTTTCCATCTTCTGTTAGCAGCATATAAGTGCCCTCCTTAACAATTCTAGCAATCTGTAAAGGTCCTTCTCAATTCAGCGAGAGTTTCCCCCACTCTGCTCGATGGCCTGTTGCTTCGATCTTATGGAGAACCCAGTCGCCCACAGCAAATGACCGACCACGAACCCTTTTATCATGGTGGGCTTTTGCTCGCTGCTTATAGTTTGCCATCCTCATTTTGGATTCCAACCGTTTCTCTTCTAACAGATCTAGATCGGCTGCCCGAGCTACACTATTGGATTCAACATTATAGTGTAACACCCTATGATTGGGCAAATACATTTCCACCGGGGCCATAGCCTCAGATCCATAAGCCATAGAAAAAGCTGTTTCTCCAGTAGGACCTCTTACTGTCGTTCTAACCGCCCACAAGGCAGAAAGCAACTCATCTACCCATCTTCCTGCCTTGTCTTCAAGGTTTCGCTTGAGGACATGCAAAACTTGTTTGTTAGCGGCCTCAGCCTGCCCATTGCCCTGTGGGTATGCTACCGAAGGCTGCCAATGTTTCACACGCATCTGCTCGCATGCTTTAGTGAATTTCTCTGAAAATTGAGTCCCATGTTCGGACACAATTGCTCGTGGAACTCCAAAGCAACACCATATGTGCTCATGAACAAAGTCGATCACATTAACTTCACTAATGGTCGCCAAAGGTTTAGCCTCCACCCATTTGGTAAAATAATCCACAGCGACCACCGCATATTTAAACTTCGACCGAGCCAATGGAAATGGGCCAATAAGATCTATATCCCACATATCAAATGGCCACGATGCAACCACAGGAGTCTGCTCGGTAAAGTGCAAGCGAGATATGTCTGCATAGCGTTGACACGTGTCACACCGCCGAACATACATTTCTGCATCCCGTCTCAAAGTAATCCAATAGAAACCAGCTGCTAAGACTTTTTCTGCCAATGACCTCTGACCAGGATGACCGCCGCATTTACCTTCATGTACTTCTCCCAAAATGCCTTCAGTCATCTCTGGTCGCATACATCTAAGCAAAGGCCTGGTGTATGACCATCTATAAAGTATGTTATCTAAGATGACATACCGACATGACCGCTTCTGAATGGTTCGAGCCTCCGTCTTGTCCTCAGGCAAGGTCCCCTGCTCGATATAAGCCTTCAAGTCGTCTATCCAACACTTCGAAGCAGGCTTAATGTCCATGATCACCTCTTTTTCTACGATAGGAACCTCCAAATACTCAATCATGACTCCTGGGTGCAAAGATTGAATTTCATCCTCGGCCATCTTGGATAAATAATCTGCTCTCATGTTATCCTCGTGAGCAATTCGCACCAATTCCCAATAATCGAAATCCTTTAAGATCTCCTTCACCATCGCACAATAGCGAACCAACACTGGATGATGAACAGCATAATCGTCTCTAACTTGATTCACGACCAACTGTGAATCGCAATAAATAACAAGCTCTCGAACTCCCACATCTTGCGCTAGCTCGAGGCCTGCGATCAAGGCTTCATACTCTGCATGGTTATTGGAAGCTGGAAATTTAAAACGCAATGCTTTCTCAAACTCTACATCCTGCTCGGGTGGGACTAACACCAACCCGGCTCCACTTCCGAACCTGTTGACCGAACCATCCACATGTAATTCCCAACAATACTCTGGTCGGGGCTTTGGAATTGGTGTAATCGCTGATGCTGCCTTAGAAGGAACCTCCTCTTCGCACGAATCCTTGAAGCTAGTCTCAGCTACAAAGTCTGCCAAAGCCTGTGCCTTAATCGCCCGTCGAGGTTGATAATCAATATCAAACTCAGTTAACTCGATAGACCAAGTGAGCAAGCGACCAGAAGAGTCTGGCTTGTGCAAGATTTTTCTAAGAGGCATGTCGGTGTATATAATGATCGAATGTGCAAAACATAATAAACAAGCGAATAAGCCAACTTTTCTGCATTAAAATATCATCCCTCTACAGCTGTGAGGGCCTTAGAAACATAATAAACAGGCTTTTGCACATTACACTCTTCCCTAATTAACACAGCGGTTACATCCTGCTCTGTGGCCGCTAAGTATACAAACAATGTCTCGCCGAGGACCGGGCTGCTCAATAGAGGAGGACTTCCCAGATATTTCACATGTTGTTCGAAAGCCTTTTGACATTCAGCTGTCCACTCAAACCCCTTGTTCCCACGGAGAACTTTGAAGAATGGCAAACACCTTTCTGTCGACCTGGAAATGAAGCGACCAAGGGCTATTACCCTACCATTAAGCTTTTGAACGTCTTTGATGCATCGGGGAAGCTTCATAGTGACCGATGCCTTAATTTTTTCTGGATTAGCCTCTATGCCCCTCTCAGTTACCATGAACCCCAGAAACTTGCCCGCTTTCACCCCGAACACACACTCGCTCGGGTTAAGCTTCATGTTATTTTTTCTGAGGTTGACAAAGGTTTCGCCCAAATCCACTGTATGCTCGTGCCCTTTGGTTTTCACTACCATATCGTTAATGTAAGCTTCGACATTCCTTCTGACCTGCGAGCTGAATATCTTATTCACCATTCTCTGATAAGTGGCTCCTGCATTTTTCAGACCGAATGGCATCATCTTATAACGATACAACCCCCCTGCTGCTCGGAAAGCTGTCAAAGCCTTATCCTGCTCATTCATCTTGACTTGGTGATACCCAGAATAAGCATCGATGAAGCTGAGAAGCTCGAATCCCGCTATAGCGTCCACCATCTTGTCAATTCAAGGCAAGGGATAGCAATCTTTCGGGCAAGCCTTATTTAAGTCAGTGAAATCCACGCACATCCACCACTTGTCGTTGGATTTTTTGACCATAACTACATTAGCCAACCAAGTTGGGTAATGTATCTCCTCGATAATGTCCGCATTGAGCAGCTTCTCAACCTCCTCCTTGATAGCTTGATCCTTCTCAACAGAATAAATTCTAAGCCACTGCTGTATTGGCCGAAAAGCAGGATCCACATTGAGAGAGTGCAAAGCCACGGCCTCACTCATGCCTTGCATGTCTTCTGGTCTCCATGCAAAGACATCCAAGCTATCCTGAAGCTGCTTAATCAAATTTGCCCGAGCTTCCACTGACAAAGCCTTGCCAATTTTTATTTTCTGCTCGGGATAGGCAGAATTTATAACCACTTCTTCGAGCTCGTCCTGAGCCGTAAATTCTGGCTCATCTCGCATTTGGAGCGTATCACACTCCAAATTCTCCTCTTTCTCAGCTTGAGCTTCAACCTTATCAAGCTGGTCCACATCCATGTCCTCAATTTGTTCAGCCTGTCCCCCCGACTTCAATGTCGGCAAAAGACCATCAAACTTTTCCCAAATCTTTTCTGGCACCAAACTCACCTCTTCGAGCTGTTCAACCTGCCCCCCCGACGTCAATGTCGGCAAAGAACAAATGCTCTTTTCACCAGTTTGATCCACAATCAAGCTTGCATCAACCTCGTGCTCGTCCTGCCCCCCCCCCCGACTTCAATGTCGGCAAAGAGCAAGTATCCACCTCGGAATCCTCCGCATCCACCATAGCTATTATTGATGGCCCCACAGTCACATGAGACGTTTCCTTGGTGCTAACAGTTATCTTCTGCTCGCCGTTTTTCAAGGTCAACTTTTGTTTTTTTCTCTAACTGTCACGCACATACTCAAGTACTGCACGAGGCTGACTCCTCAATACACCAACTCCTTGATCGGTGTAAAACTTAGCACGTTGGTGGGGAATAGACGTGGCCATCTGAAACTTGGTCATGCTCGGCACACCCAAGATAATATTATAAGGAGACTTTAGATCAATCACCATGAAAGTGATCTTCTCAACTCGCGTGCGGTTCCCCTCACCTATAAAGACCTCCAGTTCGACTGTTCCTTTAACCGGTACTTTGTGATTAGTGAAACCCTCCAGTGTTCCAGCGTATGGTTTGAGTCGATCATCACTCAATTCCAAACCCTGAAAACAAGAGTAATACATCACATCCCTGCAAGCACCAATATCAACCAAGATTCGATGCACGACCCATCCATCCACCAAAGCCGAGACAATCAAGGACTGCTCTCCTGCTACATTGCTCGCTAGTTCACTACGAGTGAACTGTATAGCTTCCTCTCCACTTGCAAAGTAGTAGGTCGATCTACAACCTTTGACAGGGAATAAATTTGTTTACCGAGCTAAGTGGGAGTAGGTTCTTCATCCATTATGACATTGATTACCCCCTAATTGGTGGGGCATCCCTTCGAGGAGCATTTCCTCTGTTTCCTCCATCCCTCTTAAACCGGTCTAACCGGCCTTCATTAATCAATTTCTGAATGGCCTTCTTCAATGGCCAACACTCCTCTGTTGTGTGCCCATAATCGTCATGATAGGCACATCTCTTCGTCCTATCCCAGGTATCAGCTGTCTCGGGATTCATGCGAGGTGGGCGAGGAAGCTCATCTCGGATCTCATACATGATATCTTCGCGCAACGTGTTGAGCGGAGTAAGATCGGCTTCACGAAGAAATTCTCTCGGACGGTCATATCTCGACTTGCCTTTATTATATCCTCCGCCCACGGCCTGACCATTTCCCTTGGAATTTCCAACAGCATCATTGCTTTCCTTCTTATTTTCTTTCTTTGCTGTCTCCCCAGCACACCATTTTTGAGCCCGCATCAACATTTCGGCCTGCGTTTTGGGCTCGCGCATACTTAATTCTGATCTAAATCCACCTTCACCCTCGAGCAATCCTGTTTCAAAGCATAAAGTCACCTTCTGCTCGGTTAACCCTGGGACTTGCTCTAGCACCTTAGTGAATCGTTCCAAATAGCTAGCAGTCGACTCATGTGCTCCTTGCTTGACTTTTGACAAATCAACCCTTGTCTTTGCTAATGTGCCCGCAGTTCCAAAATCTACCAGAAACTTTACTCGCAAATCAGCCCAATTATTAATTGATCGACGCGGCAGCGCTCCCATCCATGCCAAGGCCTTTCCTTGCAAAGCTCCCACAAAATCCCGAATTTTTAATGCCTCATCTGAAGTCACTAAGCCAATTTGAGACTCGAATGACATTAGCCAGTCTATTGCCTTCGTCTTCCCAGTATACTCCTTAATATTTGGGAAATGAGACCCTGTGCTAGTGGTGTATTCTCTATCCATAGTGCCAACAAGCTAGCGGAAGTGCCCAAAAAGTTTCCATCTTGAGATTTGCCTTGCTCCCACGCCTCCATACGACGTTTTAACTCCTCAAAATCCTGCATATTAATAGTTGTAGGCAAACCACCCCCGGGCTGAGACTGTACCACGGGCATAGGAGGGACCTGTGGGGGACCCATAGCTCCAATGGCTTGAGTACCACCCACGACATGCGCCACCTGTGCCTGGGGCACCCCAGCGAGCTGAGCAACTGGTTCATTAATCACCATTTTTCTTTGTGCATCTGGTTGATGCAAATCGCTCTTTCCTTTGGAATGATGAGACAAATGTCCCTGGGATCGCCTGGGAGAAGGTGTCCTATGACGACGAGCATAGAATCTCCTTGGAGATGGTGATCGACGACTACGAGCATGTGATCGTCGAGGAGAGGGCGAATGAAGCCTACGAGCATGAGACCTTCGCGGGGAAGGTGATCGTCGATGACGACCGGACTATGCTGAATCATCCCCCACTTGTGGTCCCAGCCGTGAATGAACGCTGGGCACAACCCTGTAACTAGCTCTACTCCCTTCTGGCTGATCTCGTCCCTTCGACCCCTGTACATGCGGTTGAGAAAGAATGATCATTGGATTTAAATGATTACCCCGGTCCGGGAACCACTTGCAGCTTGGCTTGGAGCAGATAAAGCTGGTAAAGGGTCCACCTCAATGGGTAGAGGCGGTTTACCCATGGCAATCAACTGCAATTTGAGCTGATGTATCTGCCCCAAATATATGGCCCTCTGACGAAGAGCTTCCTCCCTGAATTCATGTGCCAAACCAACAGCTGCTACTGCACTTCTAGCCAAAGAATCCACTCCATGCCGTTGATTCAATTGATGACGAGCATCATGAGGAGGGGGTTATTCTCAACCAACTGATTAAGACTAGGAGTTGCTTGTACTTCCTCCTGACGACTTCCATTGGCACCATTAACACCGTTTTCCGCCATTACTAAGAGTTACCAAGAACGTACTGTCAATTCACGAAGAAATGCTACCGTTTCCCGGCAATGGAACCAACTGATGCGTCCAAAATCTTCAAGACACACTGGACTTGTCCAACTGGATACCTGGCTTTCAATGTATCATTTAATCTTCAAAGCCCAACTCTGCAATTAGACAAAGAAAACGTAAACTAGGCAGGGGCACTCCCTGCAAAAGCCCTCCGGCGTGAGAATTAGTGCAAGAATGCAGGAGATAATGAAATTCGGCAGAGTTTAGGCTAGACAGTAAAAATCACCTACCTCCATCCTTCATTTTGAGGGATTTTTATAGTTGCCTGAGAGCATAACCGATCATAACTGCCCACTAACATTCATGGCATTAATGGCGGGCATATTAACTGCCCTATTAACTGTCCCATTAACCACAACGGTCAATTGGAGAATTATCCGGACATAACCGTCCTCAACTGTCAACAACTCTTAAATTCACGAGCATAACACATCATGCTCGCTGCATGCTCTTGCTCGCTAGTCAAGCCCCCAGCTCGCTGACACTTTTTGCTCGGTGAAGGTTGAGACCATGCTCATGATATACAGAACCATTTGATCTGCTTCTCGTAACTTTGACTTTTGGATGCTCGTGCGTTGACTGAATAATAATCACGTGTTAAGCACGTGTCTCACAGCTTGGGCCTATTGGGCCAGGCAGCTCAAAAAGAAAGGGTGGCGTTATATAGACCTTCATTTCCTATAAATGTACCCCTTAAGTATGATAACTTCCAATTTTACCCCTCCTTCTTGTAAACATACCCCTCCTCCCTCCTTCCCTCCCTCTTTGTGTAACATTCTCCCTTCCCCTTATTCTTCTTCCGACCCAGCCACCACCCCACATTGCCTTACCGTTCTTCCTCTCCTTTCCTTATTCCCTCTCTTATCCCTCCCACCACCCTACTGTTCTCCATCTTTGCCTAAACATTCTCGCCCATCACTTCCTTCTTAGTTCCCTTTCTCTTTTCCAATCAATGCTCTAAGCAAAAAAAAAAAAAATTGCTAGTGCTCGGCTCTGGTTGCCTAAACAACACAATGTTGTTCAACTAGGGCTAGCCGAATAACCTCAAGTAATTGATTTATTTTTGGATTTACATTGTTCAGTCATCACTGGCCGAACAACTTAGTTTTGTTCGACTAGGGCTAGCCGAACAACCTCAAGTAAATGTTTTTTTTATTTACACTGTTCGATCATGGCTAGCCGAACAACACTATATTGTTCGACCAACCATAACATGGACGAACATTCCAAATCAAAATTTTTTGTTGTTGTTATTTTACCCGTGTAATTGAGGGGAAGATTGGGAAGAAAATTGGGGAAAGAGCCGAACATTTGATTTTTATTTTTTTTGCTACAGAGTTGATTTATCAATGGAGTTTGGGAATTGTTTATGGAAGGAAGAGAAGGATGAAAGAAAGAAAAGAAAGAAGGAAAGGAATGGATGGAGTGTTGGAAATAAAAAAAGATGAACAAGGGATGATGAA
The DNA here is from genome assembly GCA_013146195.2 of Codonopsis lanceolata. Taxonomy (NCBI): domain Eukaryota; kingdom Viridiplantae; phylum Streptophyta; class Magnoliopsida; order Asterales; family Campanulaceae; genus Codonopsis; species Codonopsis lanceolata. The sequence continues at coordinate 65,164,829 of CM028378.1, forward strand.
ATGGAGGGATGCAGAGAAGAAAAAGGGGGGAGGTTACGCACAAAGGGAGGGAGGGAAGAAGGGAGGAGAGAGAGGGAGAACAGTGAGGCAGTGGGTGGTGGTGGCTGGGTCGGAAGAAGAAGAAGGGGGAGGGGGAGTGTTAGGCACTGAGAAGGAGGGGGGATATGTTTACAGGAAGGAAAGGGTAAGATAGGACGTTAGCATTTTTAGGGGGTATTGTAGACACCCCAATTTCGTACCCCTGGTATATAACTTTGGCATGTGATATCAAAAACTGTTTAAACTTAACAAAATGTCAAGTTACAGGGTTGAAAATGCAAAAGGAAAAGTAGGATGCATGAATAGTGAAATGCAGGGGGGGAAAGTGTCGAAAATTGAAGCTGGAATAGTGGCTTGGCGCCACGCCTAAAGTGCTATTTGGCCACGCCAAGGTCCTGAATAGTGCCCACATCGTTAACGCATTGTACAAAATGGCAAGCGCGCGGTACAAGTCGATGAAACACAAATCCAACTATAAATAGAGGTCCCCGGCTACGCTTTGAAGAGATAATTTTCGACGAAGGCTTGAAGCCCAGGAAAACTCTGCGTAATTTTAACGCAGTGCGATCCCCTTCTCTCATAAAGCCTCAAAACCCCGCCAAACCTCCTCCAAACACAAATCCAACCGGTTAAAGTGATCCCTAGCCCTTTAGTTAGGTATCCACCATATATCCTCGGCCCAAAAACCATAAAGTAAGCCGTTACTTTGCCCGAGTAAATAGGCCGAAATCACCCTAAATAAGTCGTTATTCCGCCCAACCAAATAGGCCAAAACCACTGAAACTAAGCCGTCATTCTGCCCGAGTGAGTAAGCCAAAACTACCATAAATAAGCCGTCACTCTGCCCAAATCACATCAGCAACATCAATAAAAGTCTCCTTCTCCCGAGAAAGACAGAGCGAGCACACCCCGCTCTAAAAGGTAATAGCCTTTAAGGACGTTTTATTTGTTTACTTATTTATTTATTTATTTATTATTTATAAAAGTTATTATTTAAATCCGGCCCAATGTAGACAATATAAGCCGTTGTGCTGCCCGGATTAGAATAGGAAATATTATGTAAAAGAGTCGTTATAATGGCCAAATATTTTTAAATACATTTGTAATTATTGTAAGGAAATGGCTGCAAGTCCGTAAATAATGTAGCCACGGATGTATTTGTTTTATTTTCCTGTCTTTTAATGCTTTATTTATTTGCTAAATAAATATAACAATAAGCATACTTTAGCCAAAAACAATTTTTGAGACCGAAAGGGCGAGTTGCATGCCTTGCCAAGTAAACCACTTACCTCATTTACAAGGATTCATCATCCAAGCGAGTAGCCCAAGCCTGCCCAAACTGTGTCCAGCGCATGGCACAAGGAAGGGAGGCGGTAGTGTTGGTATGGCAAAGGGAGACGGTATTTTAGAGTTCTAAAGGAAGAAGGAAGCAAGTAGTTAGGATTCTAAGTTAATTAATCTGTTTAAAATAAAGTCCTACAAGGACTGTAGTTTTGTTTATGCTTTCCTATTTATTTAGAGGATTGTTTAGTTAGCATAAAATAGGATTTACTTCTTGTAATTTCAGTTCATGTCTTGAAGAAAAAGTAATAGAAAAGGGGCAAAGAAATTTATTCATCTACTGTGATTTGTTTCTTAAAGATTAGGGAGATTTCTCAAAGGTTTCTTTACGTTAGGAGAGTGAATCCTAACTGGTGAGCCGATCATTCATACCCATTCCGCCAATTATTCTTTTCTGCTATTTTTCGTGTGTGTGTTGTGGCTGTTTAGGAAGAATCCAGCCAGCCTTCTTACGGATTAAAGTTGTCTTGGGACAGCTTCGGCGTTCGGGCTAGGTTTCATGTATAAAATGGTATAAGAGCAAAGACCTTCGCAAATTCTATTTCGTGAAGCGATCATGGAGGAGATACGAAGTCGGAGAAGTCTACAAGTTCGTGCAAGTAAAAAAAATGTGGTAAAAAAATCTACATGGTCTAAGGATCTTTTAAGGTACGAAACGGGTTCAAAACACAAAGGTTATTGTTATTGTCAAAACCCTTGTCATTACCTACCCGAATGTCCCTATATAAAGGCATTGACTTATGAAGAAATTTGTGAGATCATTAACGACAAAGAAAGGTGGATAGAAGAAGAAAGGTGTGCCAAAGAAAGACTTGAAAGGGAAGAAAGTGAGAAGAAAGAACGTGGGAGAGAAAGGATGAAAAGAAGGAGAATGAAGAAGGATCATTAATGGTGGTTCGTGAAGAATTGAAGATCCTTCATGATTTTGAAAATCCTTTTGGTTTCAAAACCAAAGCAAGTTCTCAAATTCATATTGCTTTTCCAACGAATGATTGAGTGTGTCAGATGGGGCACTCATGGCAATTGGTTCAATGTATTATTCATAAGGGGTTAAGGATGCTCAAGGGAGATGGAAGGGGGTACGAACTCCATCATTTAATCGCTATGAGATGTAGGGAGAGACATGAATGACATCTTGTAGAGGTTTGCACGAGATTGAAGGGAGAATACTATCCAACTTCTATGTGGACATTGCACGGCTTTGAGCCATCGTGGGAGGAAAATTGGAAAGAAAAAAGGATGAGTATGAGGGCTGAAAGGGGACACGAAATACAGCTTGTCCCATGTGCAATTGAAGAATTTGGGGGTTTGAAAATCAACACTTTCATCTACACTAAAACTTACTACACTATGTTGCGAGTCGTTTGTTGTGAAAACATTTGTTTAAGGCTGAATCATGGTATCCTTCATGAATCACAATCATTGTGGTTCTCATGGACTGTTGGGGTATTCCTTTGGGTAAAGAGGCAAAGGTGGTATGAGTGCCACGTTGGGGTATTCCCTTGGGTCAAGAGGCAAAGGTGGCATGAGTGACACGGTAACTGATGCATTGGTAAACATACACTTGATGTGGGCTATGACATGTGCCAAGACGCTAGGGTACAAATTAGTATGGGACGATCGCAAGGATAAATTAGATTTGGGCCACATGATACTTGAAGAAACATGGAACAATGTTGGCCCTGGCAATATGCTCATATAGGCTAGAGGGGGGTTGAATAGCCTATGTTACCACTTAAAATTTATCTCGCCATTCATTTGAGAATATGGGTGAGACTCCTTGTGTGATAAGCCAATTTGAAGAAGACATGGGTCTGCTGGAAATACTGATTAGCAAACCTATCCCAAGCTGAGTAAGAACTTTGCTGGCAGATTGTAGATAAATTGTATGCAAAAAGACATATGGCAGCGGAAAGATAAATGCAAAACAGATAAATCTAAAAGAAGGTTTAAGTAGTTGTACACGAATATAATGTTCAGAACAACAACGTACTTAACCCTTCTTCAGATACGTTTCAAAGAAGATACAGAATGGATAGATTTAGGGAAAATCAAAACCTTTTATAAACAAGATAGAAAGATCAAAACCGAGTTTAAAAAGTATGATATAATTAAAAACATAGCAAAGGTTCTCTATAAAGATGAACATAGTAATTACATCGACTAGGACTCTCTAACCTATTAATCAACTTTCTAGTTTCTTCCCATGTATTCCTACCCAGTTGAGAACTCTTATTTCAGAGTTACTTGAATAAGTCAGGAACAAGTTGAGTCAAGATAATTAAACATGAGAAGAAAATTTTTAGGGTCGCTCAGATAAAAGATATCTGAGCGATTGAGTGTAAGGCACTCGACTTTTCAAGATGACCTATTAATTGCACAATCACCAGCCTTTGCAATGGAATACAAGTCTGATGATATGAATGCAATGCAGACATATAGTTCTTCCTCTTCCTTGGACATCTTTAGAGATTTGTCTTCAACTGAATCTGCAGATCTCTACCAAAGGATTGGATTTCTAAGGAGCTGTAAAGATTGATTTCTTTGAAGGGAATCAAAGAGCTCAAATTAAGAAAGGGGCTTCTTGACCAAGGCATTGTTCTTCATCTGTGTAGATTCTGAAGATCACTCTTCTTCTCTTCTTTCAATTCATCTTTGCATCACACAGGAAGTGTTCTGCAAAGGTCTGGTTTTTCCACAATGATCTATGTGAGAGCTTGATCGAAGATATTGAACTTTCTTGTTCACAAGCTAACACTCTCTCTCATTATTTTCTTTTTTTGAAGAAGGATGAATGAGTTTCTTTTATAGATGAAGATCAATAGATCAGTTGTGACTGTCTTCGTCTTGATCTTGTATCCACTGGAGAGATATTGTCCAGATAAGATTTTCATCTTATAGACTGTAGGATAAAGATAGTATGAAGATAAAGGTTTGTCCAAAAAGTCAGACTTAAGGGATGTGTCTCTGCAGAGTAGGTCTGATGAAAGTAACACACTGGCATTTGGCTTTTCAATAAAGTAGATTCTTGACTTTTCAGCCCAAATGTAGAGAGATGATATCTTTTGGATAAAGTAGAACAATATCCAAATAGATCTTGCCGATCTTGATGTGTCAGTCCTTTAAAGTCAGTTTGACTTTCGAGGCTTGATCATTTTGTCATTTCTAAACGGCTGCAACCTATTCTATGTAGCTTGCACGTGTAGATAAAGTTTGCTGGTATGGTGTTCTTCTTAAGAGTAGTCTTCCAATAGATAAGTCTGCTGGTTGACTAAGTTGATGCGGGAACAATCAAACCACAACATGTCTGCTAGTGAAGAGTCTTCAGGAGATGTATCACGCTGGAGTAGGAAAACTGGTGCATGTGTGCAGGAATCACGAGTCTGATGGTCATCTTAAAAGAGTAGGACTAAGACAAGGACTCGCCTAGTCTAAGACCTATGTGATGTTAAACAAGTTGTCACACTAACTGGTACGCCGCCCTTTTAGCCACTTGTTGTAACATGCAGTAATGGAGGCAAGCAATTCAAAGTGTTGCAAAATATGCAGAGGAATAAGTATTGATTCAGCATGCATATTCCAACAAACAACGAGGAAGATGGAATGTGGTCACTCTCGCAAGAAGGATTAATCAACTATTTGTCTCATGAAATGAATTTGGTTGTTAGTATGGAGGAAGACAAGTGCTCAAAGGCTATTTTAGTTCGAAGGGAATGTCGTTTAAAAACAATGATTGACAAAGGTAAAAAATTCCTCACTAGTGTACAAACCGATGGCGTTCAAAGTTTCTGACATGACAGTTCTGCGTTAACATCAAGTCAACTGTTGTTACAATCCAATGGTGAAGACGGTAAGTGGACATAATTTCAGTGTTATTTTATTTTGTTTATTAAACACAAAGGAGAGGGGATTGAAGAGCTAAGTGGCGAGGGTATGTTGGCAAAAGAATCTTTGAAGTTAGTAACGACAAATATCTAATTAGAGTGGTTCAAAATAACGCGGGAGGACAACAAGAGTTTTGGGGCTATTTTGAATAGAGACGTAAAATTTGGGGCTACTATAGCACAAGGTGAACATCAACAACAAGGCAAGGAATTCCACACAAGCAACACATTTTTACTCTCATCAATGCAGAATTTTTCCCTTGAAAATTGTAGGTTTTGGGCTACTCATGAATTTATTTAGTAAAGAAGCAATTGAGTGGGCTACGTTTCTGCAAGCAGTCACGTCACGCACACATGACAGCGAAGAGATTAGTGAAAAGTCAAGTGGGACGGAATCTGTGAAAGATACGTTGATGGGAATTGCATTGGTAAAGGCTATTAATTTGGTGTTTGAAATGGTTCGGGAAAATTACAAGGGGAATAAAGAAAATCGTCGGTCCAGCCAAGTCTTATTCAAAGCGCCGCAAGGAACACATGGATTCAAAACAAGTTTGATCCTTTTGCTGATTTGAAGACACCTCAAGAATTGAGGACAATTCTTTTCGACGAAAGGGAGTCTGATACGAATTCGTGGGTGGATTGTCCTAAGCTAGAAATTAAGATAAAGGAGGGTGTCGGGCTAATTACTAAAGGACACTCATGGACTGTTTTGAGTTACTTTAAAGGGTATGGAATGCAAGGAGTGTGGGTTGAACCAAGGGGACGAATGCATACAAGGAAGGATCTTGAGCGGAGTATGGTTTGAAAGTACTTAGCAAGAAAGGCAAACATGATTGGGGTTGGTTGGAGCAACCACGTGACACATGTTAGTAAATGGATTCAAGGCAGGTTAGGGAATCTCAAGATGGGCACGACTACATGGGTTTCTCCTAAAGGGGCTGGACACAGTTTGGGCAGGCTTAGGTTGCTCGCTTGGAGGATGAATCCTTGCAAAAGAGGTAAGTGGTTTGCTTGGCACGACATGCATGACACAAGGAAGAGAGGCAGCAGTGTTGGTATGGCAAGGGAGACGACATTTTAGAGATAAAGGAAGAAGGAATCAACTAGTTAGGATTTTGAGTTAATTAATCTGTTTAAAATAAAGTCCTACAAGGACTATAGTTTTTTTAATAATGCTTTCTTAGTTATATAGGGGATTGTTTAGTTAGTATAAAATAATATTTACTTCTTGTAATTTCAGTTCATGTTTTGAAGAAAAAGTAATAGAAAAGAGGCACAGAAATTTGTTCATCTACCGTGTTTTATTTCTTAAAGATTAGGGAGATTTTACAAAGGTTTCTTGACGTTAGGAGAGTGAATCCTAACTGGCGAGCCGATCATTCATACCCATTCCGCCAATTATTCTTTTCTGCTATTTTTCGTGTGTGTTTGTGGCTGTTTAGGAAGAATCCAGCCAGCCTTCTTACGGATTAAAGTTGTCTCGGGACAGCTTGGGTGTTTGGGCTAGGTTTCACGTATCATTACCCTAAGGCGTGCTACGGATTACCCGCTCAGTGTGAATCGTGCTGCATTAGTTTATGCACTTTTAATAACATAATCCAATTAATGCCTCGCGATGCATGGCTGCTCATGAAAGCTTTGACCTTTTATCTATCTCTGCTTTGCTAGTGTTACACAAACATTTTCCCCCATTGTGCTAAAATTCCATGCTAAAAAAAAACACATATACACACACATGAAAGTAGAGGTGGCAAATGGGCGGGTATGAGCGTGTCCATATGGGCGGCGGGCTCAAATGGGCGTGCAAATAAGTTCTCATTTAATTACATGGACATAAATGAGCATGGGCGCCCATTTACTCATTAACATACAATTATCAAATAAATACAAAAATTACAAAAAAAAATCATTTTTTTTACAAAAAAATAACTAAAAAATAACAACTAATTATACTACAACTTCCCCCACACACCTCAAAAGGCTTACCTTTAAATTCATTGAACTGAAACAGAGAGATGTGGAGATACTAAAAAGCTACTTGAATTGAAAATCCTCAAATTGAATTACTTAATTGGCTTTTTTAGAGGAACTAATATCCGAAGATAGAGGAATACCAAGACTCAAGGAGCTCATAGTCAATTACTGCAACAAGCTAAAGATAGACTTCGAAAGGTAATGGTCCCCGACTACGAGTAAAGTGGTACGCGTTTGTTACGAACAATGATAGTGTGCATAGGAATACGAAGATCTCCCCAAGTTGTCTGCTGGCCTCAGCATGATGATTTCCTCGAGTACCTGGTAGGCAAGAACTCCGATCATTTTAACTGAATCTCCATCGCTCCCCAAATGAACATTTCGTGGACCCATAAATGACAGTATACCAAGAAAAGTAAAGAAAAATAAAGAAAATCGGGAAGGGGCCGTGAGAGAGAGAGAGAAACAGTACATTGACGGAGAAACATGGATGAGAAAAATGGAGAGAATTGTGAATTTCGTTGAATGTCCGGATGGAGATATCAGAGAAAGCACCAGTTGAGAGATGAAAAAGGGACATTGTTGTCTCACTTGGGGAAGGAACAGACCCAACTGGAGCTCAATTGTGGGAGAGCGCAGACTTAGATTTTGGTGGGTGCCCACTTGGGCGCCCATTTAGCCATTATAATTAATGGTCTCAAATGGGGATGCTCATTTATGCCCACTTAAAATTTTGAGTGTGTCCATGCTCATTACTTGGTAGGCGGTTTGGGCGGGTAAATGGGCGCGGACATATATTGCCACCTCTACATGAAAGTAAGAAGGTCGGTCAGCTTAATTACTTGTAATTCTCACAAAGGATACCGGTATTGCCTTGAATTTGCTTCTCACACTTCCTAAGAGATAGAGGATTGAACAAGGTAAGGTAAGATTCACTAAATGCATACAAGAAAGAATAATTAATTGAGTTATCAACTAAACAACCCACAAAGATACACACATAATTAGCATAAAAATTTGACTGAAATAATCATCCTTACCTCCTAATTGGAGAAAGAGATCAGAAATAGAGACAGAGATAAGAAGACCTTATAAGAGTATAAATTAAGACGACTGAGTAAAATTGACTTTGCAAGCTACCAAGAACTGTTTTAGAAAATATACGCACCCCGTCTTACAAGGTGCTATGATCGTAGTCTTTACGATCTTTTTTCTCCCGCATTTTGCTCGTAGAGGCATTTTAGGACGAAAATTATAAGTGTCCTTTTCGGGTTAAAAAATAGGGAACTAAATAACTTAGACTTATTGAAAAGGATAAATTGCAGGCCGGTCCAATTTGCAAGACTTATAATTGCTTAAGTCCATTTTTATAATATTGTTCCTAAAATGCCAAATTACAGAACCGATGGAAATTTCTTCTTCTTCTTCTTCTCCATCTTCGTCGAGTTCGTTAGCCTTGATCCTTGTCTTCCCTTTTTATGCATTTGCTTTTTTCTACTCTTTTTAATTATATGAGATTTTTTAGTCTCACTTTCTTCAGGTGAAGTAAGAATTGGTAAAGAAAGTTTGGTGCTTAGGGATGAAGAGGAAAGAGAGTGGAAAGTTAGGGTGATGAAAAAGAATGGTTGTTACTTTACTCTACCATGCTAACTTCTCTTTCTATTTCTTCTTCTTGTTTAGGTGGTCAGGAAAGCAAAAACAAAGAGGAGAAGGCTAAGTTGTGACTAGTCATAACATTTCAACAATTATTCATTGTGTTTGTTTATGTGATTCAAAATAGTTTACTGATGCATCAAAATCATGCATCACAATTTCAAATTCATGCATCGTTAAGGGGCACGAGGCCAGGTTCATTTTGTGATTCATCAAATTGGAATGAGCAGTTTCATCATCATTGTTTACTCAAACACCTTGAGATTAGTCTTTATTTTCCCTGCAACCTTCATCTCACACAAAATTAAACAAATCCCTCTCATCTCCTTCCTCATTGTCTATAGAATCTTTTTTCTTGCCATTTGTAGGTACGAGAGAGACTCATTTTGAAACCAAGTGTGAATAAATCAAGATTTTATTTTCATGAGTACCTAGTAATCCATCATGTTTTCATTTTTGATTAAGTTATGGGATTCAGATATGCATAAACACATAAACACATGAATTGGGTACAACTCTCTAACTATGTCCTCTGCAATTTCAAATCTCACCCCTGCTTTTACCCTCTTATTCGCGATTCTTACTTGCAGAAAAATCGATGCATTAAATGAACAAATGACAGACATAAAAGATGCATCGAAATTTCAAATAGTTGCATCGTGAACCAAATCGATGCATCAATTTGAAATCACGATGCATTGGTTTTTATCCCCGATGCATCACAATTTGATTTGTGTATTGCGATGAAGCTTTGTGTGCGTGCCTTTTGTCCATTAAGGGTAATAGGGTATACTCATCATTTTGCACCAAAAGTAAGATGGTATTGTAGCGGTTGGAATTTGTCTGCAAGAAGGGTGATAACCGGACTGGTCCCTTGGGATGAAATTATAACCTCTTAGGTCCACTTTCTTTTTATTCAACCGGTAAAGTACAATTTTGGGGGTAAAATATCGAAAATACCTTAATGAATAAAAAACACGCGCACAAAGTCCTGCCAAAAATTGGGCATCGCAATGCAAAAATTGGGCATCACAATGCAAAATCTGGGCATCGCAATACAAAAGTTGGGCATCAGAGCCTAAAATTAGGCATCACAATAGAAAAGTAGGGCATCAGTGCCCAAAATTAGATTGGGAATGGGAAAAAGCATGTTACTTTCTCTTTCTCTCTCACCAGACCTTGGGAATGACAAAAAGTATATTCATTTTCTTCTCCCACCCATTTTATCTACTTTTCTTTCTCTCACTCTCACATATTTCAGAATCACTCTGTCCCATCCCATCCTTTCAAGGATCAACATCACCCACCCGACCCCAAACTGTGTTTGGTATGAAAATGTTGTTTCATACAGAGTTCTGATTACCACTAACACTAATGAAAATATTATTTTATGTTGTCCACAACAAGAACCTGTATCTAAAGGTTGGCAAGGTAATTCCTTAACTATTATGATTGGCTGCTAACCCCGTCTTCTTCAATACAATCTGTAACATGGACAATTCGACAAAGAAGTAGTCTATTGTCTACTCCTAAATTGTGTTTCTTAGTTAACAATAACAATATTAGCAAGATATAGTTTTTAAAAAAATTGTAATCCTTTTAGAGCTTCGCATACCATTTTGCCTCACGACTTCATCCATCTTTGATCGTTTATCTGGGTTCGTGGCAATGATGCCCACATCGAAAGCAACGATGCCCACATCGGAGTCACATCGTAAGTTTTGACGCTTGCATCGTAAGTTTCGCCGCTTGATGCTTCAACACTTTGTGTCTTGCTTCAAAAAATTTCGATGCTTGCATCAATTTTTTTTGTTGCTTACTGAGTTGCTGGGTTCTTTAATGTTTCCTTAACTTACTGGATTTTTGCTAATCTTATAAACTGTGATATGCATTTTACCTCACGCACTGAGCAACTCTCTTTGAATATGGTTGTCTTTGCTTGGAGAATTCCACCAAATATTTCTCACTTCTGTCTGCCTATTAGGTATTAACGAAACTTGCCTTTTCTCCCTCCTAAGGTTTGGCTCTCCATTCAAATCTATGTTTTCAATATAGATACTTAATGCACCTATGAACTGTTCAACACAGAGAAATATTTGATATCTCTTTTGTCTTCATCAAAATCAAATATGATCCTTAGATGTCAGTATGTTTCATTTATATGTGTGTATGTCTGAAGCCATTTATGAGAATTTGTTTTAATAAAGAAAGCTATTTATGATTCTTTTTAGCTTACGGGAAATTTTCTTTCTAGTCGGGGAAGGTGGATCAAAGAGCTCGATCCATAAGGAATAAAGACTAATAGGGTTAAGAGGAGGAATCGGAGGGGCATTTTATGAAGAAATTAAGTAAAATGAACATATGTGGTTGGATAAAAAAAATAGCGCACTGAAGCGGTTATAATTTCTAAAAAAGGACCGGCCCACAATTATTTCTTTTGAAAAACGTAACGGCCTGCAATTTATCCAAAAAAAGGTAAAATTATGGTCGGTCATTTTTTTTAAAGTTTGTAACCCCAAAAGTTCATCGTTATTTTTTTCAACCATAAAAGTTTCAAAAATTTTTCGAAAAAGTTTTTTATTTATTAAAAAATGTCGATCGTCGATCGGAGGAGATGGAAGAAGAATGTAGATGACGTGGTTTGGTTCTTTATGAGTTGGTATCGCGGTGCAAAAATATTGGATTAATGTATCGCAAACATTGATGTATTGTGGTTCAAACATTGATGTATTGCGGTGCAAAAATAGACTAGTCAATTAAACCGATGAATCGCGGTTCAAACATTGATGTATCGCGATACAAAAATAGACTAGGTAATTAAATTGATGAATCGCAGTGCAAAAATTAATTTAATAAAATTGATACATTGTGATTCAATAGTCAATGCACTGCGATTTATTTCGTAATGCGTCTTATGCTCATTAAGTGTATCATAATCTTTTTGCCCCTAAAAATATTATTTTTTGGTTTGAAAAAAAAACATGAAATTTAAGTAATTAAAACTTTTGAAAAGTGACCCACCGCAATTTTTCCAAAAATATGATAGGACTAATCTATCTTACTAGACCAATACATTAGCCCACATCAATCCATCATCATGGTGGCAACTACCAATTCAATCGGACCGTGCGGCCCACCCCGAGTAAAATGCTAGCGAAGCGTCTTTTTCCAGAAAACCTGGGAACAATTTTTTTATGTGGTGACAGTCAAAAATGGCGGATCAAGACTTAGAAGAAGAAGAAGAAGAGGGAACAGATATTACATCACTAGAAACAATGATAGAATGGGAGCGAATCCAGCTCCCCCTTGACCTCAACCAATCTCCAGCTCCAGATCCTTTCAACGGAGGCTGGTCAATCGTTAACGAAGACCGTCCCCAAATCGTCTTCCCTCCAGACAATCACGAAGGCCTTCACATATTCTCCGGCTCCGCCCGTCCCCGTCACGATGTTGGAGATATCCATCTCGACCGAGTTGTGGCGCCGTCACCGCTCCGGAGTCCACGGCCTACTCCTCCCATCGGAGACGCAAAGGGAGGATGGTGGGACACGGGACTGGGGCTGTTACGTTTCAAGGTCGCCGGCATTGTTTGTTCAATTCGTAATTTTGCGGCAGCCAGAGTGTCATTTCATAGTTTTGGTTATGTTGCCCCCTTGGCAGGGTCAATGATGTTTCTGTTACTGTATTTGAGGTTTCGGCGAATGCGGAGGGAGAGTATTCTTGACTTGATCTGCGTTATCAAGGAGAGAGATGAGGTATGATTTCAGCTTACTTCTCTTTAGAAATAAGTTAGACTTGCTTTCAGGTGTTTGAAAAAATGTCGAGCCTAGCCCAACTACAATCATTTGATACTCTTTTTTGGTCTTTATTATGATAGTTTTAAAAATCTTACACTGAAATAAGTGTAGTGAATGATCAATTTATTTTTGCTCCCATTTACTGAACGATTTTGATAGGAAATGTTACAGAAAATAAATCAACTAGTGCATCAAATTGCTGGAATGAACCAAGTTCTGGTGGCTTTGGCTTCTCATCAGGGAGTTCCCATACCGAAAGCTGCTTGAATTTAGCTGGTCAGCTAACAGCCAAAGATTACAGAGTACCGATGATGATGCGCGGATGCTAATTTTTAACTGAATCTGATGTATATCCATGTCATTCACCATGCATATGCGTAGCAAATTTATTTCGTAAAAAATTCTATGAATCTATCCATTTGCCGATTTCAAGATCCGCTTATTGCATGGGATGGGATCATGTTGCTTCCTGGTTATTTGCTGGCAAGAGACTTGGAATGCCAGTAATATCTTCTTGAATTTCAGTTAATGGCTAGCAAAATGCTTAGCCACTTCAGTCTACACTCTACAGCAATGCTAAAAGCTGCAGCACTTGCGACTTGGGTGAATGACTACAAGCAGAAACTTCATTTACCACTTTGGGCAAAGACAAAATCCTAACATTGTACAAACCCTAATAAGCATCGATGAAGCTTGTAGCCTTGCAAGGCAATGAAGTTTTACTCTATCCTCCAATTTGAAGATTTCATTTTCTAGTAAGTCAAAGCATGGCCCGACTGTTGAAGCTTTCTTCACTCTGTGTCCTTTGCAATATATGTAACCTGAATTGCATTATTTCCAACCTCAAAAGAACTTGAAATTATGAAAGTAATTCTTCTGTTCAAAGGATAAAGCATGAGCTCCACCAACCTACTTGATCTACCATTGTATGACCTACATACTAGATTGTAATTGGTCCAATCGTCCAAGGGCCTATTGCACCCAAATAAGATGATAGCAAGTTTGTCTTTGTTGAGCACCATCACGGGTTGCAATGGTCTACCACAACAGGATGTCCTCCAATTTGTCAATTGTTTTTCAATTATATGTACTTTTATAATATATATTTTTGATAGGTAAGTGTGACCCCTAGTTAGTATTAGGATTGGAACCAAGGACCTTAATGTCTTATAAATTATGTACCCATATTTAGCTGTTTTACATGAACTTCCCCTCAATCTAGTGGACCAAACTGTTGACTAAAAAATAGGGTAATGTCCATCTTTGGGTAATGGCTCACTCAAGGCGCTCCAGAGTCCAGATCTCTTCTAAATCCAATACAAAAACATGATTAGGAGAAAAAGAAGAGAGCAATGGAATCACCATGACTTGTACTTCGTGAGCATTCATTTAAATGGTCTAGCCAGTATAAATTGTTCAATACTTGGCTATGAATAAAGTAGGCCCACGTTGTATAGGCCTCCCCGGAGGCCGGAGGTATAGCCTATAGGCCTCCTGCTTTTTAGAACCACCAACAATGGAGAGCACTTGGACATCAGATCCCAAGAAAGACCATAGACCCTCCCCATATGGCAGGTCAAGCATTTGAGTCACAAGGCCCACAAATTCTCAGGTGAAATGTAGCAGAAGCTCTTCAAACAGCAGCATAAGGTAAAACAAAAAAACAGAAAAGAAAAAAAGGAAATAGAAAAAAAGCTTTCTGGCCACAATAAACCTACTAATTATAATTTGGCTAAAAACCTACCAATAATAATTTGGTGAAGCCAGTAAATCATACAAAATTTGGGTGCTATGAAATCACTAAGATATGGCCGAGAAGAGTTTTGTGAAGACTGTGGAAGATACGTAAACCAATCCCTCTTTCTAACAACCAATTAAAAGGAAGATACAAGGAGGGAAAACCAGAGAGGAAAGCAGTTTGGTGTGGGAGGTACTCGGTTGATGTAATACAAAGTTCAGCATGCTAAACAGGGATGGAACCGATCAACATGATCTCCATGGCATAGGTGCTGGACCCAAAATGACAGTGAAAGTCAATTTACCCCTCCAATATGCTCAAAGAGTCGGAGTTTGAAAGTCAATAAAGATTAAACTAGTTTTGGTCATTGAAAGTTTGATGTAGCAAGGACAAATTTGGAAAATAAAATTCAAGATAACATTCTAAAATAGAAAGTAGGTCCCTTTGGTCGGAATGAAGGAAGTAATGCTTATCTTTTAGTAGATATCTAACCAATAACCACAAGCCTCTGAACATTTTGTACAAGAGAAATGAGACTCTTAAAAATGAAGGTAGAACTAAGTTACAACTTACACGCTATCAATTTGCCTGGAGAAAAACTGCCAAGATTCATTTACATCCATCATGGCCTACGTCCTAGGGTAATACCATTGACTACTGAAGGCCAGAGCAGGTCACTACTTTGTAAATCTACAAGAAACTGCAGCTGTAAAAAGCGGTATCACTATTCAATTTTTTAAGTGGTTTAAGGTGTTCAATAGAAAAGAGCAAAACCATATGATCTATTCCTGATTACTCCATCGTATAACACATAGAAAAGTAGCTGCTCCACAACATATCCAAAGCAAGGAGAGGATAGTAAAACACATAATGATGATTTAACAGAATTATCAGCTGGATTATGTGAACATAACAAGTTAAAATAGGCGACTAAGAAAGAATTCTACTATTGTGTTTTTGAATCCAGTAAATACGTAACAGATGATCAGTCTAATCAAATGCAAGACCTAAAATTCATAGAATATCACACTAATATATAGGAGTGGGACATCTGCTTTGCCTGCCATTCTACGAGCTAGAAAGAGATCTAACCAAGTAAACATACGTGAATTATAATCAACCCCCTTACCGCCAAAAAAAAGCACAAAACAAACACACAATCAATGAAACTTAGTTCCTTGTGAAGCTACTGCCGCAAAACAAAACACACACGAAAGAGGAAAAAGAAACTAAAAAACACTACAAGGGAAGGAACCAATCAATGAAATCTCCTTGTGAAGCTACTGCCGCAAAGTGATCGACAACAATCACATCAATTTGAAAATTCTTATAATAATGTATATATATACCATAACATATGTGAGGATCTTAGAAGTGATAGGTGGTTCTCAGCTGTAGCCAATTTTCATTTGCATGGACAACAACTTCTTAGAGACAGAGCCTTCCATTATAACCGAATTCCTAGTTTACAAGCTTTGATTTATAAGTAATTCGAATATCTGCAGAGTAGTGGTATGATTATTATTCATTTTATATGTGGATTTAGGTGTTTATATAGAAGAGCAAGAGTTTTACAGCTACTTCATAGACACCAGACCATAAAATCATAAGATTTTGGCAGCTACACAACATATAAAATGGTGAAAAAGATAATACTCTCACAGAAGATAAATTTAACAGAATTTTGATTGGATTACGTGAACATTACAAGTTGGAATAGTAAATATAAGAAAAAATTCTACTATAGTGTTTTGAAATCCAGTACAAAAGTAGCTTAACTATCACTTTGAATCAAACTCAAAACCTGAATTGAAAAGAAAATTACATTGTCTAAGGAGTATCACCTGTCGGGGAATTTGTAAAAATGCTAGCTCTTTGATGCACCGATCGCTTGCGCTGAGTGTCGAATATCAAACTGATCTACATACTCCAACGGAGTAACGCTTTCATTTCTGATCCTCTTGATCTTAGGGCTCAACAGGCCCCTATGCCTAAACCCATACAACTTAAGCACCTGGTTATCTGCAAAATTAAAAGCCCTTTCCATACTTCTCAAACACCTCTCAACAGGGTAATCTCCATAGCTCCCACAAGGCTTACAACCCACAAAATGGGTAACGAAAGGCCATCTCTCATCACCCAACCCGGGATGGTACTTCTCGATCATCTCTTCATATCGATCCACCAGCCCAGCCCAATATCCGTGTAGATAATAGGAGTTCTCAACGAACACTTTATTCATCCACTGATCCTTTTGTGAAATCAACAAGTAAATCAAAGCTGACTGATCATCAGCCTCAAAGGCAGGTCTCCCCTTCAAATTGGCAGTCAAAATCTTTCCGGCCTCTTCTCGAATGGGGCCCTTAGGACCCATTGGCGCCCAAGCATCAAGCAAATCCAAAGACCATTGACAATTTCTAAACAAGAAGCTCCCAGTGTTTAAAGCAATCCAAGACTTTTCATTGAACAATAAATCAGGGTAGCCGTGAATAACCATGTTGTAGTCATCATACTTGGAGTAGGGAACTTCAAAAACCATATCGGTGAACAAAGCATCACTGTCCATCCACCAAACCCACTCAACTTCAGGGTGAGAGAGCATGAGTCGACGAATCAAAGGCAATTTTGCCCAATAACCAGCAAGCTCTTTATCCAAATGAGCCATATTATAGACAATTTCAATCCCATGTATCCTACAATAATCAATTTTGTTCTTGGTGGATTTCAACAAATAATGATCCCCAATTGGGTTATCACAAGGGTTTGGGGGAGAGCCAGTAACAAGCAAGATCCGAGCTTTACCGTTAATAAAGTTGGGGAAATCCTTGTTGCGATCGAGCCAGAGCTTTCTCTCTTGATCCCAGTTGGAGATCTTGGAACCGAGGGTGTAGGTGGCGTTAGTATTTAACTCTGGGTCGGCAGAAGAGTCGTCGGGATCATCAGGATCCTTGTCGGATCGGATCTCGGCGAGAATGCGGTTGGTCTCTTCGATGAGGAGTTGATTTTCGGCCTCGGTCTCGGAGGAAAGGATGTTGCCGATGCCGATAGTGCCACGGAGGACGAGGATGGTGACTAAGCCGCAGAGGATGGTGATTTTGATGTTGTTGAATGTTTTGTGGATCTGACGACCGCGGGAGGAGGAGGAGCGGGAGCTGCGGCCGCCGTTGGTGGTGGAGGTGGGAAGTGGGGTAGTGGTGCCGCGCTTTTGGGCGGCGGCGAATGATTCTTGACCCATATTTAATTTAATTTCCTCTCCCCCACTCTCTCTCTCTCTGTGTCAGTGTATCAGTATTAGACCAGCAGAGGAGGGGGGTTTAGGAGATTAAACGAGAGAGGAGAGAGAACTGAAAATGGACAAAGTTCATAAAATGGGAGATCAGGGGGATGTGCCATGGGGAGATTGCATATCTGGAAGAGTAGATAGAGTAGCACACCGACTGTTCTAAGTTGGGCTGGGGAAGGGGAAGGGGGAGGGAGAAGAGGGGGGTGTGAAAGTGAAACAACAGGGTTTGGGTGGGTGGTATTGGTGGGGTTATGCTATAGGTGAGTGTAAGTAGAACGCACAATCCCGGTGTTTACGGGTGGTGTGTTGTGTTGTGTTGTCTTACTTTTACGCGTTAAAATCTCGTTTCGGGGTCAACCGCTCTTGTTTACGGCCGATTTATTAACCATTTAACTCTCTCTTTATTCTAAACTCCGGCCATCCTTTGTCATTGTTGCAACCCTTTTACTTAAAAAGTTTAATAATAACTATTCCATCCGTCACATCTACTTAAAAAGTTTAATATTTAATATTAAAGAGATATTCTCTTCGTCCCTAAATAATCGTCCTAATTGACTCGACGTACAATTTAAGAAAAAATAATTAAATTGATTATTTATATTAGTTTAATGTGTAATTTTCTTTAAAACTCATGTGTATGTGGTTCATAATTAAAGTGGAGTGAAAAAATATTGATAAAATGGTAAAAATGATGTTCTAAAAAAGTAAGTTTCAAAATGAATAATTATTTTGAAACGAACGAAAAATGAAAAGAGGACGATAATTTATGGACGAAGGGAGAATACTAGAATGTATCATAAGTCTACAAATGATTTATAAATATATTTTAACATAGTCAACAAATTTTATATAAGAGTAAAATTGATTTTGTTTAGAAATTATATGTATAGCTCTTCAAATCCAGCATAAAAAATACATTTGCGGTCTATTTGTTTGAAAGGATAGAATATCTGAAGAAAAGGTTATAATATGTCATATATGTCATATATTTATTATTTTTTTCACGGGAAGAGATCGAACCTGAGACCTCACATTTTGTGAAGCCCTATGTCTACCACTGGACCACTCCCTTAAGGAATAATCTATAATCTATATTATAATACAGCTTGGATTACACATGTGCAATTGACTTGGGATAAAGAGAGGCTGAGATCAATTCATTTACCAATATCATACGGTCTCAAATTCATCTAAATTTCACATGTGCGAAAGGTAGTTATGCAACCCCTCTCCAACTCCCCCACTTCTCCCTACCGATCTCTAACTTCCCCTCTTTTCCCTTTTTTTCTTTTTAATTTTTCTTTTCTTTTATTTGTTTAATAATGAACAAACTCTTAAAAAATTCTAAATATGCAACTCAATTGACATGTCAACTCAATTGTAAAATTAGGGAGGAAATCCTCTATAATCCCTGCACCGACCCTATTTCTGAAAAAAGCATGAAGAGTTTAAAAGTTTTTTGTAGTTACTTTAAGCTCTCTAATTTATTGAACTGAGAAGAGGCTGTTAAATAGCCTTACAAAGATTAACTGAATACTAAAAAATAGCTAACAACTAGAATAATTTAAACAACTAATTCTTAGGGATTAGGATTTATTGAACTGACTAGACTCCTAATTTATAGCTGCTAGTTGTAACAAACAAAGACCTCTTCATACCCTCCCTTAAACTAGCTACAGAATGCAGTTAGTTTACTTCATTGATATCAACCATTCCCATCTTCCTCCTATGCTTCTCGAAAGCGTCGAGCTTCAGAGTTTTAGTCATCAAATCGCTTCGAGTTCCACAATGCAGCAACTTTACTTCTCCATCCCGTGCAAGGTCTCTTAAAAAATGAAATCGTACTCTGATATGTTTGCTTCTCCCATGCATTATTGGATTGTTAGAAAGCTTAATGGTGGAGCTGTTATCACACATGATAGTAGTACAATCTTTTTGAACATGACTTACGCTTTCCAAAACTTGTTTCATCCACATAGCTTGGCAGGCACAAGTGGCAGCAGCTACAAACTCTGCTTCAGTAGATGAAAGAGTAACAATTGGTTGTTTCTTAGACATCCATGACACAGCCCCAGAATTTAACAAGAACACATACCCAGATGTGCTTTTAGAATCATCTTCATCTCCTGCGTAGTCAGAGTCCGTGAAAGCAAGCAAGTCTCCATCTCCTCCCTTTTTATAAAAGATACCATAGCTAGCAGTCCCCTTCAAGTACCGCAGAATTCTTTTTGCAGCTTGTAAATGTAATTCCGTGGGTCTTGACATGTACCTGCTAATTAAACTTACACTGAACATGATGTCCGGCCTTGTAGCTGTAAGATACATCAAACTCCCAACACCGCTTGTAATATGTATCATTCACAACTGCTCCATCAACATCTTTGCTAAGTTTAAAACCCTGAACACTTGGACTCTTTACAGGCTTACTCTCATACATTGCAAATTTCTTTAAAACATCAGTGGCATATTTCTTTTGACACATAAAAATCCCTTCTGGTGTTTGCAAAATTTCAATACCAAGAAAGTATCTCATCTTTCCTAAGTCAGTCATGTCAAAAGCTTGCATCATGGATTTCTTAAACTTAATCATCATATCAGCATCATTACCCGTAAAAATTAAATCGTCAACATAAATGCTAACAATTAAAGTTTTACCTCCATTGCTTTTCTTGATGAACAAGGTTTGTTCATTTGGACATTTCTGAAAACCTTCACTTATGAAATGGGACTCTATGCGGCTGAACCATGCCCTTGGTGCTTGCCTTAATCCATACAAGGCTTTATGTAGCTTATAAACTTTATGTTCTTTTCCCTTCTTCACATACCCCTTTGGTTGCTCAACGAACACGTCCTCACTCAATTCTCCATGAAGGAATGCAGATTTTACATCCAACTGGAAGATGTCCCATCCTTTGCATGCTGCAAATGCCACAATCATCCTTACTGTATCCATACGTGCAACAGGTGCAAAAACCTCGGTGAAATCAATACCTTCTTTGTTGAGAGTATCCTTTGCCACCAAGCGTGCCTTGTATTTATCAACTTTACCGAGCTCGTTTAACTTTGTTTTGTAGATCCACTTCACTCCAATTGTTTTTGCTCCGATTGGGAGCTCCATGAGTTCCCAAGTTTGATTCTTTTCAATTGAGTTTATTTCACTGTCCATTGCTTTCTTCCATTTCTCATCCTTTACAGCTTCTTCAAAAAAAATAGGATCATCTCCAACGGTATCCTGTACCATGTAGGCCCTTGCTTCGTCTTCTTCACTTAGTCCCTCACCACTCACAAAATCTTCCATCCATCCAGGCATCCTTCTCTCTCTCCTTTGAATCATACTTTCTTGTGAGCTTCCTTCGTTTTCATCTTCACTGCCTCCTTCGCCATTTCCATCATTATCACTGCTTCCTTCATTATTTACATCATTCTCGCCTTCACTGCTTCCTTCATTATTTATTTCTTCATCACTAAAATCTTCATCACCCCATACTAATTCTGCTTCAATTTGCTCTTTGAAAGTGCTGCCCCAATCCCAATTTCTTTCCTCCTCAAATATCACATCCTTACTTACCACAATTTTCTTTGTCTTAGGATCAAACAATCTGTATCCTTTCGACTCTTCACTAACACCCAACAACACACAAGGAAAGCTCTTATCATCTAACTTACTTCGTTTTACCTCCGGTATATGAACGTGAGCAACACATCCCCAAATACGAAAGTGCTCCACCGAAGGCTTGACTCCGCTCCATGCTTCCTGCGGAGTGACATTCTTTAATGCTGAAGTTGGACATCGATTCAAAGACATAAAATGTCCAACGCCTCTTAAAATTTTAGGAACCCTCTTAGCAGTGAGCATGCAACGCACCATATTCATGACAGTTCTATTTTTCCTCTCTGCAACTCCGTTCTGATGCGGTGTATAAGCAGCTGTGAGTTGCCTTTTGATTCCCTGCTCTGCACAAAAAGCTTTGAAACATAGTGACGTGAACTCTCCTCCCCTATCTGTCCGTAAACATTTAATGGGTTCTCCAGTTTCTTTTTCTACCTGCTTTTTGAAAATTTTGAATTTTTCCAAAGCTTCTGACTTTTCTGTTAACAAATATGTCCAGGCTTTACGGCTATAATCATCTATAAAGCATAACACATACCTCTTTCCACTGTTTGATTCTGGCTCAATTGGTCCACATATGTCGGCATGAACAAGCTTTAGTACCTTATTTGCACGCCATTTACTCTTCTTTGGGACAGTATTACGATGTTGTTTGCCTGTGAAACAATCGGTGCATGTGATACTTGAAGTTCCAAATTGAGGCAGCCCATGTACCATCATTTTCGATTGCAAAGCCTTCATGCCCTTGAAACTTAGGTGACCAAATCGTTGATGCCATAAGTAAGTTGTATCAGCACTAGTATGTAAACACTCTTCTGTGATAGGTGTAGTGGTAGTGAAACTTTCATCCAGCAAAATAAACATACGATTAGCACTCATTTTAGTGTGTGCAATAAGACCTTTACCTGGTTGATAGATGTTACATGCTCCATTTTTTATCAGAATCTCAAGACCCTTTTCCTGCAATTGACCTATGCTCAACAGGTTGTTTCTAAGTTCTGGAACATAGTACACATCACTGACCACAAAATGAATGCCATTAAACACTAACTTCACAGTGCCTTTACCTTCCACTAACATCCTAGTGTTGTTGCCACACTTAACAAAGTGTTTGATGCCATTATCCAAATTCGTGAACATACCTTTATCTCCACACATATGGTTGGAACACCCTGAGTCAAGAAACCATGCATGATTTCTTTTTGCTTCATGTTCCTCTACATATGCCATCAAAAGCAATTCTTCTTCTTCATCCAGTTGCACATAATTTGCTTCCTTGTTCCACTGAGGACATTCATACCTGAAGTGCCCCAACTCGTGACATTTGAAGCACTCTACTGTGGCTTTATTAAATTGCTGCCTACCTCTACCTCGCCCGCGACCTCTAGGTGCAATTCCTCTGCCTTTACCTCTTGTTTCATCATAACTGACCTTCAGTGCTTGCTCTTCTCCACCATTCTTTCTAAACTTCTGCTCATGCACCAACAGTGAACTTTGCAAAGCATCAACTGACAAATTATCAATGTCCTTCGATTCCTCAATCGAGCAGACAATGTAATTGAACTTCTCGGTTAGAGTAGAATCTTCTCAACGATCTTGACATCGCATGTCCTCTCCACAATTTCTCATGTCATTCGCCACCACCATCACTCTCCCAAAATAATCGGTGACCTTCTTCTCCCGACAGATCTCCAAGCAGCCTCAAAATCTCTGCGAAGAGTTTGAAGCTGAGCACGCTGCACCCGAGCATTCCCTTGGTACTTTACCTTCATTGAGTCCCACAACTGCTTGGCCGTCTCCTTCTGAGTGATTGTTTTCAAGATAGCCTTGTCAATGGAACTGAAGAGATAATTCTTCGCCTTAAAGTCCTTCAACCTTGTTTCTTCCAAGGTCTTCTTCTCACCTTTGTCAAACCGCTCGCATTGGTCGGTTCTCAGAACCCTTCCCCGAATAACCCTCCAAGACTCCTTTGATTTGAGGAGATTTTCCATGATCATGCTCCAATGATCATAGTCTCCATCAAACTTTGGAATACACGCTGCAAAGTCGTTTGCTTCACCATCGTCACACACTCACGGTATTTCACTCTAGTGTTTCTCTCACTCACTTATCAGGCCCTTTATAGCTCTGATACCAGTTTGAAGAGTTTAAAAGTTTTTTGTAGTTACTTTAAGCTCTCTAATTTATTGAACTGAGAAGAGGCTGTTAAATAGCCTTACAAAGATTAACTGAATACTAAAAAATAGCTAACAACTAGAATAATTTAAACAACTAATTCTTAGGGATTAGGATTTATTGAACTGACTAGACTCCTAATTTATAGCTGCTAGTTGTAACAAACAAAGACCTCTTCAAAGCAAAGGTTTTATCTGGTAGAAAAGGGGAGTATAGTGTACTGTCTCACTAATCTCCTACCTTTCTAAAATTACAATAAGGTACAAAATTCTAAAATACCCAGCAATGCTGACACAGTTAAAAATCTACACCCAGTGTATGTTATTATGGACTTGAAATGGCAACAGTTTTGATGCCTCGAAGGCGGCATCAAAACTGTTGAGTTATTGTAATAATTTATATCTCGAAGGCGGCTTCAAAACTGTCACCCTCCAGTACTGACATCCTCCCCTACTCGCGCCGTGCCATAGGCACGGGCACAAAGACTAGTATGTCATATAGAACTAGCTCAGTGAATATACATATAAATGACATGATACAAGTCGAGTTCAGAGAAACGTGATTAAAACCATACCCAGCCTCCATTAGGAGTGAATTGCAACGACTTTCTGGTGGATTCAGAATTTTCACCATACATTGGTGTCAGCCTGCTTCCATGTTTAAATCTATAACCTTTGTGTCGTGCTTGTATTTTTCTTTTTGTTTATATAGTTACTCCAAACACGACAAATTAATATATACACATATATACATCTATAACTTAATAATGATTGATATAAAAAGGAAAAGATAAATTAAGAGTGACGATGAGACTAAAAAATGATAAAGCTAACAAATTCAACACTACAAGGTCCATAAGTAGCAAATTTCCCATTGGTATCAAAGCTTACGACCCATGCGCCATAAAAGTCCATAACTAGCAAATTCAAGCATTCAATCCTACAAGATAGACTTTCATTGTTTTCTTTCATCTTTTAGGAAAATTGCCATTTTATGTGATTTAATAGTAGGTTCTTTTCTATTCTTAGACACAATATTACTTAGTTAAAACCACGGGTAGATTCCAATTCGAATTTTTTATTCCTTTGTTTCAAGTTTCATCAACAACTTATCCGAGAACGTATGAGAAAAGAAGATATTCGAGTTCAGATTTGAAATCAATAATGTAGTGTGTTGGGGTTTGGTTTGACAAGGGCATAAATAAATTTGGGTAACTTACACCATTAGCTCGTGAACTTTGTGAAACTCCCCTGGCAGTCCCTATACAATGCAAATGCATTCCACTAACCAAAATAGACTAATTTTACACATTGGTAATCCTTTTGTTAAATGTCGTTAAAGGTTACTCCCTTAAATGAATGATCATATTTTAAGGAGGTAAACATGTATTTTCCACCGACTCCTCCATCAGTCTTTTTCAACCTCACGCCTCCCCCCGCCCCCCACCCACTATTGAATCTCAAAGCAGATGCTCTTGTGCTGAATTTTCACTTTGGAACTTAGATGCAAATTGAAAAAGTGTCTGCTTCATCCTGAACGAAGACAAGGTAAATTTGGTTCTCTCTTTCTCTCTCTCACACATGCACAAACACTCACAAAACACAACAACGAAGAAGCAACCAAGCCATGGATGACATCCTGAACCTTTCCGATGACAGCCCCCCTCCTCCTTCGCCGTTAGCCATGATATAAAAGCTCTCAAGCAAGCCAAATTCTTCTGCCTTCGATCGTATCTGGATCTTCTTCGGTCTGCTCTTGTAGAATGAAAAACAACACGAGTGTCCGGACTGCGAGAAGCTTCATACTCCATTTCCGTGTCATGAACCTCTTCTTCCGCAGCGTTGGTATGGAAAAAGGTGGTGATTTCGCTATTGGATCCAACATTACATATCTCTCGATCTTGCTTTCTTTCTCTTCTCCGTACCCGACACACTACAGTTCCCCAATTTGGTTGATTTCGATTTGTACCCCCGATTTCTAGGGTTCTGCAATAATCATCTATCCCCAATTTTATCAACCTTAACCTCTAAAAATTGTGAGCTATAACTATTGAAATGACTTTTAATTTCGAATTAACTTAAATCTGATTGTAAAAATCCGATTCGATTTCATATTGGCATTTGATCACATGAATCTGCTAATGGAAGTGGATAGTTTGTGTATATGATTGTATTTAGACATATGATTTGTTCATGGATTGAGATTTACTGAAAATTGGTTTTTGATTATTACTGACTGAAACTTGTTTTCTTTTCTTCTTGAATAACAATCTAATTTTGATAGGGTCCTCTGCATATTGTTTTAATTCCCCAATCGTACCAAAAAATGTAGCTTTCTTGAACAGAGGTTGAGGATAAGATGGAAGGAGGTTGAAGTAGGCTAAAGTAGAAGAAGTGGAAAAGACATGTTTGTTCTTTCTAAAAATCATGTGAGCCACACATATCCACTTAACCGTGCTTGAGCTAACGGCGTCACATCCAGGGAACGTTGATGTGCAAAATTCGTCTACTTTGGTCAATGACGTGCATTTACATTGTACAGGGACTACCAGTGGATTTTCACTAAATTCAGAGACTAATGGTGTAATTTACCCAATAAATTTCATATCATTAAACGTGGGTCATTGTCCCCACGTTCTTCTAACTCATATCAATCATCAATAAATAAATAAACAAACAAATAAATAGTTGAAAATACGAGGGCCTCACTCAACTGATCCATTAATAATTTATATTAACAAAGACAATACAATGAAGCTATACATGTCCGGGATTAGGGGATGTATGCAAACTTTAAAGTTACACGACTCGATCGCCTGCACCAAAGGTTCATAGAGAAAATGATTTACCCTCAATGAGCTCTTCTTCATAAGCTCGAGCATAATTTGCCCTCTCCACACCACACAGAATACAGAATTAGTGTTTATTTGGTGGAGTGTTTTGGTCAAAACGCAGGTAAAAAACGTAGCGTTTTCTCTATAAAAGTGTTTCAATGCAACGTTTTAAAACGCAACGTTTTAAAAATATGGAGCGTTTTAAAACGCTCAAATGTGTAGCGTTTTAAAAATATGTTACGATTACAATTACTTTGTTTATGAAAAATAACGTTTTGATATATTTTTCCAAACGCGTTTACAAAAATAAAACTGCATTTTGAAAATGTTGCGTTTTGAAAAGGCTTCGTTTTCAAAACGCTGCACCAAATAAGGCCTTAATTAAATCATAGTAAAACTTGCGCTCCGGGACAACTTCCTCGATCATCTTATCAACTATTTGCTTGCCTTTGCCAAATCTACCAATCAAATACAAAGCACAATAAGATAGTAGCCAACCCAATCAAGATTGTATCCAGATTTTCTCTATGGTGTCAAGAATTTGAAGAGATTCTTTGACTCTCCTAGTTCTATCTAGACAAGAAATTACATATCGTAACTGATAGATGTTGGTGCAATACTTCTCATTTCCACCATCATATTTAAAGCTTTGCGTTTCTCATACAAAGACACTTCAGGAATGTATTAAAGCAGAAAAGGTCAGGATTGATTCCTGCAGACTTCATGTCTTTGAATCTTTGATGATTCGGCCCGCTTCTTCCACATTCTCGTGTACACACCATCCATAAAGTAGACTCCTATAAATGCAAGATGTTACTCCCGAAATCTTATCCTTATGGTGATAAACAACCCCGTCCGCTCTTCTGGCATGCCTCTTGGAGCAAGGAACACTCATGAACTTGGGCATTTCATCTTCCCCAAGTTCTTGAAAATCCCCAAAGCTTCATCTTCTCTCCCCAATTTAATCAACGTATCAGCTACAACACAGAAAGTACGCCTCCTTACCAAGATCTGGTATCAAAATGTCCATCTGCTGTAAAATCCTTCTTCTCAACAAACACCCTGATAGCATGATTAAAATTTTCATCTTCCCATAAACCATCAACTTTTTCCATTGACCACAAAAAGAATCTAAGAAGCCTTCTCAAGGGCGCTTCACTTTTGCAAGAATCAAGGACTTGAACTACAAGTGAAGTTGTGATACTTATAAAGACTTGCTACCAAGTCGTACAAACTACCAACCCCACGGCACATAACATTATACAGCTCTTCAAAATCAACTGAACTTGATGTAGTCGGCAATATTGAGTAGATAGAGAGCAATACATGCCTCTGGTTCAATGCTCCAGTACTTTGCAAAAATAACTTTCTCCATCTGGGTTTCAGTAAAGCTAGCATCTTTTCCAAGAAAAGTCCACGCAAATTACGAATCAAAGTCAATTTGTCTAAATAAACTGGTATCTAAAAGACCAACACTACTCTCTCAAGAAATTCATCAAACATTTCATCTGCACTTATATTCTACAGAAGTTTAACCTCCATATGCACACGACACTACAAACTTCCATAAATTCCCTCCAATCTAAATCAAAGAGTCCACGATTTAATCATCGAATTATAAATAGATGACAATTACAATGCGTAAAAATATGATTTTAGTGTACTACGTACGCTAACCAAAAGAACAAGAAAAGTGTACAAAAATAGTTGAGAATACCGCTAATTTAACGGTCTTTCTAGGAGGGGTAGTTATGGAAATGAAAAGAAAACATCCGTGGCGGTGACGTGTAAATAGCTCCAACATCTGGGGGTGTCGTCGAGACATTCATTTCCGTGTTTTATTATCGGTGAGATTTCCTGATTAGCAAAATCATTTCCTCTTAACCGACCAAATCCCCGATCATATTTCCGGCATCGTTGGCGCCATTAATTGAAAATCTCTGACTACTTACCGGTATCTTTCGATCGCTATTTCTTTTTGTAGCCCTATTATTCAATTAAATCAATGCACGGCTTGATTTGATGTTTAATTGAATTTCCTTTGGTCTATAGCTTATGGATTTACTGAATTGCCCAAAAAAATTATCATTTTGGGGGGAAAATTCGAATTGACAAGGGTAATTAATTCTGCATGGCGATTTGATTTGATTACGAATACAGTGGTGATTTTTGTGGTTAAATTGGGAGAGGCAGGATGAGTCAGGTATTTGAAGGATATGAGCGTCAATACTGCGAGCTTTCGGCGAATTTGTCGCGAAAGTTCACCTCTGCAGGTCTCCTTGATGGCGGTGAGTAGTCGCTCGTTTGTTTTTTGTGTGCTTCATCTTTTATTGTCCAGTGAATCAATTAGTTGGCTATAAAATCAGCCGGCTTGCCTGTTTATATGTGTGTTTTCCACTCGTCCTAAGTTTAGTTGGTCGTGTCAATGTGTGATACAAAGACGGGAGTAGTATTATTATTTGCAGGTACATTGTCGTTAATTCTTTTTTTTTTTTTTTTTTTTGTGATACAAAAGTTTGGCCATTCGGTACGGGATTGGAACCAAGTATCTCAAGGTCCTTTGCCTGAGTGCCCTTGCCATTTCTCCAATCCTTTGGGGGTCATATTGATAGCTACTATCTATGGAGAAACCAGTTCTTTCACCAGACTTCACATGCATATCCAGAAAACCCACCATGCGTGGTGGCTGCATCCAGCAAAAGCTAACAAGATTTGTTGATGGGTAGCATTTGCTCCACATCTT
Organism: Codonopsis lanceolata; assembly: GCA_013146195.2. Classification (NCBI taxonomy): domain Eukaryota; kingdom Viridiplantae; phylum Streptophyta; class Magnoliopsida; order Asterales; family Campanulaceae; genus Codonopsis; species Codonopsis lanceolata. Next base: position 65,193,899 of record CM028378.1, read on the forward strand.
AAGATCTTTGACTCAGCTCAACTTAACTTTAGCCTAATCTTATTTTTTAGCTCTGTTTTGCTATAGTATAATGGCCTTGGCTATATCTTTAGTTAGCCAGAAACTATGTTTTTAATTACTTTCGTAGTCTTTCTACGCCCCCAGCATTACCATGAATATTGACAGTATCCCTCACCCTATTGGCACACTTATTTTGCGTACGCTGTATTTGCCCGAACCAGCTTAACTCTTAAGCAATTTTTTTTAGATTTCCTAGATGAAGTTAATAACTATAGTAGAAATGTATGAGCAGTGGCGGATCTACCTTGGTTAAGTAAGGCAGTGTTCAGCCTATCACAAGCAACGATTGGTGAAAATGGTACATTGGGGGAGGGGGGGAGTAGCATGCCGGATATGTTTCTCTTAATTTGGAATCCTGTCAGATCATGTGTGGAAACATCCATGTTTTCAGATTTTATCTTTAGCTTCTAATTATGACCGGTGCTGATTAATTTCATTGCTACAGAGCAGAAGAAACAGAAAGTCTCTGAAATAAAAGCTGGGTTGGATGATGGTGATGCTCTGGTATTGTAGTAGATAAACTTGCTTTGGCTTCATTTATTTCCTTTTCCTTCCCCTTCTTTCTATTTTATAAAACTTGAAATGCAATTTTACCTTAATTTTTATAGATTCGCAAAATGGACCTTGAGGCAAGGAGTTTACCACCAAGTGTAAAAGCAATGCTTTTAGCCAAGTTGCGTGAATATAAAAATGACCTTAACAACTTGAAAACTGAAGCAAAAAGAATCACATCACCAAATGCTACTCAGGCTGCTCGGGATGAGTTGTTGGAGTCAGGAATGGCAGATACGATGATGGTCTGTCTGCCCGTTTCTCTCTCTCTCTCTCTGTCTCTCTCTTTCCTTCATTTTTATGCACATCTGATTCTTTATTTGGAGTAGCCGAGCAATTTGAGGTCTAAAGTTAAAATTGCTTTTAAGTCAACTGAAGGCTCCCACCCACTCCCACTCCCTCTCCCTAGTGCCTTGGTCATTTTTAATTATATTTTAAACTTTTAAGTTTTCTTATTTTGTTGCTCACCTAGTCATGCTATTTATAGAACCAACATTGGTGTATGTCTCCAGTAGTTTCTTCTATTTTTCTTGTCTTGCAATTTTGTCTGATTGGATTTGGACACTCTATAGCAGATTCCCTCAATACCCCATTGGATGATCATTATGTCCATCATGTTTACGTGGCAATCATTCAATGATGCATCGAGGGAATCTATAGATGGAGAGGAGCCAAGTCCATTTTGTTTTTTGTTATTGTAAGTTTCTTGTTTTGGTTTCTAGAACATAGATTGTCAGCATCTTTATAGTTTATGATAGCCCTTGCTTTTACTACTTCGACGTATATTCTCGTGTGTTGATGAGATACTAGTCTACTAGATGCCCATAAACCTTTTTACATGGATGTTGTTGTCATATTATCGTCTCTCATACAAGCCAAGATGCTCTTCAAAGCTCTCTTTCTAGAACATCTGCTATGTTATCCAGCATCCTTTTTACTTGAAATATGATAACAACCAAACCAACTCTTTTTAAACAGTTAACTAGACATTCTCTTAAGGGCTTCTCCTAGTTTGATCTCAAGTGTTATACACTATGTAAGCAGCATGGTTTATGGTTTTCTCTTCCCTCGCATTATTATCCAATTATGGACATGAAAATTCCGTCGACCGATAGGCCTTCTGCTCTGCCATGGCATCTCTTGACTTTGTATTAATATTAATTTTTTAATTTTTCGTTTTTTTCTCTTAACTTTGTATTCCTTCACATGACACCACTATTGGTCTTATCATCAAAATGTTGATACCAGCTCAAGCAACTTTGCTGATTCTTTCCCAGTGTTGCTACCATGAACGCATTTGTCCATACTACTATTTCTTATATGACATGATTTGATATTTTCAGCCTCTAAATTGGTACCCCATTAGTTAAGAAAATAGTGAGATAGAGCCATAAGCCAACTACAAAGCGTTAAAAGAAATCATTGCGATTCATCTTTCTTAATTCCTTTTATGTTTTGCTTTGTACATCATAGTCGTCATTGTCTCTGTTTTGGGTGAGTGTTATCTCGTATATTCAGTTTCTCGGTCTTAGCAGTTACTTTTGTAGATTCGTTCAACTTTGACAGATAACTTACATGTGCCTTGTTTCCTTGAAATTGTTAACTGTCTGATGTCACATGTCTCACAAAATTGCCTTCCTCAAGTCTTTGCATATCATGTGTTCTACAGTTCTAGAGAGACAAACTCTAAAGCAGGTTGTTTGTCTACTTCCAGTCACTCTATATGCTCAGTAGTTTAACTGTTTGTTTAGGCTGAAGGTCATAGGGAATTTACTGGGGTTACTTATGTGAGGATGCACATTTGTACTCTGTGGACTGGCCTTTGATCACTACAACATCGCTATACATTTTAAGCTGTTTCTATTAGCTGAAATGAGAGATTGATACCTGGTACGTTTCTGGGATGGGTGTGCTGTGATCTTTAGTGTGTTGCCTGTTATTTGGTTATCACTTGGTTGGTCTGAGAGATTTCTTCCTCTAGAGATAACAGAACATGGAGAGTGGCACTGCATGTACAATAATATTTCGTGTATGCTTCCATTTAGGCACCTGCTACATGCATCTGGCATGGTTGATACCTGGTACGTTTCTGGGATGGGTGTGCTGTGATCTTTAGTGTGTTGCCTGTTATTTGGTTATCACTTGGTTGGTCTGAGAGATTTCTTCCTCTAGAGATAACAGAACATGGAGAGTGGCACTGCATGTACAATAATATTTCGTGTATGCTTCCATTTAGGCACCTGCTAACCAAAAAAACATGCATCTTTTGAGCATGTCAGCATGGCCATGCCGAGAATGGGGTGCCTTGTTCACAGCTTTGGAATATGGTACAGGTGTAGAGCAATGGAAGGAAAGATGGAATTCTGGAATTCTTCAAATACAAATAGTATTGCTCTTGTTATTTTTAGACAAGCCGGCGTCTGCATAGTAGCATTTGTAAATATGGGGCACATCCTGTGCCATAAATAATGTATCCTTCTTTCTGGTCCTGTTAGGTAGAATGTAGAGCACATAAATATGCATATATTTGGTGCCATCATAATATTATCTTTTAGCATAATGCTTTCAAGTCCGTAGGCCTGGTATCTGTCCTTCATTTAATCAAGGAGGTACACGTGCATCCTTGCCTTTTAAGCTCCAGCATATATTTTTTTCATTTGCTTGATGCAGGCTTTCTATTTTGGTGGTTTCTTAATTTTCTTATGTGTTGAATGGAAGATTCCATCGGCTAGAATAAAAAAAGATTATCACAACACCTCTCTCACTCGATGGGTGGTATTGTTGATCTTGGTCTTCAACAATCGGGAAGGCTTGCTTTGGTTTTGGTGCATTTCATGTCCGATCCTTACGGACTAACTGGAAATTTGACCATATCAAAATTTGGAATCATTAATACTTTTAACCCATAATCTATATTACTATTGCTGACATACTAATCTCTTTGGTATGCTGATATAGCTAGGAAAAAAGTGGTTTGAATAGCATTTACTACTATCAGGGAAAAGTATTGTAAAATAGTTCTATGACAAGGTTTAGTTATATTTCTGCAGAGATGCCAATTTTCATAGATCTGCTAATAAATTTTTCAGCGTTCTTAAATCCAGATTTATCAAGCCAGCTTCTGTTCTGTTGATTGGTTCGTACTTATTTTATATGGACATTGTTGCTAAACTTGGTGGGTTTGTCTTATTGACACTGTGTAACGATGATACAGGTTTCTGCTGATCAAAAGGGAAGATTATTGATGTCAACAGAGAGGTTAAACAAGTCCAGTGGCAAAATCAAGGAAAGTAGAAGGACGATGCTGGAAACTGAGGAGCTTGGTGTCTCCATTCTTCATGATTTACACCAGCAGCGTCAGTCCCTCCTGCATGCTAATAACACAGTATGCACTTTCCTACTTTTCGGGAGTCGTTTCTATTTTAGCTCTAATTGTGCTGTTTGCTTTTTTCAATTTTTAAAATCTTTTATATGTATTATTTAGTGGATTCCATGATCTTGATTCAGCATTATGCTAAGACTGTTTGAGTGCTCATCCCTTCTGATGCAATATATTGACATTAAGACCCTAGTATTGACACAAGTCCTGTCAAAAAGGTTCCAGTCTAAGGTTTTCTAGATACACGAGTAAAACATTTTTTTCACTATTCTTCTGCAGCTTCATGGGGTGGATGATAATATCAGCAGGAGCAAGAAAATTCTGACTGGAATGTCAAGAAGAATGAGCAGAAACAAATGGATCATAGGCTCTGTTATTGCTGTCCTAATCCTCGCAATCATTGTGATTCTTTATTTCAAGCTGACCCATTAGCTTGTCAGCCTTGATTTTGGCAAAGGCCAACGAGTCCTACATTTGACATAATTGTGTTTAACGTGTGTTTTTCATTTCATTGTTTTAAATATGTCCAAGAGTCCTGACTCCTGAGTGTATTATACATTATGTTTGGGTTTTCTTCAACCCTTTTGGCTATATGATAATATGCGTACGTTTGGAGTTTGGATGTTAGATATTGCTTTACCAGCCTTTGGTTTTGTTACTGGCTTAGAGGTTACTTATTTGGACCTTATTGTTCGGTACGTTGCAATGGCAATTCCCTTCTCTCCTTTTCACCCAAAGAGTCCCTATTTGAAAATTTTAATTGTTAATGGATATATAAATAACATCAAAATTGGTCATAATTACAAAAATATTTTGAGTATAATCAATATGTTTATAGTAAATGTGAGGCTAAAGTTGAAATGTTATGGAGATGATAACTATAACTTTTTGAAAGTGAACTTTTAAAGTGAAACATTACAAAATAGTATGGTGGATTTTTTGTTCGAAAGGAAGGGAATATTTTACTACAAATTTCATTATGTGATAGTCCAAATAGCATGAAAAATAAAAAATCATACTTGTTGCCTACCAAGTGAGCATCTAAGAGAATACAAATCTTTCAGTTTTTTTTAAGGCTTTGTTTGTTTTACGAAAAATAACTTTTGGAAAACGTTTTTTTTATTTTTTAGTATTTGGTAATTTTTGAAAAATGTAGTCAACGTAAAAACTTTTTCGAATCAACAAAAAATAAAACCTTTTTTTTTCTTTAAGAAAATGACTTACAAATTCATTTTCTAAGTCATTTTCCAAATATTCAAACATTCATCTGTCTCTTCCATAATTATACATATTCACAATTTTACATTCATGCACATTTTTTTAGAAATATGAATTGAGTATGTGAACACTATTTATAAATTATAATTTTAATACATACTACGTTATAAAATTAGTGCTCATTATATTATTTAGGGATTTCCCAAACATTATCAATTTTCTTTTTTAAAACGTTTTTTTTTCATATTAATTACTCCTTCTGTTTTCAAAATATTGATATCCTCTTTGACCCGACACACAGTTTAAGAAAAAATAATTAACTTTATTATAAATATTGATGAAATGTGTGGTTTCGTTTAATGTCCTTGGGTATGTGGTGATAATTAAAGTAGGTAGAAAAAGTAAGGATAAAGTGGTAAAAGTGTTTTCTTAAAAATGAAAGTTTTGAAAAAGGAAAATTATTTAAGAATGGACAAAAAAAGAAAGGAGGACGATAATTTAAAAACGGAGGGAGTATCAATTTTTTTATTTGTAATGATGGATATTGATTTGACACCACTAATGATAAATTGAAGGTTATTACAGGAAAATTATTTAAAGAGCAACACTATTTTATATTCAATATGGTCATTAATATTATAATATATTTTTTATATGTATTTATAAATTGATTTCGTAACATTTTTCGTGTATTTGTCAAACACCTGAAAATATTTTTCAATAAATTTTCAAAATATTTCTTAAACACCTGAAAACAAAATCTTTGTATTTTTTAAAAATTATTTTCTGTGATACAAATGGAGCCTAATATATATGTATGTGTGCGCTTGCGCTGGCATAATTTCATTCTAGTACTCAATCTTACCTTGGCTCGGCTATGGTATATTAAGGATTAGAGTTTGCACATCTTCACAGAAGAGTTGTAGGGCTTATTTGGCTTCGTGATTTAGTGCTTGATTTGTTGTTGTTTTTTTAACTTATAAAGAAACAAAGATGGGTAAAAACTAAAGAAATATGGTTTTATGAATATTTTATATAAAACGGATCTTACTAATTGAACTCATCGTTTATTGATGGGTTGAGTTGTAAGAGAATGCAACTTCATCTTACGTCTTACGAATTAAGATTCGTAATACAGTTTTAAAGAAGATCTATTCAAAAAGAGGATTCAAAATCACAAACTAAATCGCTCAAGAAGAACATATGCACAATATCCCGTACCAATAATGAATGTGTAACTTTAACCATTCTTTAATCAAATAACATAAAATTTAACACATCTCATTTTAAAAAAAATTGGGTAGAAACACACATCTCATTTGAAACTGTAAACGGTATGAAAGTTTGTGCATCAGGATTAAAATCGATGCATCGCAAATCAACTCAGAAGCAATCCAACCCCATCTCATAACACATACAATGTTGACTCTCTTCTCCCTCCTTCATTTGGATACATTAAATAAAAATAAGGTGTTCAGATATCTTTTTGAACATGTAATTATATCATAAAAGTTATTATGGTGAAGCAGTATTTGGGTTAATTAGCTACTCAGAAATTCAAAGGTTATCCTAAGAAGAATCATAACCACAAAATAAAGGGAGAAAATTTACAATTAAGACATAGTACAAGAGCGTTTTGTACAATTTATCCTAAGAACATTGGTAATCAAATTGGTAACAAGAATAATTGGTCCGATATATGGTATGTGGCATGTGGGTTTGACATTTCATCATGTTTTGTTAAATTTTGATCCTAAAGCCTCGTGCATGTGAGCTGAACATACCTAAGCTACCACCGATACCTAAGGAACTCACTCAGGATTCAGGAACTTGAGAAAATCCATTGTATCCACAAAGAATTCACCTATTATTCGTGGAAAGAGAAAGTCATTTGTGAAATAGATTCTCGTAGAAAGATTCTAGTTTAAGAATTGAGTCAAGAAAGCAGTAAAGGTAAAAAGGGGTTATGAGCGGGACAATATGGGAGTGTTTGTGTGAACTTTACAGGAAGAAGGGAAGGTAATTGGCCAATTGAGGGTGACGAAGATGGATAAGGAAAGGGCAATTTATAAACCATATTATGAAAGTGGATTTGTGTGGTTAAATAAAAAAATATGAGATTAAGCAAAGAGACCGGCCAGTAATTTATCCAAATTAAAAGCCCTTTATATACTTCTCAAACCCCTAATCCCCATAACTCCCATAAGGCTAGAGCTGGCAAAAGGGCTGGCCCTTTTTGGCTGGGCCCGAAATTCAATAGGCTTATCAAAAATACTAGCCTGATACGGTCTGTCGAAAGCCTATAGGTCGGCTCGACCCGAAATAAAATCAACTGACAACCATAAATATAAAAAGTAATAAAATTTATAATTCAAAGTCACTAGCAGTAGCACCATAAATATAAAATAATAATAAAATCAATCATAAACGAAAAGGTCAATGCAATAGGTAGCGCCAAATCCTGTAACACCAATTGTAATACCAATTCAGAGTTGACTACTTAATAATTAACATACATCAATGTGACTACTTAAAATCATCTTCAATCCTTAATGATTACTGATTTAATATCAATGTGAGTATGCGACACTATAACTGTAAGGAATACTAATTTTTAATACACATGCTTAGTTACAGACTAATAGACTATAGTGTAACCAAGCTATATACCAAATTACCAAGCTACTGTAAAAATTGAAATAGTTGGTTTTAAAACGAAAACGACTAACTGTGCGAGTCGCTTGCTTTATTGTTTGACAAATGGCAGAAGACGAATCCTTGTTAACTTGTTGTTTGGTCAGTCCGTCAGTGGGCCTGTTTGTTGGATAATTGAACTTGGGCTTCTTCCATTGTAATGTTATATTATTTTATTGTCTACAATATAATATAAATAAAATTTATTTTTTAAAATTCGACTGGGCTGGGCCGGCTCGAAAAAGGCAGGACTTTTTTATCCGAGTTCGGATGATCCATGGGCATGTTGGCCCGGACAAAAAAGGCCCGCGTTTTTTGGATCGCCAATATCTGAAGCCCAGTCCATCAAAAATCTGGATGGTTTGGGCCGGTGCTTTTTTTGCCGGCTCTACTTACAACCCACAAAATTGGTAACAAAAGGCCATCTCTCATCACCCAACCCGAGATGTACTACTTGATTATCTCTTCATATCGATCCACCAACCCAACCCAATATCTCTGTAGTCGGTGTAGATAATAAGAGTTCTCAACAAACACTTTATTCATGGGATATAACTAGGTCGATACCATACGGATAATATCAAACCACTCCAGTCCACTTTTTTCTTTTTCTTTTTTTAAACCGGTAAATAGAACTTTTGGGGAAAAAAAACTACTATACCCTTAATGAAATTGGATTAGGTGCACACTGCATCACAATTCCAAATTATGCATCGAAAATCCAATTTGTGAATCGTTATTCCAATTCATGCTTTCCAATCCACAAAAATCATGTCTCACAATGCACAATTTAAGCATTCGATGCATAATCAATTTATTTTGAAAACCCCATTACTGGCCCCTTTAAAGGGTGTTATACCATAATTTCTAAAACTGAGCAAGTACAAGAATACTAAGCACATTCACAATAAGCCCATAAACAATACAACTTTTACACTAGTTGCAGGAGGGTCATAACAACTTTATAAAGGACCCATAATTGAAAAATTAACAACATATGAAATATAAAAATCTTTGTTTCCAGAACAATTTCAAATCCCACCAATAGCATTTTTCAGGTTCCCCCCAAGGTATGACAGAACTCCGCCATGGACTCTACCTTTGGGAATCTCAAACTCAAACTTCTTCCTCAACCCATCGCCACTGCTAGACTCGCTAAATCAGGTGGGTGGTTTCTCGAAAATGGATATCTCATGTAAAAATTTTAAGCTCACAACGAAGAGTTTTATTCGATCTTTCTCACAATGGATTTGGATTGATTACGGATCAACGAAGCAATCTTTCCAGCTTTGGGGACTACTTTTTACGAAAAATCTAATTCTCTAGGAGTTGTTTCACCAATATTCCTTGGAGGGAAAGTTGTGAAGGCTTGAGAAATCTGGTACGTCGTAAAATCTGATGCTTGCATTGCCATATCCGATGCTTGCCTCACAATCGAAAATTATGATGCTTGCATCGTGAACAAATCTGTAACACTAATTCAATTTCTTCACCCATACCGCACCCAACAAACGTTATTTCCTTCACATATTCTATTTTTTATTGAAAGCTCGAAGAAGGGAAAACTTTCTAAAAAAAGGGAGAACTTTTTCCTTCACTGAGACTAAATTGCCTAGGAGCTGTTTCACCCAGGAAACAGAGACCGAATAACTTGCTTATAAAGTGGAAAACTTTAGAATTTCCTTTATATCATATCTCGGCCAGGAAGAAGGGAAAACAAGATGCGAACTAGAAAGGGATGAAGGAGTTCATGCATTTCTTTTTGTCCGCATCAAACAAGAGGAGATTCCTCAAACTATGAGATACGATAGAAAAAGAGTTTCTTCTGATATGGCTTCGTCCTTCGCAAGGGAAAGACAGATGAGAGAAAGGAAGGATGGAAGAAAGCAAAAAGGAATGAGATTTTAGTAAGAAATTAACGAAAATGGACTTATGTGGTTGAAAAGAAAAACAAGGTACTGTAGTAGTTAAAATTTCAAAATAGGATCCGACTCGCAATTATCACTTTATTCATCCACAAAAGGACGATCCACCAACCCATCGTGTAGATAACAGGGGTAACTTCTAGTCGGTTCACTTTGATAATTTTTTAATCGCTACACTATCCTATGTTTTCTTTAACCAGAAAAAATCACTTTTAAAGGCGAAAAGATTACGACACCTTTAATGAACATTGGGACGCGCTATTGATCACTCACTCAAATGCATTGTGGTGCATCAATTTTTGCACCGCAATGCATCAATTTAATTACATAATCCAATTTTGCATCGCGATGCACCAATTTTAATTTCATAATTTAATTTTACATCACGTTGCATCAATTTTAATTACCTAGTCCATTTTTGCATCGCACTGCAAAATCATAATGAACTAGACCTTTATGTCCTCCGCCTTCTTGTTTCTTTTCATTCGTCGTAAGATTTCTTCTTCTTCCTCCTCCTCCCCCTCTGCCTTTGCCCCTATTGAAAAATCCTTCAACCAAAAACAGGTCCACTACAGTTTCATACTTAATGAATCATAAAAATGATTTACCTTTCGGGGGTGTTGTCTCTGAACCCACACGAAGACGATTCCCGTTTGATCGATCCACATTTCATTACAGGTCGATGCCTATTTTATTGTGCAACAATCTTGATTTTCGAACTCCAAAATGTTGATCGGAGCTATGAAAAAAGACGATCCGGACATTTTAGGAACAATATTCCAAAAATAAACTTTAGCGATTAAAAAAAAACGAAAGACTGTGAATTTTTTTTGAAAAAAGGTACCCACCAACAATTATTCCTCGATAAAAAGAGTTGTTAGCAAACACTTTCTTTATCCACTGATTCTTTTGTTAATCCATAAGTAAATCAAAGCCTACTGATTGTCAGCCTCAAACGCTGGTCTCCCCTTCAAATTGGCACTAAAAATCTTTCTGGCCTCTTTACGAATAGGACCCTTTAGAACCCATTGTCGCCTAAGCATTAAGCAAATCCAAAGACCACTGAAAATTTCTAAACAAAAAGCTACCAGTGTTCAAAGCAATCCAAGACTTCTCATTAAACAATAAATCATGGTAGCCATGAATAACCATTTTGTAGTCATCATACTTGGAGTAGGGAACTTCAAAAACCATATAGATGAAAAAGGCATCACTGTCCATCCACCAAATCCACTCAACTTCAGGGTGATAGAATATGAGTCGACGAATCAAAGGCAATTTTACCCAGCAATCAGCAAGCTCTTTATCAAAATTAGCCATATTATAGACAATTTCAATCCCATGTATCCTACAATAATTAATTTTGTTCTTGGTGGATTTCAACTAATAATGATCCCCAACAAGAATATCACAAGGATTGGGGGAGCAAGTAACAAGCAAGATCCGAGCTTTACCGTTAATAAAGTTGGGGAAATCCTTGTTACAATCGAGCCAGAGCTTTCTCTCTTGATCCCAGTTGAGGATCTTGGAACCGAGGGTGTAGGTGGCGTTAAGATTGAACTCCGGGTCAGGAAATGAGTTCTCGGGATCATCAGGGCCCTTGTCGGATCATATCTCAACGAGAATGTGGTTGGTCTCTTGTATGAGGAGCTGATTTTCGACCTTGGTCTCTGAGGAAAGGAGGTTGCCGATGCCGATGGAGGACGATGATGGTGACAAAGTCGCAGAGGAAGGTGATTTTGATGTTGTTGAAAGTATTGTGTATCTTGCGACCGCGGGAGCTGCGGCCCACGTTGGTGGTGGGAAGTGGGGCAGGGGATGTCACGTGGAGATTGTATCTCTAGAAGAGTAGAGAGAGCAAGTAGGAGAAGCACACCGACTGGTGACTGTACGGGGGGTGGGTGGGGGAGAAATGGTATTGTGAAAGGAGTCGCGGTATTCAGCCTCTCTATTCTCCAAGTTGACTGCTCTTATAAGTGTACCCCTACCCAATTTTAAAATACTTGAAAACACTTTGCTTACCCCTTATTATCTATTTTGCCCTCCTAATTTTTTGAAACTACTTTTTACACAAACCACCTTCCCTAACCCACCTTATCTACACAAGCCCCCTACCCCCAACCAAAAACTGCCCAAAATCGTGAACCCCCTTTCCCATTACGCACACAACACATGAAGGAAAAAAATGGGTTGAAGAAGTTGACATGTTGAAGACACATTGAAGAATGATTCAAGAGAAGACACATTGAAGAATGATTCAAGAGAAGACACTTTGAAGAAGGATTCAAGGATTGAAGAGAAACACTTTGAAGAAGGATTCATGGACAAAAGTATGTACAATTTCTCTTGAATTTTTACTTGTATTTTATTGCAATGTAAGTGTTTAGGGTTGAGATATGTTTGTAGGATTACTTGTTTTGTTGATTGTGAGTAGTTTTAGGCCACAAAAGACAATTTTTCTATGAATTTTTGAAAAAAAATCGAACCTGAATAACGGAATTAGGGCACATTGTTCGAACCTGGTCTGCCAAAAATTTCTTGGCTGTTCGAGCCCTCCTTGCCAAAAATCCAAGATATTTTTAGCCCAACCCAACCGAAAATATCTTGGTTGTTCGGACTTCAACAACCGATCAAATATATGACTTTCGGCATACAATAGCCAAACATATAATGGAATTTCGGCTGGAAGGGGTCGAACAGTACCGTTTTGTGTTGTTTTGTCCTTTTTTAATTGTAAATGTCAATGAACTCACATGTGATGAATGGCATGTCATGCCCAAGTAAGAAGGTTTTCGAGAGGAAGAAAAGACCTACTGCATCGAGTAGGAAAGCGAGGGCCGACATAGAGGCCCAGACACGGGTAGAAGCTGAGGTCGAGAACAGGCATGGGCTGAGGCACAGGCACAGGCCGAGGCACATGCACAGGAACATGCTGAGGCACAGGCTGACTATGGGGATGGTAATGATAATGATGAAGAGATGAAACCAATTACTTTTCCATGTCCTGGTGGTCCATTAGATGCAAGTGTTCTGCCTTTGTATCAGAAACACGTAGCTGCAAGGATATGAGAAGGGCGAGAATAGATGTTGCTTAAGATCAACAATCACAAGCAAAAACTTTTAGATTGGAAAACAACAAGAAGCACATGTTCTCAATAGTGGACCGACTTACTGTGATCCACCAAACTCTCACGGTTAAAGCAAGTATCATATCCCAAAAGCGATAAAGTGTCGATCAATGCTTTTGTAGAGTGGTGGCACCCAAAGACGAATACCTTCCACATGCCTATTGGTGAGATGACGATAACACTTGATGATGTCTTTTGCGTTAAGGGTCTTCCAATCACCGAGAAATTAATCTTTTTGGAAGGTCCCTCGACGACTAGGACATTTGAATCTACCCGTCATGAGGTTTCTACGTATTTAAGAGAGTCTCATACCAAGGCATTGGAGGCAATGAATGGTGCTAGGGAGGGGTTTGTGAAGTTAGAGTGGCTATGACAGCGATTTGCGACGGATGGGACGTTTAAGGATCCGGAAAGGATTGCGTGCTGTGTTCGGGCTTATTTGTTGTACACGTTAAGCTGTACAGTTTTTGCTGATAAGAGTAGAACTCGGGTTAGCATGACTTATTTGAGGTTCCTGATTGATTTGGATGACGGACACATACATACTCATGGGGATCAACAGCCCTAGCCTTTCTATATAAACATTTAGGGAGTGCTTCACATGTCAAGACAAAGTAGATGGTTAGATATTCCACGTTATTGGAGGTAATTTTGTGTATATATCTTGAATATATATTTTTATATAAATAGTTAAATTGTAATAAAATGTGTGTATTTTGTTCAATACAGGCGTGGATATATGAACGATTCCCGACGTGTAGCCTTCTTCCTAACGTGTACTATCACCAAGACAAACCACTTGCAAGGAGGTGGGAGCACATAACTAGTTCGGGAGTGCCCATGGACCGATTACAAGGGATGCGGGAACAAGTTGAAGCCCTTCGAGCAGATGCTGTGAGTTTTTAATGTGTATTTAAATATTTTGTATGGTCTCCGACATGATTTAGCTGTTGAGGTTATTATTGTTGTGTTCTTTCCAACACTTTGGTTGCCGATGGTGTTGTTGCATGCCTGCATTGTTACGGCACGCAAGTTTTGTTTTTTACTTATTGTGTTTTATTCCATTTTGTAGGTTATTTGGATGGCGTATACACAGCAGGTACGAGAACATTTCCCGTTTCACCGGATATCCTTATATCAACGATGCATAAGTTCAGTTGATCATGTCGAGCCATACCACCTTGATCGCATCCTACGACAGTTTGGATATGTTCAGACCATTCCAGGAAATGTTATTGCACGTAATACTATGAAGAGAGGTTTGGCCGCAAATAAGAAAATATTGGCCACAATGCTTTGATACTTCGTCGCTTGGAAGAGACAAGTCTTAATTGACGAAGAACTTGGGAGACCATGGGATTGTGCACCTGACTATATGGAGTGGTACAATCGCGTATCTTATCCGATCGTTTGTAACCCCGAGAATCATTCTTTACATCATAGGATTGCGCCAGATGCAGGTTTAGCACATCCATAGAGTATGGTATCATTAGCACGCTGGTTGTTGGAATCGATGGCGGTGCGATATTGTTCGGGAGACCGAGATATGTCGTATGATGAGTCGGGTTTAGTGATCCAAGGTGCATATGTAGCACTGGGAGGTCAACAACATATAGTACTGTTTACAAGTTCCTAAGCATCTGAAGAACCATCTAGCCGTCGTTGTAGGAGAAACACTTGATCATTTTATATTTGAATTTGTTGGACAAGTTTAATGTGTAACTTAATGTTCTATTTAGATTTTAATGTGTACTTGAATTTTTTAGACAAGTTTGAATTTGTTAGATGTATGTTCATGACAAAAATAACTATAAACAAAACCTGCAAATAAATATGTTCATAATTACAACCATTCTATTCTAAAACTATAGTCTCAGTACTGCGATCAACACGAATGTATCCTACACTATCCAAATACAAATCAAGTCGAGTGCAAAATAAATCTTTCCACTCCGATACAGACTGGTGGTGAAATGGATCCCAATGTATAGACACCGGTGGTAATGGGTAACCCTCGCGAAACAAAACCTGCAAGGATATAATGTAGAATATACTCAAACCTACTCGGATCACATTTCGTTGATTTTTCATGTTTAACCTTTTTTGTCTTTGGCCGACCACGAATAACTTACAAAACATGTGGCTCAATCAGTGATGTATGGTTAATGGCTTGACAAACTCTCTGGCTCTCTTCAACAGTGCCAACCTATATGAGTCAGTTGAGGCATTGTTGTATATCAAATGAATTTCTTCAAACAAATCTTTCCATGCACTATTCATTTCAACTCGAATCTCATTATATTCGTCCTTAACCGGTAACATATCCAACTTTCTCCAAAAAACGTCAACTTGATCCAGGGCAATTGCCTTGCCCAATTTGATAATCTCAATAATCTCATGCACACATGGCAAACCACAAGTCTTTCTTGGTACACAACCACACAACAAAGAGTCTACAACAGTGTCTTGGCTAAGCACAGACTCTACTTCATAAATCTTATTCAACGCTTGTATGAATACCATGTCTCGCAACTCCATGTATATAACTAATTTGAATTTATGCATGACAACGTTCCCGTTCTTCTAAAATGAGTGCTTGATTGCGTTATGAGAAGTCTTAATGAGAGTGTGGATTTGTCAACAATAAGTCTCAAAATTACCTTGGCTCGATCCAAGTTGCCTTTTCAATGTTGCGTATTGACTCACCGCCCTGAAAGTATATACAATCATTACCAAGCAATTTGAATTACGTATGTAATGCAAAAAAGAAAACATGAAATACCTGTTTCTTGTGGTATTGTCATAATGCATGACAATATTTGTCCAACATGAAACAAATCTTTCTTTGTAGGGCTTAATCCATTGTTCCAAGACATATTTGATAACATTTGGAAATTCTTTGAACGTCACACCAACAATCTTCAACAAAGGTAACTTGTACCTATTTGTCTTGTATGTGCAATCCATTAATATGACTTTCAAAAAGGCACGCAATAAATCAACACTTCCCGGGTGAGTGAATAATAAATCCTTCATAGTGTTGGTCTTCTCGCACCATCGATAATGATGGACATATACATGCTTCTCCAACATAAACATAAGTTGCTACATTTGTGATCGACCTTCACGTTCAATAACTATATTCTTCAAGCATGCATTGTAGATAGTCCTCACTATTGATCTATTTTCTTTAAATTTCTCTTGCAACATCACCAAAATGTCCTTTGGTTTACTATTGGCGTGTGTCATATCAACCACATATTCCTCCTCAACCCTTGATAATCGACCAACATATGAATGACTTTTTTTATACAACCAAAGTTGATGATTGTGGACATCACATTTCAAAAGCAATGACCATTCTCCAACTGATACTTCTCTACCCCACAAACTAAATGGACAACCAAGCTTCTTAGATCCGGTTTCTTTTCTATCTTTTGGTTTTGTTACATCGTCATCTTTCTTCCCAATTTCATCATCAACACTTGCTTGTGATGATGTCTCATGTGTTTCTTACGTCCATTGTATTGTCCAACACATTCACAAGTCAATAATACCTTAGGTTTTTTCTTACATGCACCATTGTCTTACCTTATAACTATTATGACCATGTCATGCTCATTCCCCCAAGCACACACCCAATCAATTAACATTTGGCGAGATGAAAACATTTCATCGGTCATAAGCACATGTGTGTAATCCTCCGTCACAAACGGAACTATTTGATTATGTTCAACAATCGTATCATTATGAATAAGATATATCTCATTATCGACTAGAACAACAACACTAGGATTTGTAGACAACATGTTTGATTCCTATTAACAAAAACAATAACACATAAAAAACACAAAGATCAAGAAAAAAATTGGACTTGTTCGGACCCTGGAGGCCAAAATTCATCTAGCTGTTCGGCCCCCGTCAACCGAAAATATTGATTTTTTTCGGTTGATGTTAGCCAAAAAAATTTAATATTTTCGGTTGACGGGGGCTGAACAGCTAGATGAATGTCGGCCTCTGGGGTTTGAACAAGTCCTATTTTTTAGCTACCTAGGTCCGAAAAATTCACGACGAGGAATTATTTTTTCAAGAAAAAAAGCGCTTTCTAAAACAATATTTAAAGCAAAAAAAAAAAAAAGATTTTAAAGCTTACCACTTGACATTGGCGTTTTTTTGGCTCCATACTTGATTTCTTCGAACCTAATGTTGAATCTTTATGTTTTTTTGATTGAAAGGTTTTTAGAAGAACAGAAGGGGAATATGAAGGAGAAGAATATATCTTGGTATAAGAGGGTATATTTGTTGAGGGAAAATGATGAAAAAGAAGGTATTTGAGAAAAATGGAGTTTCTTTGTTGGGAAGAAGGGGGTATATTTGTTTGGGGGTGAGGGTTTAGTTAGAGGGTTTTAGTTTCTTTATTAGTATTATTTAATTGTTTTTTTTAGGTTTAATTTATTTCGCCTTTTTGATTTCGTTTTTATATTTCCAAGGTAAGGCTCCTTTGTCTTCCCTTTAAGGGTAAGGTTGGTTGTCCCCCTTAAGTTTGTTATTTCTTTTATTTCCTTATTTATAAAAATCTAGCATTTTAAGACAAAAAGGAAATGAGGGTGGGGATCTACTTATCACCTACAAGGGTATAAAAGACTTTATGACTGATGATATTTTTGTTAATAAGATAAAAATGGAATTGAGGGGTCAACTTGGAGGAAGTGAGGGTCGGAATAGCGCGACTCTTGTGAAAGTGGGGTTTATGTTTTGGTCTGGAAACCAAAATGTAAGAGAACACACATTCCCGGTGTTTGCGGGGTTGTCTGTATTTAACCCTACATTTTTTAGTTTTTCTTTTCCTTTATAAAACATTTTCGGAGGTCAACGGAAAATCACCAAAAAAATTCGGTAATATGACTTGCACACTTCTCACTCGGTAATTTCTTTTTCAAGACGGGAGATTTCAGATCTCAACCTCCATAATCTCCGATTTTATTAGGTTGCACGGATACATATACGTGAATACGGATTTGCAGATATGAGATACGAGGCTACAAGATTTTTTTAAAATCCCGGATACGGATACATGTGATAAAGTGTAAACATTCAAACTATAAGGATCAAAATGTAAATATTTAAGCTATGACACACCAAAATATAAATATACATATATTAATATAGTAATACTAGATCTTTATGCCCGTGCCTATGACACAGTGCCAGTATATCTGATTTCGTAAATTGAAATGATTGTACCTAAATAGAAGATGCGATTTTAAAAAAAAATGTTACAGTTGAGGGGTATATTGTTTCAAGTGATAGTTGATTGATTGATATTTTATAAGAGGTGACTGTTCAAAATATTAATCGTAGGGCTTGACTTTGTAATATGAAGATAAAACATATGGAGAATAAAAAAATTGGTGACTGCTCATAATATTAATTATAAGAGGTTAAAAATGGATAACTACTCACACATGTGAATGTGAGAGTGAATCTCAACTGTTAAATTTTTAAAGATAATTTAATCTCAACCTCTTAATAACCCTAATTAATTACGTAACTATTTTATAATATAGATTAATATACATATATCATTTAGATATAAATAAACATTATATATAATATACACATATTATATACATATAAATACTATATACTAAGATACTATAATACTAATAATAATATACATATATTATTGGGTAGGTCTCTGTAAGAAGGTTTTATAGAATTTAATTCAAAAGACGAAGTTTCACTCTTTTACAGCTCAACACATTAACACATGATAAATAAGGAGGATCCATCTTATAAAAAATATCCGTAACACCGTCTTATTTTTGCTAATATTATATGGATGCAGCCTTACAAGGATACTAATATGCATATTATATAGATGGGATAAGTATACCATTAGTCCCTGAACTTTGGTCGAATCCATCATCAGTCTCCTAACTTAAAAAAGTTTCACCATTGATCAAAGTAGGTCTTTTTTGCTCATCGGAGGTCCCTAGCCCTAACGTCGTTTGTGTATTTCCGTTAAGTGAGCATGTGTCACTCACATGCACAAAATAAGGGGGCCATGTATAACATCATCAAAATAAGGGGGTAATGTAAAAATTTTAAATTCAAAAGAATTTTTTAAAAATAAAACCCAAATTCTATTACATAAACATGAGGTTCCAGATTCATTGCTTCAAAGATTGACGTTTTTACAAACGCATAAAAAACAATTGAGGCAATTGATCATTGCTCCAAAGCAGTCTATCCAGAAAACGAAGTACATGGTCAAACCACAGTGTCAGGTTTGAGCTTGATGTATCTGATGCCTCAATCTTTTCATCACACCAAGTGGATCTGTAAGATGCCGACAGTAATTCACCTTTCGAATTTAGATTTGGAACGTGCCGATGATGATCACCTTAGTTTAATAGGTTTGTTAAGGTAGCGAAGCCGTTAACAACTCCACAGATGACTGATCTATAGAGTCTTCGCTGTCTACACTGGACAAGACGATAACAGAAGGTCGAAGCTGGAGCGAGCAGAAGGTCGCTAGGGGTTATGGTGGGGCTAGGTATGCTGCTGGGTTTGTAGATGGTGTCGGTGATTATGATGGGTGTGGATAGAGGGCAGGAAGGAGGCCGGTCTGACATGGTGCGTGATGGCGATGAAGATCTGGAACGAGCTTGTTTGGAGAAGGCGGAGCTTTACCGGCTCTGTTGAGGGGGGTTTTGGTCGAAAATGGTGGCTACGGTGGCCATGGAAAAAAATGAGGAGGCTGGGTGTAGAGCCGGAGGAAGACGACATGACTGGATTTTAAGGTTGTCTTCACCGGATTTGGGTGATTTTTGGGAGCAGGGGTTGGAAAGAGATGGTGGGAAGAGTGAGCGTTAGAAAGGGAAGAAGAAGGATGAAGCTGGGTGGAGACGGGGTGAGAGCGAACTGGGGGAGAAGAGAGAAAAAACGATGATTCGAAAAATTTAATACCATCAAAACACTGATTGATTTTTTTTTGGAGAAGATGGTATTAAAATTTTCATATTATCCTTTTATTTTGATGATTTTATATAAGATCCCCTTATTTTATATATGTGAGTGGCACATGCTCACGCATAACGAAAATAACTTACTTTGATCGATGGCAAAACTTTTCGAAATTGGGAGAATGTAATGGTATACTTATCCCTGCATACGGGAGATACTCTATAGCATATATAGGGTATAATATATGCCGACAAAATGAAGAAGATGGCTTCGACCGAAGAAGAAGGAAGATCGAAGAAGGCTCGAACTCGAAGCAGGGGCGGCGGCTAGGGCTCGAGGGCCAGAGGCGACGGCGAGAACGAGGAAGAAGCACCGAAGCGTATCTATGAGGTATGTCGTCGGGTTTGTGAAAATTTGATTTATCCCCCTCATCATCAAGACCAAACGACCGAGTTTGGAGGGAGATATCCGGATTCGGGTTGCGTATCTGGGTCGCTTATCCAGAGTTTGAAAACGTGACAGTTCGCCCCGTATGTAGGGGCGTATCCCGCGTATCTGCAGCGTATTCGTATCCGGAGCGCATCCGATACGCCAGACGCTACCTTCAGAGCGTATCCGTTCATCATTTCCAGTTGGGGACGATGATGCTGTATGCAGAGAGTTTTATTTTTTTATTTCTCCATTTCTTCTCCAGGTACGCCTCTCTCTCTTTTATTTATCCATTTCTTCTCCAAAGCCATTAGGGTTTGAGCAAAAATTCTTCCAGATCTACATTTCTATGTTTTAGATCTTGTAGATGATTGGGATTTATAGACTCGGTTTCAATTAAGAATTTAGGAGTAATTTATGATTGCTATCGTCCTCTAAAGTAAGTGAAGCATCTTCCATAATTTTAAAATTGATACTGACATGACAGACAACCTTTGTGGTTTCATGGATATTTGAGTTGTACTAATGATAATTGTCAAATCATGGATTCCATAAATAGACATTACTACATCCCAATTGTTTTTCTTTTTTATGGAGTATTATATACTGATCTGCATAGAATCCATGAAAGAAACTGACATTTTTTCTCGAAAAAGTAAGTTATTTACTAAACGCAAGATCTGAGTTAGATAACAATTGCTTTTGAGAAACAATTTCTTTGTTTTCTGAAAAATTAGAATGGTCAAACGATGAGAAGGAATCAATTTACAGATTAATATAATATGCGTTGTCCTGTATTTGTTCTGCGTTTCCCTTGAATTTATACAAGTCGTTGACTTGGTCCAAGAAACACTATTTAGATTGAGAAGAATGAGGAAAAAACAAAAACTGGATTGTAGATGTTAAATGTTGATAGTGATGTAACTATATATAATATACTACATGTAGGTAGTGAATGGGTGAAATATTTCATGCTTGGCGGGCTAAGGCATGCTAGATAGTTACTCCCTCCGTTATGGGCAAAAAAATCAATATTCCATTTTGAGATGTTTCACTTAAAGAGTTTGCTTTCAAAAATTAAGGTTTAAAAGTGTTATTTTCTTAAAAAGTTTGACTTTCAAACGGGGACTCTTTACTTGAAACGGAGGGAGTAGTAATCAGTACCAATGGACCGGAGGGAAATCCATAAGCTATAGACCAAATGAAATTCAATTAATCATCAAATCAGGTCATGCATTGATTTAACTGAATAATAGGGCAACAAACAAGAACGAGCGATTGAAAGATACCGGGGAGTAGTCAGAGATTTTGAATTAATGGCGCCAACGATGCCAGAAATATGATTGAAGGTTTTGTCGGTTGAAAAGACATGATTTTTGCAAGGGGTGGGAGAGATGACAAGGGCACTAGGCAAGACCTTGAGGTCTTTGGTTCCAATCCCCGTACCAACAAGAGTTCATACTTACCTATCAAAAAAAAGATTTTGCTAATAAGAAAATCTCGCCAATAATAAATCATGGAAATAGATATCTCCATGACACCCCCAGATGTTAGAGCTATTTACATCACATCCATGGATGTTCTTTTCATTTCCATATCTAACCCTCCTAGAAAGACAGTTAAACTAGCAGTAATCTTAATTATTTTTGTACTTCTTTCTTGCTTTTGTTTTGTGTACTACTATAAAATTATTCTTTAACGATTCGTAATTGTCATCTATTTATAATTTGAGGATTAAATGGTGCTCTTTGATTTATACAGGAGGGAATATATGGAAGTTTGTAGTGTTGTGTGCACCAGGATGTAAAACTTCTGTAAAGGACAAGTACTGACGAGGTGTTTGATGAATTTCTTGAAAGAGTAGTGTTCTTCTTTTAGATACCTTTTTATTTAGACAATTTGACTTCGAATCGTAGTTTGTGTCGAGTTTTCTTCGAAAAGATGCTAGCTTTACTGAAACCCAGATGGAGAAATTTATTGTTGCAAAGAATTGGTGCAAGGAACCAGAGGCATGTTTTGGTCCTTGTCTACTCAACATTGCCAACTATGTCAACGTCAGCTGATTTTGAAGAGCTATATAATGTTATATGTCGTGGGGTTGGTAGTTTGGACGACTTGGTAGCAACTCTTGATAAGTTTAAGGTGCCTTTCACTTCTTCACTTGTAGCTCAAGTCCTTGATTCTTGCAAAAGTGAAGCGCCCTCGAGAAGGCTACTTAGATTCTTTTTGTGGTCGGGGGAAAAAGTTGATGGTACATTGGAAGATGAAGATTTTAATCATGCTATCAGGGTGTTTGCTGAGAAGAAGGATTTTATGGCAATGGACATTTTGATATCAGATATTGGCAAGGAGGGTAGGGCAATGGAGGCGAGTACTTTTTGTGTTGTAGCTGATACGTTGGTTAAATTGGGGAAAGAAGATGAAGCTTTGGGGATTTTCAAAAACTTGGAGAAGATGAAATGCCCCCAAGATAGTACTACCGTGACTGCGATAGTGAGTGCTCTTTGCTCCAAGGGGCATGCCAGAAAAGCTGAGGGGGTTGTTTATCACCATAAGGATAAGATTTCGGAAGTAAGGCCTTGCATTTATAGGAATCTACTTTATGGATGGTCTGTGCAGGAAAATGTGAAAGAATCGCGCCGAATCATCAAAGACATGAAGTCTGCTGGAATTAATCCTGACCTTTTCTGCTTTAATACATTCCTGAAGTGTCTTTGTATGAGAAACCTAAAATCTAATCCTTCGGGCCTTGTTATGGAAGCTTTGAATGTGATGGTGGAAATGAGAACCTATGGGATTGCACCAACATCCATCAGTTACAATATATTACTTTCTTGTCTAGGTAGAACTAGGAGAGTCAAAGAATCTCTTCAAATTCTTGACACTATGAGAAAATCTGGATGCCCTCCTGATTGGGTCAGCTATTATCTTATTGTGCGCGTTTTGTTATTGACGGGTAGATTTGGTAAAGGCAAGCAAGTAGTTGATAAGATGATAGAGGAAAAAGTCGTACCGGAACGCAAGTTTTACTATGATTTAATCGGTATCCTGTGTGGTGTGGAGAGGGCAAACTATGCTCTTGAGCTGCTTGAGCTTATGAAGAAGAGCTCATTGGGTGGTTATGGTCCAGTTTATGATCTGCTCATACCGAAATTTTGTAGAAGTGGAGAGTTTGAAAAGGGCAGAGAACTTTGGGAAGAGGCAATGTCCATGGGTCTCACCCTTAAGTGTTCAAGTGATGTGTTGAACCCCACAATGACTGAGGTGTTTAAGCCAATCAGGAAAGTGAAGTAGCAAGTTACCCTGAGGAAGCCAAAAGAACATGATGCTTCTTTTGAGCATGTCAGCCTGGCCGTCCTGGGAATAGGTAGCTTGCCTTGTTCACAGCTTTGGAATATGGCATGGGGATAGAAGGCAGTTTTGCCAATGGAAGAAAAATTGGAATTCTGGAATTCATCAAATACAAATAGTATTACTCTTGTTATTTTCAGACAAGCCGGTGCCTGCATGGTAGTATTTGTTAATATGGTGCATTGGTGCATATCCTGTGCTGTAATTAATGTGTTCTTCTTTGTAGTCCTTGTTAGGTAGAATGTAGAGGACATAAATATGCATACTCATAGTGTATGAATGACGCGTTACCTCATTTGGCACTCTTTTTCGTATAGAGGAGGTCTCTTGTAAGACCGTCTTACGGATATTAATTCATGAGACGGAGCCCCACTCTCTCACAGTTCAACCCACCAATACACGGTAGGTTAGGTAAAGAGGATCTGTCTTACAAAAAATATCCGTAAAACCGCCTTATACAAGTTTTTGCCTTTTGTATATATCATATTACTTATCAATTACAACTCAACTCAACTCAATTTTTTTTCCCTATCACTTGGGGTCAGCTACATGCATCTTTTTCTGCCATTCGTTTCGGTGCAAATAAAGGTCATCACACACACACCACAATCATTCATATTTTTCTTTATTACGGATGTCCATGTTACTTTTGGTTTCTTAATTTTCTTATTTCTTATGTGTTGAATGAAAGATTTCATCGGCTTGAAGCACAAAAGAAAATCACAACACCTCATTCAAACGATGGGTGGGATTATTGATCTTCATCGGTCGGGGGCATAGTTATCAAAGGCGAGGCAAGCGGCTAGGGGTCGCTGCCTCACCAGAGGTTAGGCAAGTCGTTTTCGCTTCTACTAGTGCAGTCGCCTTTCTTGCTTTTTCGTGGGGCGGAGGTGAGAAGAGGCAGGCTATGGCAAACATGTGAGAAAGTCCGACTCGATTTGAATTTTTTTATTTATTTTTAGATCTTGACATATTTTTCGAGATCTGAACAAATCAACTTAATATTTGCACAATCGAAAGCCACAATTGTCATCTCCTTGAGGAGGTGATCACATTTGTACCTTTTCCATTGCTGGATATCGCTGTAAAGGATCTCATGTGCCTGTGTCGGAAGTTCCTGTCGGAAATGTACAAACCGAGACCGGCAGTGGCACCGGGCCACCGGCAGATGTTTGATTCAAAGTTGGTTGTACCCAGACCGGCAGTGGCACCGGCAGATGTTAGATACAAAGTTGGTCGGCTGCGGCAGATGTTAGATACAAAGTTGGTTGGCTGGTTTGAAGAGAAAATGGGTATTTATTGTAGATATCCCCACCTTTAACGTTTTGATTTATCAATGGAAAAAAAAGGTTATATCTGATGAGAGGTCTAAAAGGCTTACTCTTCTGCCTCACTTCTCTCTGTGCACTATCTCTTTATCTTTACGTGGACACCTTGACTTCAGCAAGAAAAAGGCTTAACCTTAGTTATTAGGCCATCGAGCCCCCGCAAACTAGTTTATTCAACAACAAAAAATACAACGTATAATATGTTAATATTTTTTAAATTGTCGCCTTGCTTGCCTTTTGGTCTCGCCTCTTGCCTTTAATAACTATGGCTGGGGATGGCTTGCTTTGTTTTTGGTGCATTGCATGTAACAGGCTTGATGGTCGTGGAGTATGTGTGCGGTGTGCCCAATCCTTACCGACTAACTGGAAAAGTTGATCATATCAACAATTGCAGTCACTAATACTTTTAACCCATAAATAATCTATAGTATTACTATTGCTGACATACTAACCTCAGTGAAATGCTGATTTGGCTAGAAAAAGAGTGGTTCGAATAGGAATAGCATTTTATACTATCAGGGAAAGTATTGCTAAAATACTTTTACAAGAAGATTTAGTTATATTCCTACTCCTGCAAAGATACCAAATGTCATAGATCTGCTAATTAATTTCTTAGCTTCCTAAATACTCCAGACTCGGTTCCAACTTATTTTATATGGACATTGTTGCTAAACTTGGTGGCTGTAGGTTTCTGCCGATCAAAAGAGAAGGTCAACCAAACAAGTACAGTGACGAAATCAAGGAAAGTAGAAGGCCGATGTCTACAATATTTCCTTTTATAGAAGTATCTTTACTGTTTTACCCTTGATTAATTGATGGCCTGGTGTCCTTGGAAAATTCACACTATCAAAATATCTTTAATAGAGTTGATTATCTTTTCTTAATGTGACATGAAAATATTTTGATAACAGATGAAGTATATATTTTGCGGGCTCCATGATTGTGATTCAGTATTATGCTAAAACTGTCGAGTGTACATCCCTTCCTATACAATATCAAAAAGGTTCCGGTATTAGGTTTTTAAGATGCGCTTTTTCACATAAATTCTTCTGCAGCTTCATGGGGTGGATAATAATATCGGCAGAAGCAAGAAAATTCTAACTGCAATGTGATTCTTTTAATTCAAGCTGGCCCATTCTACAAAGTCCAATGTGTCATTTCCAAGAGGTTCCGAGTGTATTATTCTTTATGCTTGAGATTTCTTTGGCCCTTTTGGCTATGTTATCATATGATAACATACGTTGAACTTGAATGGTGGATATTTCTGTACCAGCCATTGGTTTATTTATGTTGTTATTATTGTTTGGTACGTTACAATGGCATTTTCTGATGGTCTAAATAGCATGGAAAGATATTACAAATGTTGCGTACCAAATGAGCTCTTGGCAATCGAATTAAGGATTTGAGTTTGCACATTAGGCTTTGCCATCAAGTGAAATGGCTCAAGAAAATCGTTAACCGATCTTTAGTCAAATAACATAAAATCTA
Source organism: Codonopsis lanceolata (assembly GCA_013146195.2). NCBI lineage: Eukaryota > Viridiplantae > Streptophyta > Magnoliopsida > Asterales > Campanulaceae > Codonopsis > Codonopsis lanceolata. The sequence continues at coordinate 65,220,420 of CM028378.1, forward strand.
ACATCTCATTTGAGACGATATATCGAAATTTTACTGACAAGTTAACGTATAGAAAATGTGAAACTTTAACCATCTTTTAGCCAAATAACATAAAACCTAACATGGCATCGACAATTTTAATGTAATCTGATGTTGCATTACACTAATGCATACTTTTTTGTTCATAATTCTGATAATATTTTAGCATAACCAATATGCTTATAACATATGTGAGACGTGAAGTTTAAGCATAATTTTTTAAAGTAAAACATTTCAAAGTAAAATATGTACTCATTGCATTAAACATAGTACTCCTTTCGTTCGGGGATTTTATTTTAGGATATTTCACTCAAAGAATCTATTTTCAAAATTAAAACATAAAAGTGTTATTTTATTACTAATGAGCTACTAAAAGCGTTATTTTCTTAAAAAGTTTTATTTTTAAACAGAGAATCTTTGCCATAAAGGGAATATTTGACATGCAGCATTGCCTATATAGCTACATAAGTAATATTACGAAATACAAGTTTCAGTAATGTTGTGAACACAAGTAAATTCACAAGTATACTAGTATACCAGAAAATCAGTTATGCAGATTACTGAAACTATTCAACCCCTTAACCTTAAGCCATGTTTAGGGAGAAGGTGGTAAACCACCGGACTCACGCTTAAGTCATGATTTAATAAGGATGAACATGAAGACAAACCACCCGTCCAAAGGAAACAAAACATACAACAATTTACAAACTATAATGTTTTAGGTACATGCTAGTTAATGGTCACTTCACCTCATCCTGCCAATAACTTAGTGACCGCATACATGAACTAAATTACCGGACACAGAGTCATATACCCCTACAAAGTACTTGGCATACCTTCAGAAAGAAGATGTAAACAGCACATACAACACTTGTCCTACCAGCATTGTTCCAATGACGGACTAGGTTGGCAAAAGCTTCCACTAACAACAGACAAGGGTGTACAAAGTTCCCCAACTCAAAAGCCCACAACCTGCAATTCAAATGATTGAACTTCCACAATCTTATGTTCATTCTGTCTGGCCAGTCAACTGGAGACCAAATAAAGCAGTTGACTTTGCAAGCCAAAAGGTGATCTTTGCCCCCATTACTAGTACCCCCACAATTCATGTTCATCGACAAGCAAGGCTGCTGAAGTCGAATCGTTCAAGTAGGGAACTAATGGAGACGAAGCTTTCATGCTGTAGTGCAGGTAGACTGAAAAGTAGAGCACTGAAAAAGAAATGGGCTCATATGAGCTCACCCTTGGAACACGCTGAATCATAGTCAGGAGAAGAATTTTGGACTTCCTCCTCATCCTCATCCTCTTCTTCATCATCAAAATCAGTAGAAGTTGGTTGCCCATTCAGATCCACATTAATACCATTTACCTTTCTCACAAATTGTCCCCTTACACGAGGTCTCCTCTCAGCAAGCCGTTTCCTGTTGACATACCTGATCTTTTTGTCAAAGCAGCGTTCCTTTCTCTTCTGTCTGAACTTGAGCAATGCAGCCTCTCGTCGGTCAACTTTGCTTGTCTTTCCGTCATTAGAAGATGAAACTCCATAAGAAGGCCACTGTTGCATTGTAGGCATTTGGCCCGGTTGTAGGCAAACACTTACTGGGTAGTACGGAAATGATGCCATCCCAGGCATATGAGGAGGGCAATGAGGCATATGATTATATTGGGGCAACATTGCTGTCGGATGGTTTTGCACGTCATTCAGATTCTTCTGATATATTGATGCAACTGATGACATCATAACTTGATTCATTACTCCTGAAATGTAATATGGATATGCAGAATGTGCATTATAGCCTGAAATGTCATGGTGTGAGTTGTTTGTTGGATGAATATGCGCCTCACGCAACTCCTCTGTTTTTGAGTGCTTTTGCTGTGAAAAATCTGGCGGCATGAGGGGAACACAAGGCCTCTCCACTGGAAAAGAATCAGGGAAGCTGAAGCCATCTAAGTGGGAATGAGTCCTCCGAGCCTGTATGTTTGCATGTTGTTGAATATCACTAACCATTTGTCCACCCCACGTACTGCGTTTCCTCCCAATCCTTATGTGCTGAGGAACATTTTCATCAGCAGGGGTCAGCCCTTGATTATCAACTTGGCCACCACACGAATTGATTTCCTTCTGAATCTTTGAGAACCAAGTATTCTCATCAACAGGAACAGATAACCCTTGGGTACTGCTCCTGAGCATGCTTGATTTGACATATGTTAAAAAAGCTGAAGACTGACCTATCTTTAGTTCACTCTTCTTTGGACCAACAGTAATTTTCCCTGACAACATAATCAAAACATAAAAAATCAATTAAATTAGTGGATATAATCCCAAGGACCATCTACACATGACGTGTAAAACATGTATAATACGATCAAAGGTGTCCAAGTCTCACTAGAGCCGATACATGCCTTTTAAGTTTTTAAAAAATGGATTCAACATCATGCATCAAAATTGAAACATACTACTAACAGATAGTAGGTTTAATCATGAGGAGCCGCTTACCTCTCTGTCGGTCATTACTTCCTGGCATGTCAGGCTGATAATCGGATAAATCTATTACTTGTATTTCTGATGGACCAGCAGCAATAACAGCATTACTCTGAAAAACATACAAGTGTATATCGTAAGCATATGTAAGCCACCAAAGCAGAAAAAAAAGAACTCACTTCAGAACAAAAGAGGAACCTTTTCTTTTTTCGCAGTGAAAACAGTGTTCATAGCAATTCTGATGTTTATTTCAACTTTACGAAAATTTCTACAGATTCAGATCACATTCACAACAGTGTGTCCACAAAAACCCTCCTTTGGTTTGATGTCTACTAGAACAGGTTCAGTTGGGTTAAGATATATTGTAAACAACAGAATAGTTTGAGCTTTTCAAGTCACATCCTACTCTGATTAAGCACAAAATGAGCCCACAAACACCATTAGTTAGCGAGTACAGCTTGCAACCACAGCTAACCAATATTGTATGGCCGTTTATGCAGTAATGCTTGTAGTCGTACCAACTTACAGACCACCAGGTAGCACAAAATGACACAGATTTACTAGAGTTTAAATCTTCTCCAATGCTGTTCTACTGTTACTACATCCAAAGTTCAAAACCCGACAATCACTACAGCTACTAGAGACCGCTACCACTGGGATGTAATGAGCATTTCTTTCCCTTTGTAGCACCACTAAACCATAATTATAAGACTTTAAATCATACTCCCTCCATTTTTAAATAATTGTCTAACTTACCTTTTTCGTCCATTCTAGAAAATTTGTCATGTTTCTAAACTTTCCTTTAATAGGGAATTTTTTTACCAAATGGTCTCACATCACATGGGCTTTAAAGGAAGTTACTTATCATACCAATATTTATACTTTAATCAATTAGTTTTTCTTAATAGACAATCATTTAAGAACAGAGGGAGTACTTATTAATTTTGTACCACGTCCATAGCGGTGTTTAAATTGGAATGGAACATGCGTACCACTTTGGGTAATTTAATACTTCGTTCCATGTAAAGCACTCTTTTTTTGATAAGTAAGGGCTTGTTTGGTAGTCGGACAAGGATAAGCAGTATTATTAATCCCAGTACTATTAGTACCCTCGCTATTAATCATTACTTGTATATCGGGGGTAGTTTTGAGATTACAAATGTTAATCCCATTTTTTTTAATGAGGGCGCTAATAATACCACCCTCCCCCTTAGTATTAATAGTGAGGGGATAATGACTTTATCTGGATAACTTGTGATATTAGTCCCGACCACCTATTGCGTACCAAACATCAGGTAATTCGACTTATTAATCCTATCTGTCCTTAATCCTGACTACCAAACGGCACCTAAGAGTATTATTATATACTCCCTCCGTTCCACTTAAAGAGTCCAGTATTCTATTTTGGGATGTTTCAATTAAAAAGTTCATTTTCAACAATTAAGGCATAAAATTATCATTTTATTGCTTTAATTAACTACTAAAAATATCATTTTCTTAAAAAGTTGACTTTCAAACTGGGACTCTTTGCCCGGAACGGAGGGAGTATTAGAAAGCACTCTAAGAGTTCACTTTAAAAAATTATGCCTACAATCTCTATAATCTTTCAACTTTGCCCTCTACATATGCTCTAAATTCTTTAACTAGGCTCAAATATATTTGTAATTATAAATAACTCAAATACTACAAACACATCCCATAATTTTTAAACTTTTCAAACGTGGACTCATTGAGCAAATCATAGGAAGTAATTCAATATAATATAAAGTAGCCTTCAAAATTATCACTGATATACTCCCCCCATCGCTCGCAAAAAAACACATAATAATTAGTCCCACTGACCTTATTTGGTCAACTAGATTAAATTTGACCAAATAGTTTTTAAAAAATTACTTGTCTTTAGGAAATTTTGAAAGTTGCTATTGGTAGTATTTATGATATTGTTTCAATAGTTGAATTATATATATATATATATATATATAACTCTCAATGATTTATTAAGGTCACTTTACTATTTATTTTTCCGTCAAATTATCATTACACTAACTTTGCAATCACATTCAAGGATTTTGGATGGAAAATGTCAAAAGGAGTTAACTTAGGCTCCATTTGTTTTACGGAAAATTATTTCCGGAAAATGGTTTCTAAAAAATGCAAAGATTTTATTTGTATGTCTTCGGTAAATCTTTTGAAAATATGACAGAAAACATTTTCCGGTGTTTGGCAAACAAATGAGAAATGTTTCAAAAAACAATTCATGAATGTATACAAAAAGTTATATTCCCTTCGTCCTAATATTATTGCATCTATTGAATATACACTTATTTTTAAAAAGTTTCGATTTTAAGTAATTTTCCTTTAGTAACCCCCAACTGATCACTAGTAGTACCAAATCAATAGAGTTCATCTTTTTTCAATCTTAGAAATACAAATAACAGTTTTGATTATTGATATGAAAAAACGCTTGAAAAAATAAAATGGATAATTGTTTTGGAACATCCCAAAATAATACAGTGTACACTGTTTTAAGATATAGTGAGTAATTATTAAAATTATATAGAATTTATAAATAGTGTGCACAAACACATTAAAAAAACTCAATTTATATTTATAAAACTTAATTCGTTGGGCATATAATTGTTTGTTTGTTGATATAAATATGTGTAATTGTATGTAAGATTTTGACTTTTGTTAAAAATACAAAAGTAACTCAACTGTGTCATCAGACGCAAAGATCTAACTGAATTTTTGAAGAGAGGAATTAGAAGATGGATCAGAAGCTGTTGTTATTACTGGAGAAATTGGAGAGGTGTGCGGTGGCTTTGTTAAAGTCGACATGGAAACAGATTCAAAGAACGTTCTGCGATGGGCGAGAATTTTAGTCAGGTATAGGAAGGAGATCCCGGGATCGATCAGGATAGGTGTCGGTGAGTGTGCCTTTGCGATCACTATCTGGGCGGAGACAACACCTCTTTATTATTCATGGAAGAGAGGGGGTGGAGGATACGACAGCGATTGTGTCGCTGCTAAACGGAAACATGAATTCGATAGGGGAGATACAGTACACGCGCATTCAAGGAATGTGATGGGGAGGATTGATGGGAGATGAAGTATGACAGACCTAGTATGAGCTCTGGCAAGAGCACGTGGGTTACAAATTTTTCAAAAGTCGAATTGGCGAAGAGGAACGGCGATGTTTCAAGAGTTAATAAAGATAAGCAGAAAGTGGGCTTTCTGGATAAGAAAAAAGATGGTTGCAGGAGTGGGCCTTTTCGAGGCCCAAGTCTCTCGAAATGGGCTCCGGAACTCAGTAGGGATGAACAGCATGAACAGCCTGGGTTGAATAATATTAGGTCTACTGGGTCAGATGTTCATGGAGGAGGAGTGGGCTCACTGTACAGGCCTTTTCATTCAGTGTTTGTTGGCACCTCGTCGATAGACAAAGTTCTGTCCCCTAGTGCTGGAGACAAAGACAAGGCAGAGAAAGGGGAAACGAGTAGAAGGGATAACGCGAATCAATATCAATCAGTGGAGGAGGGCCTGTTATCACCAACTGACTGTAAGAGAGGAGGAAAATAACAATTTGGAAAATGAGAAGGATCAAGAGAAATCACAAGGTGAGGGGTTGTGCGCGCAAGATGGTGTTGAAGTCCTAGAGGCTAGATCGACAGTGTTTGTAGAAGCGAACGAAGTGCGGAATCAAGCTAATGGGTCCGAGAAGCAGCAATCCTCGGAACCACTTATTGACGGAGCATTTACGGATGTTGACTCGGAGAGCGAGGACGAGAATGGAGAGGTAGAGGATCGTTATGTACACAGAACTGGACCATGAATTTTCGCAAGTGACAGAATGGGTTCATGAAGAGTTGTTGAAGGGAGACTCAAGTATGTTGGCTGAAAGAAGAGAAAAGGAGGAAAACATGATGCATGAAGGTACAAGTCAGAATTTAGAAGAGAACTCTGAGGCTCTAGTTCTGATTCCGGATACCGTGTTGGAAAGCTTGGAAGAACCATTAGAGTGCACTGCAGATAAAGAAGCTTCAAGGATAAAGAGTCTGTCCCAATCGCGTTGACTTCGTAGAAGCAGGTCCTTTTTCGGAGGATGGAATTGCTGTTGAGGAGGATGCTTCGTTGCAGTCTCCAGCACGGTCTAGTGGGGTGTCTTCGAAAAGGGTTTCGCTTGTTGAGGTCACGGGAGGTCAGCCTTTGGATGGTCATTACGAAGTTGGGTCCTCGTCCAAGTCAGGAATGGCAGAATCTTGGGATTTTCTGGAATGGGTCTTAGGCAGAGAGCTTCGCCAAGGTAGTGGAAACTGGGAAAAGCTGGAGGATTGCTGTTTCGTTGAGGAGTTGATAGCAGCAGAAGGTATCGTGGCAGGTGATAGTGTTTTGCAGCCTATTGAGCTAGGTTTGGAGCAAGAAGTGAAGCTTTCAAATGTTGGGAATTTTGTGAATGTGTCCTCTTTGTCTTGTGAGGAGTCGCCAGAGGAGGAAGGAGAACCTATATCCTGTACTCCGATCACTATAATACGTCCAGAATATATTTGTGAAGTGGCATATCTTACGGTTAAAAGGTGGACGAGGATATCTCTGTTTGGGTTAAACGGAAAGCTAAAGGTTTTGGGGGTGTCTGGCACAGGCTTTAAAGACAAGATCCTGGACTTACTTCGGACATCGAAAAGAAGTGTGGAGATCATCAGGTGGTGACAGTTGCAAGAGACTGAATAAGTCTAGGGAGAAGGGTAAAAGGGAGCTTAAACAATTGTGCAGCAGTCCTAATGCTGATATGTTCATGGGCCAGGAAGGGGGAAGAAGTAGGAAAAACATTGTCTAATATGCATCTTAGAATTATTTCCTGGAATGAGTGGGGTCTTAATAATGTAAGTAAAACTGTAAAAGAACTTTGATAAAAGGTTTGGTCAGGAGATGGAATCAGCATGTTGTTTGTCTTCAAGAAACAAAAATGGAGACGGTTGATGTCAGAATCATGGATAGTGTTTGGAGTGCTAGAGGGGTGGATTGGGTACACTTAGGTTCTGAAGGGGTAGCTGGGGGTGTGCTAATTATGTGGGACAGAAGTGTTCTGTTGAAAGGAGGTTCATCGCAGGGCAAATTCTTAGTTTCGTGTTTGTTGAGGACTGTAGAAAACAATAGAGATTGGCTCTTTACAGGGGTTTACGGGCCTTGTAGTACTGCTGTTAGGGAGAGTTTCCGGGCTGAATTAAAGGACACAAGCTAGATGGGATGTGCCGTGGTGTATAGGGGGTGATTTTAATGCAGTTAGATTTCTTCATGAGTGTGTTCTAGTTCTCGGATATATTCTAGAGAAATGGAGTTTAATGATTTCATTAATGAGATGGAGTTGGTGGATCTCACTTTAGTGGGGGGTGATTTTACGTGGTTTAGAAATGGTGAGTGTCAACAATTTTCGAGAATTGATAGATTCCTAATTTCAGGGGATTGGGAAGGCTGTTTTAGTGGTTCCACTCAGTCTTGTTTGCCAAGACTTGTTTCTGATCATGTGCCCTTGCTTCTTGAGTGCGGTCGTATCTCCAAAAGGAAATTGCCTTTTCATTTCAAGAAAGTGTGATTGAAAGAGCCAGGATTTTTGGATTGAGCGAAGGCTAGATGAGACTCCTACTTTGGTGGCAGGTGATCCGAGTTTCAGAATAGCTAGAAAATTGAAGTTGCTTAAGGAGGATTTAAAAGTTTGGAATAGAGAGGTTTTCGGTAAGGTGGAGTTTAAAATCAAAACCATTTCGGATGAGATTTGCAGATTGGATGAGAGAGAGCAGGGGATAGTCTTTTGGATGAGGCTGAAGAGTATGTTAGAGTGCAGTTGAAACAGGAGCTGAAAAGCCTTCTTAGAGATCTGTTGGAGACAAAAGTCTCGGGTGCAGTGGCTTAAGGAAGGTGATAATAACACCAAGTTCTTCCACAAGATGGCAAAGATTCGTGGAGCAGCAAAAAAGATTAGTTCTGTCCAGATTGGCGACGTGTTGCTGGAAGACGAGGCAGAGATTATGGAAGGCATTGCGGATTTTTATAGGCGTCTTTATGAAGAGAGTGGGGATTGGAGACCAAATCTGGATGGAATGGTCTTTGACAGACTCAGTGCAGATGACTCGGCAGTGTTGGAGCGCCCTTTCTCGATTGAGGAAGTGACGGCGGTGCTCCGTAAGATGGAGGGTGATAAAGCTCCAGGCCCTATGGGATCTCTATGGCATTTTTTCAGCATTGTTGGGAGGTGGTTAAGGGGGATATCATGGAAGTGTTTCAGTCTTTTCATTCTAGTTTGAGGTTCGAAAAAAGCCTTAATGCTGCCTTCATAGCCTTAATTCCAAAAAAGTATGGCGCGACTGATTTGAAAGACTTCCGACCGATTAGCTTAGTTGGTGGTATTGACAAGCTTATCTCCAAAGTGCTTGCCCCGTTAAGTGTATACTGGACGATCTGGAAAGAAAGACATCATAGGGCGTTCGATAATGAAGAGAGTTCTATGTTAGCCATGAGGAAATCGTTACTCTTGAACATGATTGAATAGAGTATAGGGGCAGATCATACTATGAATTATAGTGATAACACTAGTGTAGATGTAGTGAATATCTTTCATATCAGCTAGTGTATATTTTGTGTAGTTTTTCTTCTATGTAAAGGACGCGTCACCTATTTTGACGCTCTTCTTTTTATATACTTTACCTTTATAAAAAAAAGGGGTAATGGGCAGGATTATCTCGACGTCGCAGCATGCTTTTGTGAAGAATAGACAGATTCTAGATGCGTCTTTTATTGCCAACAAAGTAGTGGATGACAGATTGAGAAGGGGTGTTCCTGGGTTATTGTGCAAGTTGGATATTGAGAAAGCATATGACCTTGTGAACTGGGATTTTCTGTTGTACATGTTGGAAAGGATGGGGTTTGACATTAAATGGATTCAATGGATCCGGTTCTGTATTTCTAAGGTGCGCTTTTCTGTTCTGGTGAACGGGGAACCTTCGGGGGGTTTTTTCTAGTTCGAGGGGTTTACGTCAAGGTGATCCATTGTCCCCTTTGCTGTTTTTTGTCGTTATGGAGGCTCTTAGCAAGATGGAGAAGTAGTGCTGGGAGGTTTTATAAGTGGTTTCAAGGTGGGGAGTGGGAGATGTCGGTATCCCATCTTCTCTTTGTTGATGGCACGCTGGTATTTTGCGGGGCAGCCAAGTCTCAGTTGGGGTATCTTCGATTGGTGTTACTATTTTTTCAAGCTGTTTCGGGGCTTCGTGTTAACATTTCCAAGAGCGAGATTATTCCTGTCAGGGTTGTGGACAATGTTGGGGGTCTAGCTTCGTTCTTTGGGTGCAAGACTGCTTATCTTCCTTCCTCTCCTTGGTCTTCCCATTGGTGCATAGTCAAAGAGTAGGGGGCTGTGGACCCGGTGATTGAGCGCTTCAAGCTGAGATTGGCAAGGTGGAAGCGTCAACTTCTTTCTAAAGGGGGGAGATTAGTCTTAATCAAGAATACTCTTTCTAATTTACCACCTACTTCCCGTCCCTCTTTGTGAGTCCGACCACACTTAAGACAAAGAATAGAGAAGCTGGAAAGAGATTTCTTGTGGGAAGGGTAGTCGGAAGGCTTTAAGTTTCATCTAGTGAATTGGGAGAAAGTATGCTCCAGGGTTGAAGTTGGAGGTCCGAACGTTAGAAAACTCAAACTTTTTAACGAGGCATTGTTGAGGAAAATGGTTGTGGAGGTATCTCACAGACAAGAAAGCTTTTTTGAGACAAGTGGTGGTTTGTAAGTACGGGCAGGGGACCACTGCTGGTTCCCAAACGCGGTAAATTCTACATTCGGGGTGGGAGTGTGGAGAGGCATCAGGAAAGGGTGGAGTTCTTTTGAGAGATTCAATGCTTTTGAGGATCGCAATGGGATTTCCGTGAGCTTTAGGGGAGATAGATGGTGTGGAAATTCGTGTTTGAGGGTGGAATTTCAAAATTTACGAGGTTTCCACAGATAAGGATTGTAGAGTTAGTTCTGTATTGTCTATGGAGGAGGGTAAACCTGTTTGGAATCCCACGTTTAGAAGGAATTTTCATGATTGGGACATTGAGTCAGTAGTGCAGCTTTTAGAGAGGCTTCATGAGCAGAACATAGATAAATTGGAGGATAAGGTGGTCTGGAATGGTACAAGGGGTCTTGGTTTCTAGTCAGATCGTAATACCTCAAGCTCCTCAATTGCGATAGAACTTCCTTCCCTTGGAAAGTAATATGGAACTCTCTAGCCCCAAAAAGAGTGGCTTTTTTCATGTGGGAAGCATCTCACGAAGCTATTCTTACCATGGACAATTTGCGGAAACGACACATGGTTCTTGTCAGTAGATGTTATATGTGTAAGGGTAGTGAGGAGAGTGTGAATCACCTGCTCTGCACTGTAAGTTGCTGCTGAGTTGTGGAATTTCGTGCTGGGACTGTTTAAGATGTCTTGAGTCATGCCGAGGTCAATTCTTGAACATGTTCGGGGCTGGTCTATTGGGTTTATGGATAGGAGAAACCGTTTTTGGGAGACAACCCTTTTGGGAGTGTGCTGGATTCTTTGGAGGGAAAGAAACCACAAGGTCTTTGACAACGAGGAAATGGCTGTCCTGGATTTGAAAAATTTGTTGATTCACCCTTCACTTTTGGTGTTCCGAGGCAGTTCAATCTACTCCTAGTACTAACATTACTCTTCTAGATTTTGTAAATATTATCGATAGTAGCTAATTTTTTTAGCTAGGTATACTCCTAGTGTACAAACCTGTTTTGATGCTATTTATTTAATTACTCACTCCGTCCTGGATAAATATTCCTAGTGGACAAAACACAAGCAAGGATTAAGAAATGTAATTAATGATGAGTTGGAAAATATGTTGTGACAATAATACCCATTACACACACACTTTCTCATTAATTATATACCCATTACACTCACTCTCTCTCTAGATTGTCCAATAACGATAGTATTAAATGAAGAGATATATTTGGAAAAATGATAGAAAATTTGTACACTAAAAGTCTTTAGGAACATTAGTTACGACATCCTAAAATAGAAAGTATGAACATTTATCCGAGACGGCGAGAGTAATACTTATCAAAAAAAAAAAAAAAAAGTGAAGAGTGGGCTAGGGATACTATAATATTATTATTTTGAGGATAATTAGGTGGGTGTGTTTGGTGAAAATGACCGACAAAGGGGTTTGTTGAGTTGGGGAGGGGAGGGGAGGGGTGGTGGGGTGCTCGAATAGGGGTTGAATAAATTTTGGAAAATGACTTACAGAAAAATACGTAAATCATTTTCCTAAAAAGAAAGCTTCATTTCCCACTGACTTGTAAAAGCTTTTACGTTAATTACATTTTCCAAGGGTTACCAAATACCGGAAAATGAGGAAATTGTTTTTCGAAAGTGTTTTTCCGTAAAACAAAAGGAGCCATAATTATTTTTTATGATATTATATATCAGGGGCCAAAAAAGGTGGTGCGACCTTGTACACGAGGTATACAAGACAAAAAGATTATATAGTAAAAGACCTATCCATAGTATATACAGAAGAATCCCCTGTGATCTGATCAGCTTCTAAGCACCAAAATCGAAGGGTTTGGAGAAAAGCTTCCTTGATCCCTCCTATATCAGTCTCAGCGTTCTCAAAGATCCTTCGGTTCCTTTCTTTCCAAATGATCCACCAAATCGCTGAATGGAGCAGAGTTCCAGAAAGTATTCCTGTTTCTTCTTTTGTAAAGAGACCACCCACACAGAAGCTCAATAACAGAGCGAGGCATGTTCAAAGAGGAGGAGGAAACTGTTGATCACTTGCTTCTTCACTGTTCAGTTGTAAGGGAGCTGTGGAGTTCCTTCTTCCCCCGTATAGGTCTGCAGTGGGTTATGCCCAGATCAGCTCCTTAGTGGCTGGGAATCTTTCAACAGAAAAAGGAAAGAGAACAAATGGGGAACTATTCCTTTGGCTATTTGGTGGAATGTTTGGAGAGAGAAGAGAGAGGAATAGAAGAATTTTTTATAACGAAGAGACTGATGTAGTCCAGATCAAGAGGGAGATGAATAAGTCCTTACAGTTCTGGAACGAAGACATTGACCCGGTTGAAGGGGATCTTTTGGTTAATATTACGACGTGTATAGTTTTTCGGTTTTGTATACTCCCGGTGTACAGGGCTGCGCTTCCTTTTTAGGCGTTTCTTTCTAATACAATTATTACTTATCAAAAAATAATAATAATAACAGAGCAAGGCATGACCCAGGAAACCCCAACCAAATTGAAGAACAAATCCCAAACTTCTTGCGTTATGGGGCAATGCAAGAGCAAATAATTCACTTTCTCCTTTTTACACAAGAAGCACCAATTTACGCAAATCTTACCACGAGCTCTCGAATTCTCCCCCGTCAAAATAGCTTCCCGGGCTACCTCCCACACAAAAAAACTCACCCTACTGAGCACCTTAACTTTTCATATATCTTTCCAAACACAACTTGGAATAGAAAGACTTGACTGAGAAATTCCAAGAGAATTGCCTATCTTCGCCTGAATCTTGTCTCTTCACTTTGTGAAGCATAGCCATCATTTGGACCAATTCCCCAATCCTGGAAATTTCTGTGAAAAGCAGGGTTCCAAGAATCTGCCCCACCCTGGATTTCTAGAAGCCAACTCACCATTTCATCCTTGTGACCGCAATGCATAGGGACACTAAATTGTAACAGTGTATCCCCGCACCACTTATCCTGCCAGAACCTGACAGAATTACCAATACCTATGTCGAAAGAGATGAATCAACTAAAAGTAGGCCACACACTCATGATACCTTTCCAAACACTAGAACCATGATTACTATGGACTTTCTTAGGGAACCACCGATGATCCTTCATACCAAACTTGCCCACTACTAATCTCCTCCATAATCCTTCTCTATCAACATCAACATCAACATCAACATCAAAACCAGTGTGTCATCTACAAAAATATGTGAAATGGTAACTCCGTGATCTGTATCTCTTCCTACATCAAAAGCCCGAATGAATCCTCCCGCCACAGCTTTATCAATGAGACGACGAAGCACTTCCATGACCACAATAAAAAGGAGAGGAGAGAGAGGATTCCTCTAGCGCAACCCTCTCGAACTCGAGAAAAATCTTGCACGTTATTCGTTAACCAAAACTGAAAACCTAACTGTAGAAATGCAAAACATAACCCATTTTCTTCATTTTTACCCAAAACCCATTCTCTCCAAAAGGTAAATCAAAAAATCCCATTTAACATGATCATAAACCTTATCTATGTCGAGTTTACAAATCACACCTGGGGTCCCACTCCTCACCCTAGCATCCACCTTTTCATTTGCTATCAAGGCCGCATCTAAAATTTGATGATTCCCCACGAAAGCATTTTGAGAATCTGAAATTTGAGAAAAGTCTCAATGTCTCCTTTATTGCCCTCGTTCCGAAATTGAAGGGTGCTGATGAGTTGAAGGATTTCAGCCCAATTAGTCTCATTGGTAGTATTTAGAAGTTGATAACGAGTAGGCTCCGAAAAGTGGTTGCGCTTGTGATCTCAGATTCTCATAAATAGTTGTTGAAATTTTGCATAAATTTTTTTATATAATTTTTTTTTGGTATAAAATTAACTACTCCCTCCATTTCTTTTATATTGTCTCATAGACAAAAACACACATATTTAGGAGTCGTCTTAAGTGAATTGTCTAATTTTTGCCTTTCCATTCATACCTTTCATGACTTATCAAAAATAAATAATATTATACCTTTCATGCATTCTACATTTCTTTTCTTTTTTTTGATAGGTAAATTTTTTTTTGATAAGTAAAATATTATATACCAAAAGACATCAAATCAAGTGACGCGTCGTTGTACACTAGGAGTATATACAAAATAACTACTCTATAGAAAATTTGTATTTCTACATTTCTTAAGAGTATAGGTCCTTTCATATTCCTCTTTGGGGGTATAATAGGGTATTTGTCAATTATTACTCATTAGAATCATAAGTGGCCAAAAACATTGAAACATCTAAAAATGGAAAGTTGGATAAATGGACGGTGGGAGTAATTAATACCTAACAAATTAAATGGGATTTATGTACACTTTTTAATCAACACATAAATAGAATAAATAGAAAAATACAGAGAGATCAAAATATCAAATAATAATATCTTGAAATTATCTTCTTTCACTAACCAAAATTGAAGTAAAAGAAGAATATATTTATATATATATATATATATAAGGAGACTTTTCCCTATATCTCAACATTGCTATTATTTAAATCTTTTACTTTTTCGTAGTTTTATTTTTTGTTGATTATCTGTTTTCATGTTTGTTTGTTTTTTACTATGAATTTCCAGATGCTTTTGTAGTCACTAAAAAGGTTAAAAAGTAGGGGGGAAGATTGAAAACAATGAAAATATTTCAAAGAATGCAAAAGGAAATACTCCCTTCGTTCCAGTCAAGAGTCCCCATTTGAAAGTCAATTTTTTTAAGAAAATGATATTTTAGTAGCTCATTAGTAATAAAATGACACTTTTATACCTTAATTTTTGAAAGTGGACTCTTTAAGTGAAACATCTGAAAATGGAATAGTGGACTCTTTATCCGGAACGGAGGGAGTAATTATTAACGCTAACTTTTAAAATAATGTTAAAGATGCCTTTAAATAGGCTACAAACCCTAAAACACTTATTAAGGAAACCCTAAAACAATACCTAAAATAACTAGCATAAATAATATTCAATAAGGAAACAGAAACTAAGTCCAAATAGGAAAAATAAGTATCCAAGTCATCCCCCGAGCCATCTAAGTTCGATCTTCACACAAAGGCCCTTGCACTAACAGACTCATCCCTAAGGTCCTAGAGATCATTCCATTCCCCTCCTCTTGAAAACAATTTTGACATCAAATTCACTCTTGAAACTCGATGATCAGCCCGCGAAGCGAGGTCCATCCAATCAAACCATAAAGTTGAAAAGTAGTTATTGATCATTCCTCTAATGATCCAAGAAAAAGACCTCATTGGAGTTTCAAAGTCAAAAGGGTCCTTTTTTTATAGGTAAGTCATACGTGTGGCCCTTGGTATGAAAATTGAAACCAAGGACCTCAAAGTCAAAGGGGTCTTTGTAGTTAATCATAGGAACTTCCTTGGGAACAATCTTAATTTTCCCCTCAATCCACCCTTTCCCTCAATTTTTCCACATGGACTCCTTAGTTGGAATTGTTGGCTCACCTTAGTCATTAACAACAATGAAAAGTGTTTCTGGTTAAAAGAAACGATCGAGAAAGAATAATGTTATATTATCCTTTGCACCTAACCAATACTGCCTTATCATTCTACCTCGTTTTCTTCTCCTTCAACATCCTAATGTTGAGTCAAGAATTGCTCCACCACTTCTTCCCAATCAAAAAGGCTTCATCTCCTTGCATATAATCCACCTTATTCAACTTTTATTTGTATCACCAAGTAGTCAATTTCTCTACCTTCAATCGCACTCAAAAAACCTTTCATCAACAAGACAATTCAGTATCAAGGCTGTTTCCTCTCTAATGGAAGCTTAGAGCTCATATATAGTGCTGTTTATGGTGGAAGCACAAAGAGAAATAGATTGAGCTTGAAAGCATATGCCAGTGGAGGTCCACAAACTGCATCGCCCCAAATGTATTTTTCAGCCGGAATACCCGAAGGCTGGAACGCAAACAGTACGGCAGGATGAGCCTGGTATTTAGTGCGATGTAGAATAGGTTATATGAATCCTTGTTCACCGTCAATTACTGTCAACTTTTAAGTCAAACAAAATGGACCAGCTTACTTCCGGTTACCTCTAACATTGCGATTAATAATGTATATTTACATTCCTACTATTTGGCATAGTTACTGTTCTACGTTGTATATATCAAGAGAATCTAAAAAGTTTTTTTGTTGTTGTTAAATAACCATATTAGCGATTTTTTATTTCCTTATTAAAGGGGTGAGCAGGCTGATGTGCAAGAACTAATGATCTATGAATATCTTTGAGTTGCTAGCTTGTTGGGTTGAATTCGTGAGTGTCATGCTCGTGCGAGTAAAGTTTTTTTTATCAAGAAAATTTCCAGTTGCTAGAATTTTAACCCTAGATGATTCTCACCTCATCTTCCTGACGAGTTGAGACACACGTCCCCAGATTGACACACTTCCGGGACTTATCATCAGTGTCATCCGAGAAAAGAGTAGTGCTGTTTGTATTAGCATCGCTAGGGTCTGAAGCCACTAGATCAAATT
The DNA here is from genome assembly GCA_013146195.2 of Codonopsis lanceolata. Classification (NCBI taxonomy): domain Eukaryota; kingdom Viridiplantae; phylum Streptophyta; class Magnoliopsida; order Asterales; family Campanulaceae; genus Codonopsis; species Codonopsis lanceolata. Next base: position 65,237,199 of record CM028378.1, read on the forward strand.
CATAGTTTAGGATGTTCTTCTCTGCAAGACCAAGCTGCCCAAAAGATACAGAGGAGGAACGTAAATATAACAATACGACACAACTTTGAGAGTACAAAAAAAGAAATCATGACAATGACATGAAAAGAATCTTTAGAAGACCCCAAGGGGTGGGAGAGATGGCAAGGGCACTCAGACAAAGACCTTGAGGTCCTTGGTTCCAATCCCCACACCAACAAGGGGTCACACTTGCCTATCAAAAGAAAAAAGAATCTTTAGAAAGAGTAAGAATATTTTTTTTGGTAGGCAAGTGTGGCACCTTATTGGTATGGGCACCGGAACCAAGGACCTCAAGGTATTTGCCTGAGTGACCTTGCCATCTCTCCTACCCCTTGGGGTCACACATTACGAATTATTCACGTATGAATGAGGGTAACACATCATACGCATTTGCAAATAACATGATATTATCAAGTCCCAATGGAAGAACTAGAAGTTAAAGCTCCCCATGTAACAGATGCATAATTAGTATTGTATAACTCCTATATCCATACGATGTTTCTCATCTCAAGAGAATGTTAAGTTCTACACCAAGTTTTACTTGTCTCAGCCTGTCAGTCACGTGCATGAAATCAAATTCTAAAACTGAAAATAAAAACGAATCAGTACTTCCAGAGAGTACAAATGGGATGCAGGCAGCAATCACCATTAGTGCCACAATGTTTCTTATCACGATAATGTTAAGAAGTTTTATCCCATGTTTTAATTGTCTCGGTCAGTCGGGCACGTGCATGAAATCAAATTCTAAAGCTGAAAATAGAAAAAAATCAGTACATCGAGATAGTACATATGAGATGCAAGCAGCAATCACCAAAGTGCCACAATGAGCTTGGCCTCAGCTTGTTTAAGGCTTGCCCATTACTGTGTAAAGGAGGTCATCACGACAAGAGGTAAACTCGTCAAGGAAGAGCCAGATTCCAGTAAGAAAGGGTTCGACTCAGTTCAATCACAGATACTATATAAAAATGGAAAAGCACTTCTTACTTGGGGGCAGTTTGGGACAGAAAAAGTAGTTTATTTTTAAAGTAAAAGCTTCTACAGAAACATTATGCAATCTCTCCATACCCTCTCCTACTGGAAACACCGAACAAAACGTATTGTAAATAAAAAAATTACACAAAAAAAGGATAGTCCTTTTCTTCAATGCTAGAGGTAAATACTTTGGTGTTCCAACCACCTCAAAAGTAGGAGAGCAAGTTTGAAACTTTTTATTCAAATGTTTCTAAAAGATATACCATTTTTGGAGTCCCCTTCCCACACGCCACAAAAAAAGAGGCTCTTTCAAAATAGTATAAATTTTTAAAGATTTATTAGAGAAAAGTAAACAAACTGATTGGACATTGGACATGTATATGTATGTATATATAAATAGATACCCGCGATTGGAAAGAGTTTTTCAGTTTCAGAAAGTTTTATGGCGTTTTCGTATTTTTCTCATCCACTTCCTCTCATCTATTAGTTATTCCCCCCACATAGCCCAATCAGTTTGTTTACTTTTCTCTAATCTTAAGTAATCATCTCTAAATTTAGAGCACAACTCAAGCCAATTGAAGCCTTCTTGGCAACTCAAGCCAATTGAAGCCTTGAAGGTTGATTTCAGATAAACTACGAGTAACAAATACCGAGCAGTTGGATCGAGATTGATTGTTCTAAAGCAAAAGTTGGACAACAAGATAGTTTCCTCATCCAAGCTTGAGGAATCCAACTACTGACTCAACTCAGCTCATTTACAGTCTCAAAATATGTGATACTAATCATTCATCAATGCAAAAAGAAAATATGATTAATATGCACGGTAATGATAAGTTTAGTGACTATAAAATAATAACGGTCAAATCATGAGTTTTTCCATATGTATGGGAGCTACAAAATAGTGTTTACCATGCTGGATGGCTATCCAGAATGCACACACACACACACACACACTATATATATATATATATATATATATATATATATATTCCAGACTAGCTGGTTAACTAAAGCCCTACATACCATTCGCCTTCTCCTCCACATGTGTGTCCACAAGTTTAGCAGCTCATTTGTACGTAGCGGCTTCACAAGATAATCAGCTGCTCCAAGTCTTAAGCACTTGACGACAAGAGAGACTTCATCTTGAGCTGACATCACTGGAAACAAGGATGAAACAATAAGGATTAATAAATTATTGCCAACAGCCCTGAGAAAAGAAATCAAGTTCGAGTAGTAAATAAACTGCAAGGCAATAAAGCTTACTGATCACAGGGATGCGTTGCAAGTCCTTATCCCTCATAATGTATTTTAACATTTTCAAGCCTTTAGCCATAGGAAGGTCAACTTCAGAAAGAATGATATCTATATCAGGGCCCTCAGCATTCAGGGCATCAATCACCTGCCTGGGTGATCTTACTGAAGTTACTGTAAAGCACCAGTTGTCCATAGTCATAACTAATACATTGAAATGTAAACAGACAAAAGAGCAGCAGTGTGCAGGCATTGGAAAGCTAACATTACACAAGAATGCAATTTTCCCGGGTGGGAAGGAGGCACAAAGATGATGCAAGTGTAATATCAATGGACTTAACCATACATTCTCTTAATTCAAATGCTACAGAAGCAGATGATTTCAGAATCAAGATTGCTGATTGCCACAACTTATAAGCATGATGTAAGCAACTTTTGTATTAAAATGTACTAAAGAAGTGCCAAGGGAGTATAACCAGCGTACACGGGAGTACACAAAGGAACGAACACAGTCACCCAACCTTTAGTAATTTTAGAAACAACATGGTGTACAAGTATTAACTTTAAGGCAAAAACTTAGGAAAGACGGTTTTACGGGTATTTTTGGTAAGGTGCACTATGTTGGTGGGTTGAATTGTGAGAGAGTGGGACAGTTTCACAGGAGACCTACTCTAACTTTTATTAGGTAAAAAAAAAAACTATAACAGACACTGATTATAAAAAGGGGAAGTGAATAGGTGGCAGGAGCACAGCATCCTAGCAATACGATTTTGGTAACAAACCTGCAGAAAAAAAACGAATAACAAAGAAAAATGAAACCAAAACAGCTCATTCAAAAATCATAGATGCCTGAATCACAATCATTTCGTATCACAAACCCCACCACCACTCCCCCAAGCAACCACCACCACCACCCTGTTCTTGTTAATAATCAATGGGGGTGGGTACACAATATTAATCACAATTACAACAATTTCCTTCATAACACTCGGTAAAACAAGAAATCATCCATACAAACTAGGATTCGTAAATTATATTATATCTAAATTAGATCATCAGCTTCAAAACAAAACAAGCATATTCGAAATCCAATAACAATAAAAGCATGACTAATGCACAACAAAGAAGAGCAGAACATACCTTGATAGGAGCATTTACACAAGAGAGTAAAGACCTCCTGCGAACTCTCGGCATCATTGTCACACAACAAAATCCTCACTTTACTCCGATCGATAAAACCCTCACCACTCTTGCTATTACTACCTCCAACCCCACCTCCGCCGCCGCCTCCTTTACTCAATATTATTTCATTCGGATCCATCCTGCCAATTCAAGCACTACAAAGTTGTTTGTATCATATATACCCTAAATCTAGGCTTTCACCTCATAAGCCTCCCCACCAAACGCCGGCGCGAATACTAGAGAACTTCCATCAGCGCACTGATTTCCTTAACGTCGAGGATAAATTAGGGTCAAGGATTGCCCTAATGACTTCATTAACAGATCCAAGGAAGGAGTTGTCATATGTCCTAGGTCAAAAACCGAGCTGAAGCCCTCATCACTCCATGCGCCAGCAGTGCACGTTATCTTTACACAAAAACGGCAACTGAACAATCAATTTTCTTTGCAGGTTAGCTGAACGAAAACAGAAAGTTCGGCACTTGAAGCCATCCATCAATATCCAACGATACAAAACTCAACATCGAGAGGAGACGAACGGCTGAAACCGCATCTCGACACCGATCAAGCGCAACCTAGCATGTATGATGATGAAAGAAAATGGAAGTCTTCCGTCTTCCGTCTTCCGGTAACTTTTTGTACTTGTGTCGTGGTCTTAGATGGAGTAAATCAGTAGGACTGTAGGAGTATTATATTTCGGGAAGTGGTGGTGTCTAAGTTGCGCTTGGGGGAGGAGGGTGATCTCGGCCGTGGACTTTGGATGAAACGGAGGGCGGAGATGGGATGAGGAGGAGGGTTTAGTGGGGTAGGGGCGCAGGTTAGAAAGAAGGGGGACGTGGAGGGAGGAGAGAAAAAGTGCGAAAAAGGGGAGGTCGGTATTGGGGGAGTGGGTGAGGACGTGGCGCGCGTGAAGATATTTAGTTAGAGATAGTAGAGAAGCCACGTCACTTAAAAGATCTCAAAATCTCTAAAAAAGGAAAGTGCGGGGGTTTGTATTGTATCTAGATAGATAGATTCAAGAAAACTCGTGGGTCAGCCCAACTTGGTAGCTCTCACGTGTGCCTGGTTGGTCTTCCCAATGCAGTGTGTCAAGTGTTATGTGTCGAATGTAAAACTTCATTTCCAGCGTACAGTATAATTTGAAGTGTATTTCATTGGACACGGAACCGGGGAGCAAATGGATGCCCATGGCCTCAACCTTACATGTACGGTAGAAAATATGTGTTATGGATAATTTATAGGTTAATCTATTATTCATGATTATTTATAGATAATAAATTAATTCATAATTATTAATAACGCTTATTTTACCCCCCTAATTATAAGGTATCAAAGTCTAACAAATGGGAATCAAATATGTACATTGTATAGCCCTAGCCTTGATGTTGTATAATTTGTATTCACATTAATCTGTTTTTAATTTCCTTACAACTGTTTATTGATTCATTAAAAATGCTTCCATCCTATGACTAATGCAATAGTGCAAGTTTGAAGTTTCATCTGGTATATTTTATTTTGTCCATATTTTTTTCACTCATTTCTGAAAAATTTAATTGATATTTATATCACAATTCCAAAAATATACAAACTTTTAATAAGTTTGACCCATTAAATGAAATTATTTATGTAATCTAACGTCACAAGCTAACATAGGGGATGGGGTATGAGACTCATCTAACTTTGAAAATGTAACATGAATGACAAATAAAAAGAGTTGATAAACTAATTCATAACATTACCTACTTAAGAAGCCATTATTAATCATATCATCGAAAACTACCTACGATCACAACAAAGTTTTGAGTAACGAAGATTGAAAAGAACACGTTGTGGCACTAATGATACAAAAGATAAATTTTGAGATTTGAGCTAATCTAGGCTTAATTTTTAATTTGATCATTTTATTATCGCGAAAAGTTTGCTAAACTCACTCTACTATTATTTTTCACAGTTTGGTCACCTCACTTTACAAAAAGTATCAATTTGGTTCATGAATTAGATACCGTTAACAGAAGTCGTTGAAAAGACAAAAATGTCCTCTTTCTCAAAGACATAAAAATACTAAAATATCCACTTCCATCCTCATTCCAATACCTTTTACTTTCTCCAATTCTGTGTTCTCAAGAAATCCTCTCACTTACCCTTCTAATCTCATACACACAAAATCTACAAACACAACAAAACTAGTTATGCACAAATTCTACACACACACAAACAATATTGGGCTAGGTACAAAATCCACACACACACACACATGGTTACTTCTTTTTCTCAAGTCATAATCTTCACTTCACTAAATTCAATTGATTGCAAATTATTTAAAAAAAAACACTGATTTCTAGATTGAAGATCTATAAAGTTGCAATCTTTTACTATGGGCTTTGTTGATATATTGCAACAAGTCAATATGAATGTGAATAATATGAACATGATGGAAAGTGGTCAAGAATTTTGTCAACTAGATGCGTTAGACTTGGATTTCGCTAGGCTCGTTGAGGACGGCATTGACAACAATTCAGGCAGCGATAACCCGGAAGGTGGCTCTAGCGACGATCAACGACTTCTGAATCATAAGCGAGGCTTGGTTATATCATGCTTACAGCAGTCTCATTTCTCCTTAATCTCACCCAAATCACGAACCCTAATTAATCCCTTAGCTCCAATTGTCATAGCTGAAGTAGGTTTGATGAAGAAAGAGGGTTTTAACTTGAGAGATATGGAACCTAGGATAGCGATAAAAGAAGAACAACTTCTAAGGCCTCAAGGCGGAAGAATGTAGTCCAAGAAAAAATGGACGATTTAGTATATATATATCGCTCATTTCCTTAGCCGGCACTAATCTGAGACGCCCTTGCCAAGTACTCTTCCCCCATTATCTCACTCTTTCTGGATCCAATGGAAGAATAGTCAAGAGAATGGCCTTCTAAGACATCTATTCAAAGGCATTCCTTGAACCACTAGAATAATGGTGGGAGAACGTGACTAACATGTGCAAAATAGTAAGGGTATTTTTGAGTTATTACAAACATTTTAGATGGCTCATCCCAAAAAATAGACGGAGTGATTAACGTTATAAATTTTGCAAAGTAAGGTGACCAAACAGTGAAAAATGATAATAGACTGAGTTTAGCGGAATTTTCACAATAATAAAGTGACCAAATTGAGAATTAAGCCTCTAATCTATTATTGAACGATTATTACAAAATCAAGTACAACTGCATTTTGTAATCAAGTTGGAACTGTTTTTTTATGTGTTAATGTTTTTGTCTCACTTTTCTTTCTTGCTAGTTTTAAGTTTTGCCACCCCTTACAGCTTCTAAGGTAGCAGTTTTAGACTTGTCAAACTCCAACTAGTGCAAAAAAATTGTAAACAAATGAGCAATGTGCCAAGATAAAGAAGTCGCAGCCCACAAATAAGAAACGCTAATCTGATTTTGAACTACACATCCAAGTTATTTTTTCTTTCATGTATCATGTATGGCAAATACTATTAGAGAACTCGATGAGGCATAAATCCAAGAAAATATATATTTGTTACGTTCCAAGCAAAGAGTCACTATACTATTTTGAAATATTTCACTTAAAAGAATACATTTTAAAAAAAAATCTATGCTTACAATTTTCGTAATCTTTCATTTGTACCCTCTACTTGTGTTGTAATCATATTGGTTGTGCTTACGCCTAACAATTGGGTTGAGTTGAGTCAGGTTGAGGCGAGTAACGGGTTAAGGTGTGTTGAAACCCGGTACAACCTAAATATCGGGTCAAGTTTGTTTCTCTAAAGAAATATATATACACCCCAACACCTTAGACACATCATCCATAGAAATTTAGAACATTTCAAAAAAAAAATCACATGTCAAAACACAACAGTCTAAGCAAATGTTTACTCACAATTATATCCTGAATTTTTACTCAAAATTAACAGTTTTAAATCGAAAATAAATTGGTAAAATCAATCAGACCCTTCCAATTTGATGAAAAATACAAAAAAAAAATTATCAAATGTTTCCCGCCAATAGATATTGAGCTGGCTGGCCCAACTGGCCCAACAGGCCCGAACTAGAGAATCAAATGCAAGGCAAGTCAATGACTTTCGAGCAAGCGAGCACATGCTTAGGCTATGTTAAAGTACCTTCGCAGTGGGGGCTTAGTCAGCGAGCAATCTTGAAGAGCGAGCATGATGAAATACGCTCGCCCGAGAAGGAGCAGACATGAGCTGAGGTCAGTTCTACACAGACAAGACCTGTTGTTAAATGCTGAGGACAGTTATGTCCGGGAAATCCTCCACCTGATAAGTGCTCATTAATGGGTTAGTTATTATACCTATTATTAAGGGCCATGAAGATCATGAGCAGTTAATAGCGTTCATGGGCAGTTAATAGCGTTCATGGGCGGTTGATAGCCGTTATGGACGGTTACACTACCTGGGATATAAAACAAAGCGTAATGTGAAGAAAGGTACGACAATCTTGTTTCCCTAGCCTAAACTCGTCGAATTGTGAGCTTATTGTCTTGATTCACACGCCAGGAGGAGGGCTGCAGGAGTGCCCCGCCCGCTTTACGTTTCTTCTCCTACATTGCGAGTTGGGCTTAGAGGATTTGTGAGCACGTTGAAAGCCAGGTGCTTGGATTGGGCCGTTTTAGTGGGTCCAGATTATTGTGGACGCATCAGTTGGTTCCATTGCCGGGAAACGTGTGTTTTTACGGCATTAAGAGTCTCGTTTAGTGAGATTCATTGTTTTTCAAAGTTCTATTCATGGCGGAGAATGGTGTAAACGGTGGTAGTGGCGCAGGAGGCACATCGAATCATAGCCTCAATCGCCGCCGGAGTAATGTCCCTCCACTATGATGCACGCCACCAATTGAATCGAGGCGTGGGGTTGAGTCGATGGCGCGAAGCCGCGGCTGGTTTAGCCCATGAATTTCGTGGAAGAAGCTTTACGCCAAAGAGCCATCTATCTCGGTCGGATGCATCAACTCAATTTACAAATGATTGCTATGGGCAAACCACCATTCGCTTCATCGAGTTGGAGCCACTACCAACTCGTTGGTACGGACAGTCGCTGGTGTTTCACGCACGGGAAATCCGATGCATCCTTTGGTTGTACATTCCCAACCACGAACATGATTCCAAGCGTAACGATCGACCGTAGGAAGAAGTAAGCCGCCAACATGTGGTTATCCCTAGTGTTCATTCGAGGTTGGGACCTCGCATTGGTGAGATTCGCCCGCCGCCGGCTGCTCACCTACACCGCAGAGGTCGCATGCTCTAGACGTCGTTCGCCTCACCGGCTCACGCATGTAGCCGCCGCCACGATCACCTGTGGATCTATGCTCTGAGACATAGGACTCTCTCTAAGCGGTCTCATCATTCGGCGGCTTTTGGTTCGCGGCTCGGGGCACCTCGAGATGCAGTGGCGCAGGCTGGGGCTCCACAAGCCATCGCGGTTATGGGACCCCCCTCTCCCTGCTCATGCAACCTCACCAGGGGTGGTTTTGCAACCATTAATATGCAAGATTTTGAAGAGTTGAAACGCCGGATGGAGGTTGGGAAGGCAAAGCCCTTGATGGGAATTTTGGGGACGCCCAGCTCCAGTTGGCACCTTGGATCGAGAATGCTCCACCAAATTTGCCCGTGGTTTGATTTTTCCAAACATCAAGGAATATACCGCAAGACTAAAGCAAGAGATTGGTTGATGTCTTTCGAAGTCTCGATGGGTTGGTAACCTCGCATTTAAGCATTGAAAATAAGAGCTTTTGTAGGGGCCTTGCAGGTAAGGCTTTGGCTTGGATGGGGGCATTGCCGCGACGCCGATCAACAATTGGGCGATTTGCGAACAAAGTTTTTGGCCGATTTCTGACTAGTTCATTAGCTAAGACAAGGGCCGACTTGTCTAAGGTCAAGCAAGGTGCACATGAATCAACGCCAAAGAAGCTATCGGGAGAGGTTTACCAAGGTGCTCGAGCAAGTTCTGGGCTAACCGAGCAAGAGGTGACACCGTGTTTCGAGACCGGCTTGCTCGAGGGTGAAGGTGGTTTGCGATCGAGCTGAGTATGCGTGAACCAAAGACGCAGTGAGATGCTCATGCGAGCACGTATGAAGTGGTGCGCTGGAGAGACGGGCGAAGAAGAAAGAAAAAAAAAAGAAAGAGCTGAAGCCACGGAACTGAACCGTTAAGGCAGCGCCGGCAATGCCAGGAAGTGGGGTTACAACAAAAGTAAGTCTCTGATGATCGCCAAAAGAGTTTCTTCGAGAGTCGGATTTGACCCCGCCAATACTCAAGGCGAGGAGGATATGTACGAGGTCGAAACGAAGCTTCCCAATCCACCTCGTATGAATCCAAATACAGCCGGGGAAAGGGACCAGACGAAGAGGTGTGCCTACCATGATGATTACGGGCATACCACTGAAGAATGTTGGCCATTGAAAAAGGCCATCCAGAAGTTGATCAATGAGGGAGGTTGGACCGCTTCAAACGAGATGCGAAACAGAGGAATGCTCCACCGCGAGAGGCTCCACCAATTGGGGGTTATTAATGTCATAATGGACGAGGAACTCACCCACACGCCGGCAAGCAAATCTACTCCTTGTCAAAAGTGGTAGATCGACCAACGACTTTGCAAGAGCAGGCGCTTAACAACAAAGCCATACGCTTTACTCGCAAGGTGAGTTGGCGAGTAATGTCGCAGCGCAGCAGCCTCGATAGTTTCAAAGATTGGTCGATGGGTGGGTTGTGCAATGTAATCTTGGTGATATACCGGAGCATGCCGAGATGTAATGTATTACTCTTGTTTTCAAGGGTTGGAGTTGAGCGATGATCGCTTAAAACCATACGCCGGGGCTCTGGAGGGTTTTACAAATCATAAGGTCCCAGTGAAGCAAGCTGTCAGCTGAGTTGGAGGTATTCATCGGCGAGGGACTTCGAACCAGGGTTGAAAAGATTACCTTTATGGTAATCGATTTGAAGTCCCCATATAACATCATCTTGGGCGTACCGAGCATGGCCAAATTTCAGATGGTTGCATCAATCCCGCACCGCAGGGCAAAATTTTATACGCACTGCGCACTCAAGTGGGTGTATTGCGTAGTCACCGCGGCCGTTTGCCGGTATGTTAGATACTCAAAGGAAAAAGCGTGTTGACTTTGGAAGATGGCGCAGCGTAAGGTTACCATCAAGACACAAGGAAACTTCTCATGTGATCGATAGGACCATCGGTGGTCGCGATGGTACATGGGACGTAGATTATTTGGAGATGGAAGACAGCTCCATGCCGACATTGAAGTCGGGGGAGCACAGTCAGAATGAAGCAGATGCGGCATTGATCAATGCCCAAACAGAGGTTGCGGTTACCTCGTTGCCATTGGTGCATGTATCGGAAAGATTTGAGCGAGCAGAGGTTGCCGAGCAAAGTATTAGTAATCCTTCGCCGACACCGACGCCGGGGGATTAGAGGCAGCAGTTGAGGCTGTGGATCTTGCTGAGGAATTTTTGCCGGCAGTTATGCTTGAGGAACCTGTAGAGGCTATGGAGACTGATCAGCTCGATAAGGTTGAGGATCGAGCTGAGAAAGATGAAAAGGTGGAGTGTGACACGCTCCAAATGCGGGATGAGCCAGAGTTCACTGCTCAAGACGAACTGGAAGAGATAGTCATTAATCCAGACTACCCCGAGCAGAAGATTAAGATTGGACGGGCTTTGACAGCAGAGACACGAGCAAGCTTAATTAAGCAGTTGCAGGACAGCTTGGATATATTTGCTTGGCGACCGTGAGGACATGCAAGGGGTGAGCGAGGATGTGGCCTTGCATCAATTGAATGTTGATCCGCTTACCAACCAATCCAACAAATACCTCGGTTTATTCGGTAGAAAAGGATCGTGCAATCAAGGAGGAAGTTGAGAAATTGATCAAGGCTGATATTATCGAGGAGATCCATTATCCAACCTGGTTGGCTAATGTGGTTATGGTAAAGAAATCGAATGGCAAGTGGCGGATGTGTGTCGATTTCACGGATTTGAACAAGGCTTGCCCGAAAGATTGTTATCCCTTGCCGAGAATCGACAAGTTGGTTGACGCCATTGCAGGTTTCGAGCTCCTTAGTTTTATTGATGCTTACTCTGGGTATCATCAAGTTAAGATGGCCGGTTCTGACAAGGCTCTAACAAATTTTCCGAAAGCAAATAGGGGCTGTATTGCTATAAAATGATGCCTTTGGTTTGAGCTAGAATCGGGGCCACGATCAAAGGATGGTCAACAAGGTGTTTAGCTCGCAGATAGGGAGAAATGTTGAAGCCTATATAGATGATATGGTGGTCAAAACCAAGGGACGCGTTAAGCACACAGAGGATTTGGGTGAAACTTTGCTAATCTCGTGAGGAACAAAGATGAAGTTGAATCCGAGCGTGTGTTCGAAGCAAGCAAATTCCTTGTTCATGGTAACCGAGAGGGAATTGAGGCAAATCCCGAAAGATAGAGGCGTTAGTTACCATGAAACTTCCTCATTGTGTTAAGGATGCGCAGGCCGAATGGCAGGTAATCGCTTAGGAGGTTCATTTCGAGGTCGCAGAGCGCTGCTTACCCTTCTTCAAGGTTTTGCGAGGTAATAAAGGGTTGAGTGGACTCCCGAAGGCCGTAAGGCTTTCAAGAGCTTGGTGAAATATCCGAAGCCCGCCTTCCATGGGAGAAAAATTGTATGTATTTGGCAGCTACGAGCAAAGCAGTAGCGCAGCTTTGATTAGGGAAGAAGGTAATGTACAAAAGCTCGCTTATGTATCTAAAGCCCTCACCGATGTAGGGAAGATATTTTAATGTAGAAATTGGCTTACTCGTTGTTGCTGCTGCCGAAACTTCGAGCTTATTTTTCTCGCTTCATTCAATTGTTGTATACACGATTCACCTTTGCGAAAGATTTTGCATAAGCCGATACCTTCGTCGACTACTCACTTGGTCAATTGAGTTAACCGAGTTTGATATTGATTATCAACCTCGGCGAGCAATCAAGGCACAAGCTATAGCGACTTTGTAGCCGAGACAAGTTTCAAGGATCCCGCCGAGGAAGTAGAGAGTAAGTCGACAAAGCAACGAGCAAGGTAGACCCGCTGGGTATTGTTGGGAACTTCATGTGGATGGCTCGCTAGTCGATTTGGGAGTGGCGCCGGCTAGTGTTGGTACCACCCGAGCAAGACGTAGAATTTGAAAAAGCTTT
>CM028378.1:65249947-65433930 GCA_013146195.2 Codonopsis lanceolata
AAAAAAATTTGTTGATTCACCCTTCACTTTTGGTGTTCCGAGGCAGTTCAATCTACTCCTAGTACTAACATTACTCTTCTAGATTTTGTAAATATTATCGATAGTAGCTAATTTTTAGCTAGGTATACTCTAGTGTACAAACCTGTTTTGATGCTATTTATTTAATTACTCACTCCGTCCGGATAAATATTCCTAGTGGACAAAACACAAGCAAGGATTAAGAAATGTAATTAATGATGAGTTGGAAAATATGTTGTGACAATAATACCCATTACACACACACTTTCTCATTAATTATATACCCATTACACTCACTCTCTCTCTAGATTGTCCAATAACGATAGTATTAAATGAAGAGATATATTTGAAAATTTGTACACTAAAAGTCTTTAGGAACATTAGTTACGACATCCTAAAATAGAAAGTATGAACATTTATCCGAGACCAGCGAGAGTAATACTTATCAAAAAAAAAAAAAAAAAAGTGAAGAGTGGGCTAGGGATACTATAATATTATTATTTTGAGGATAATTAGGTGTGTTTGAAAATGACCGAGGGAGGAGGGAGGGTGGTGGGGTGCTCGAATAGGGGTTGAATAAATTTTGGAAAATGACTTCGAAAAAATAAATCATTTTCCTAAAAAAAACTTCATTTCCACCGACTTGTAAAAGCTTTTACGTTAATTACATTTTCCAAGGGTTACCAAATACCGGAATGAAAGGAAATTGTTTTTCGAAAGTGTTTAAGTAAAACAAAGGAGCCATAATTATTTTTATGATATTATATATCAGGGGGCCAAAAAGGTGGTGCGACCTTGTACACGAGGTATACAAGACAAAAAGATATATAGTAAAAGACCTATCCATAGTATATACAGAAGAATCCTGTGATCTGATCAGCTTCTAAGCACCAAAATCGAAGGGTTTGGAGAAAAGCTTCCTTGATCCTCTATATCAGTCTCAGCGTTCTCAAAGATCCTTCGGTTCCTTTCTTTCCAAATGATCCACCAAATCGCTGAATGGAGCAGAGTTCCAGAAAGTATTCCTGTTTCTTCTTTTGTAAAGAGACCACCCACACAGAAGCTCAATAACAGAGCGAGGCATGTTCAAAGAGGAGGAGGAAACTGTTGATCACTTGCTTCTTCACTGTTCAGTTGTAAGGAGCTGTGGAGTTCCTTCTTCCCCATGGTCTGCAGTCTGCATGCCCAGATCAGCTCCTTAGTGGCTGGGAATCTTTCAACAGAAAAAGGAAAGAGAACAAATGGGGAACTATTCCTTTGGCTATTTGGTGGAATGTTTGGAGAGAAGAGAGAGGAATAGAAGAATTTTTTATAACGAAGAGACTGATGTAGTCCAGATCAAGAGGGAGATGAATAAGTCCTACAGTTCTGGAGCGAAGACATTGACCCGGTTGAAGGGGATCTTTTGGTTAATATTACGACGTGTATAGTTTTTCGGTTTTGTATACTCGGTGTACAGGGCTGCGCTTCCTTTTAGTTTCTTTCTAATACAATTATTACTTATCAAAAATAATAATAATAACAGAGCAAGGCATGACCCAGGAAACCCCAACCAAATTGAAGAACAAATCCCAAACTTCTTGCGTTATGGGGCAATGCAAGAGCAAATAATTCACTTTCTCCTTTTTACACAAGAAGCACCAATTTACGCAAATCTTACCACGAGCTCAATTCTCCCCGTCAAAATAGCTTCGGGCTACCTCCCACACAAAAAAACTCACCCTACTGAGCACCTTAACTTTTCATATATCTTTCCAAACACAACTTGGAATAGAAAGACTTGACTGAGAAATTCCAAGAGAATTGCCTATCTTCGCCTGAATCTTGTCTCTTCACTTTGTGAAGCATAGCCATCATTTGGACCAATTCCCCAATCCTGGAAATTTCTGTGAAAAGCAGGGTTCCAAGAATCTGCCCCACCCTGGATTTCTAGAAGCCAACTCACCATTTCATCCTTGTGACCGCAATGCATAGGGACACTAAATTGTAACAGTGTATCCCCGCACCACTTATCCTGCCAGAACCTGACAGAATTACCAATACCTATGTCGAAAGATGAATCAACTAAAAGTAGGCCACACACTCAGGATACCTTTCCAAACACTAGAACCATGATTACTATGGACTTTCTTAGGGAACCACCGATGATCCTTCATACCAAACTTGCCCACTACTAATCTCCTCCATAATCCTTCTCTATCAACATCAACATCAACATCAACATCAAAACCAGTGTGTCATCTACAAAAATATGTGAAATGGTAACTCCGTGATCTGTATCTCTTCCTACATCAAAAGCCCGAATGAATCCTCCCGCCACAGCTTTATCAATGAGACGACGAAGCACTTCCATGACCACAATAAAAAGGAGAGGAGAGAGAGGATTCCTCTAGCGCAACCCTCTCGAACTCGAGAAAAATCTTGCACGTTATTCGTTAACCAAAACTGAAAACCTAACTGTAGAAATGCAAAACATAACCCATTTTCTTCATTTTTACCCAAAACCCATTCTCTCCAAAAGGTAAATCAAAAATCCCATTTAACATGATCATAAACCTTATCTATGTCGAGTTTACAAATCACACCTGGGGTCCCACTCCTCACCCTAGCATCCACCTTTTCATTTGCTATCAAGGCCGCATCTAAAATTTGATGATTCCCGAAATTTTGAGAAAGAGATCTCAATGAGATCTCCTTTATTGCCCTCGTTCAAAATTGAAGGGTGCTGATGAGTTGAAGGATTTCAGCCCAATTAGTCTCATTGGTAGTATTTAGAAGTTGATAACGAGTAGGCTCCGAAAAGTGGTTGCGCTTGTGATCTCAGATTCTCATAAATAGTTGTTGAAATTTTGCATAAATTTTTTTATATAATTTTTTTTTGGTATAAAATTAACTACTCCCTCCATTTCTTTTATATTGTCTCATAGACAAAAACACACATATTTAGGAGTCGTCTTAAGTGAATTGTCTAATTTTGCCTTTCCATTCATACCTTTCATGACTTATCAAAAATAAATAATATTATACCTTTCATGCATTCTACATTTCTTTTCTTTTTTTTGATAGGTAAATTTTTTTTTGATAAGTAAAATATTATATACCAAAAGACATCAAATCAAGTGACGCGTCGTTGTACACTAGGAGTATATACAAAATAACTACTCTATAGAAAATTTGTATTTCTACATTTCTTAAGAGTATAGGTCCTTTCATATTCCTCTTTGGGGGTATAATAGGGTATTTGTCAATTATTACTCATTAGAATCATAAGTGGCCAAAAACATTGAAACATCTAAAAATGGAAAGTTGGATAAATGGACGGTGGGAGTAATTAATACCTAACAAATTAAATGGGATTTATGTACACTTTTTATCAACACATAAATAGAATAAATAGAAAAATACGAGAGATCAAAATATCAAATAATAATATCTTGAAATTATCTTCTTTCACTAACCAAAATTGAAGTAAAAGAAGAATATATTTATATATATATATATATATATATAAGGAGACTTTTCCCTATATCTCAACATTGCTATTATTTAAATCTTTTACTTTTTCGTAGTTTTATTTTTTGTTGATTATCTGTTTTCATGTTTGTTTGTTTTTTACTATGAATTTCCAGATGCTTTTGTAGTCACTAAAAAGGTTAAAAAGTAGGGGGGAAGATTGAAAACAATGAAAATATTTCAAAGAATGCAAAATACTCCTTCAGTCAAAGTCCCCATTTGAAAGTCAATTTTTTAAGAAAATGATATTTTAGTAGCTCATTAGTAATAAAATGACACTTTTATACCTTAATTTTTGAAAGTGGACTCTTTAAGTGAAACATCGAAAATGGAATAGTGGACTCTTTATCAGGAGCGGAGGGAGTAATTATTAACGCTAACTTTTAAAATAATGTTAAAGATGCCTTTAAATAGGCTACAAACCTAAAACACTTATTAAGGAAACCCTAAAACAATACCTAAAATAACTAGCATAAATAATATTCAATAAGGAAACGAAAACTAAGTCCAAATAGGAAAATAAGTATCCAAGTCATCCCCAGAGCCATCTAAGTTCGATCTTCACACAAAGGCCCTTGCTAGACTCATAAGGTCCTAGAGATCATTCCATTCCCCTCCTCTTGAAAACAATTTTGACATCAAATTCAAAACTCGATGATCAGCCAGCGAGCGAGGTCCATCAATCAAACCATAAAGTTGAAAAGTAGTTATTGATCATTCCTCTAATGATCCAAGAAAAAGACCTCATTGGAGTTTCAAAGTCAAAAGGGTCCTTTTTATAGGTAAGTCATACGTGTGGCCCTTGGTATGAAAATTGAAACCAAGGACCTCAAAGTCAAAGGGGTCTTTGTAGTTAATCATAGGAACTTCCTTGGGAACAATCTTAATTTTCCCCTCAATCCACCCTTTCCCTCAATTTTTCCACATGGACTCCTTAGTTGGAATTGTTGGCTCACCTTAGTCATTAACAACAATGAAAAGTGTTTACGGTTAAAAGAACGATCGAGAAAGAATAATGTTATATTATCCTTTGCACCTAACCTGCCTTATCATTCTACCTCGTTTTCTTCTCCTTCAACATCCTAATGTTGAGTCAAGAATTGCTCCACCACTTCTTCCCAATCAAAAAGGCTTCATCTCCTTGCATATAATCCACCTTATTCAACTTTTATTTGTATCACCAAGTAGTCAATTTCTCTACCTTCAATCGCACTCAAAAAACCTTTCATCAACAAGACAATTCAGTATCAAGGCTGTTTCCTCTCTAATGGAAGCTTAGAGCTCATATATAGTGCTGTTTATGGTGGAAGCACAAAGAGAAATAGATTGAGCTTGAAAGCATATGCCAGTGGAGGTCCACAAACTGCATCGCCCCAAATGTATTTTTCAGCCGGAATACCCGAAGGCTGCATAAACGCAAACAAGACGGCAGGATGAGCCTGGTATTTAGTGCGATGTAGAATAGGTTATATGAATCCTTGTTCACCGTCAATTACTGTCAACTTTTAAGTCAAACAAAATGGACCAGCTTACTTCCGGTTACCTCTAACATTGCGATTAATAATGTATATTTACATTCCTACTATTTGGCATAGTTACTGTTCTATGTTGTATATATCAAGAGAATCTAAAAAGTTTTTTTGTTGTTGTTAAATAACCATATTAGCGATTTTTTATTTCCTTATTAAAGGGGTGAGCAGGCTGATGTGCAAGAACTAATGATCTATGAATATCTTTGAGTTGCTAGCTTGTTGGGTTGAATTCGTGAGTGTCATGCTCGTGCGAGTAAAGTTTTTTTATCAAGAAAATTTCCAGTTGCTAGAATTTTAACCCTAGATGATTCTCACCTCATCTTCCTGACGAGTTGAGACACACGCCCCCAGATTGACACACTTCCGGACTTATCATCAGTGTCATCCGAGAAAAGAGTAGTGCTGTTTGTATTAGCATCGCTAGGGTCTGAAGCCACTAGATCAAATTCATAGTTTAGATGTTCTTCTCTGCAAGACCAAGCTGCCCAAAAGATACAGGAGGAGGAACGTAAATATAACAATACGACACAACTTTGAGAGTACAAAAAAGAAATCATGACAATGACATGAAAAGAATCTTTAGAAGACCCCAGGGACCTGAGGTCCTTGTTCCAATCCCCACACCACAGGGGTCACACTTGCCTATCAAAAGAAAAAAGAATCTTTAGAAAGAGTAAGAATATTTTTTTTGGTAGGCAAGTGTGGCACCTTATTGGTATGGGCACCGGAACCAAGGACCTCAAGGTATTTGCCCGAGTGACCTTGCCATCTCTCCTACCCCTTGGGGTCACACATTACGAATTATTCACGTATGAATGAGGGTAACACATCATACGCATTTGCAAATAACATGATATTATCAAGTCCCAATGGAAGAACTAGAAGTTAAAGCTCCCCATGTAACAGATGCATAATTAGTATTGTATAACTCCTATATCCATACGATGTTTCTCATCTCAAGAGAATGTTAAGTTCTACACCAAGTTTTACTTGTCTCAGCCTGTCAGTCACGTGCATGAAATCAAATTCTAAAACTGAAAATAAAAACGAATCAGTACTTCCAGAGAGTACAAATGGGATGCAGGCAGCAATCACCATTAGTGCCACAATGTTTCTTATCACGATAATGTTAAGAAGTTTTATCCCATGTTTTAATTGTCTCGGTCAGTCGGGCACGTGCATGAAATCAAATTCTAAAGCTGAAAATAGAAAAAAATCAGTACATCGAGATAGTACATATGAGATGCAAGCAGCAATCACCAAAGTGCCACAATGAGCTTGGCCTCAGCTTGTTTAAGGCTTGCCCATTACTGTGTAAAGGAGGTCATCACGACAAGAGGTAAACTCGTCAAGGAAGAGCCAGATTCCAGTAAGAAAGGGTTCGACTCAGTTCAATCACAGATACTATATAAAAATGGAAAAGCACTTCTTACTTGGGGGCAGTTTGGGACAGAAAAAGTAGTTTATTTTTAAAGTAAAAGCTTCTACAGAAACATTATGCAATCTCTCCATACCCTCTCCTACTGGAAACACCGAACAAAACGTATTGTAAATAAAAAAATTACACAAAAAAAGGATAGTCCTTTTCTTCAATGCTAGAGGTAAATACTTTGGTGTTCCAACCACCTCAAAAGTAGGAGAGCAAGTTTGAAACTTTTTATTCAAATGTTTCTAAAAGATATACCATTTTTGGAGTCCCCTTCCCACACGCCACAAAAAAAGAGGCTCTTTCAAAATAGTATAAATTTTTAAAGATTTATTAGAGAAAAGTAAACAAACTGATTGGACATTGGACATGTATATGTATGTATATATAAATAGATACCCGCGATTGGAAAGAGTTTTTCAGTTTCAGAAAGTTTTATGGCGTTTTGTATTTTTTCTCATCCACTTCCTCTCATCTATTAGTTATTCCCCCACATAGCCCAATCAGTTTGTTTACTTTTCTCTAATCTTAAGTAATCATCTCTAAATTTAGAGCACAACTCAAGCCAATTGAAGCCTTCTTGGCAACTCAAGCCAATTGAAGCCTTGAAGGTTGATTTCAGATAAACTACGAGTAACAAATACCGAGCAGTTGGATCGAGATTGATTGTTCTAAAGCAAAAGTTGGACAACAAGATAGTTTCCTCATCCAAGCTTGAGGAATCCAACTACTGACTCAACTCAGCTCATTTACAGTCTCAAAATATGTGATACTAATCATTCATCAATGCAAAAAGAAAATATGATTAATATGCACGGTAATGATAAGTTTAGTGACTATAAAATAATAACGGTCAAATCATGAGTTTTTCCATATGTATGGGAGCTACAAAATAGTGTTTACCATGCTGGATGGCTATCCAGAATGCACACACACACACACACACACACTATATATATATATATATATATATATATTCCAGACTAGCTGGTTAACTAAAGCCCTACATACCATTCGCCTTCTCCTCCACATGTGTGTCCACAAGTTTAGCAGCTCATTTGTACGTAGCGGCTTCACAAGATAATCAGCTGCTCCAAGTCTTAAGCACTTGACGACAAGAGAGACTTCATCTTGAGCTGACATCACTGGAAACAAGGATGAAACAATAAGGATTAATAAATTATTGCCAACAGCCCTGAGAAAAGAAATCAAGTTCGAGTAGTAAATAAACTGCAAGGCAATAAAGCTTACTGATCACAGGGATGCGTTGCAAGTCCTTATCCCTCATAATGTATTTTAACATTTTCAAGCCTTTAGCCATAGGAAGGTCAACTTCAGAAAGAATGATATCTATATCAGGGCCCTCAGCATTCAGGGCATCAATCACCTGCCTGGGTGATCTTACTGAAGTTACTGTAAAGCACCAGTTGTCCATAGTCATAACTAATACATTGAAATGTAAACAGACAAAAAGAGCAGCAGTGTGCAGGCTTTGGAAAGCTAACATTACACAAGAATGCAATTTTCCCGGGTGGGAAGGAGGCACAAAGATGATGCAAGTGTAATATCAATGGACTTAACCATACATTCTCTTAATTCAAATGCTACAGAAGCAGATGATTTCAGAATCAAGATTGCTGATTGCCACAACTTATAAGCATGATGTAAGCAACTTTTGTATTAAAATGTACTAAAGAAGTGCCAAGGGAGTATAACCAGCGTACACGGGAGTACACAAAGGAACGAACACAGTCACCCAACCTTTAGTAATTTTAGAAACAACATGGTGTACAAGTATTAACTTTAAGGCAAAAACTTAGGAAAGACGGTTTTACGGGTATTTTTGGTAAGGTGCACTATGTTGGTGGGTTGAATTGTGAGAGAGTGGGACAGTTTCACAGGAGACCTACTCTAACTTTTATTAGGTAAAAAAAAAAACTATAACAGACACTGATTATAAAAAGGGAAGTGAATAGGTGGCAGGAGCACAGCATCCTAGCAATACGATTTTGGTAACAAACCTGCAGAAAAAAAACGAATAACAAAGAAAAATGAAACCAAAACAGCTCATTCAAAAATCATAGATGCCTGAATCACAATCATTTCGTATCACAAACCCCACCACCACTCCCCCAAGCAACCACCACCACCACCCTGTTCTTGTTAATAATCAATGGGGGTGGGTACACAATATTAATCACAATTACAACAATTTCCTTCATAACACTCGGTAAAACAAGAAATCATCCATACAAACTAGGATTCGTAAATTATATTATATCTAAATTAGATCATCAGCTTCAAAACAAAACAAGCATATTCGAAATCCAATAACAATAAAAGCATGACTAATGCACAACAAAGAAGAGCAGAACATACCTTGATAGGAGCATTTACACAAGAGAGTAAAGACCTCCTGCGAACTCTCGGCATCATTGTCACACAACAAAATCCTCACTTTACTCCGATCGATAAAACCCTCACCACTCTTGCTATTACTACCTCCAACCCCACCTCCGCCGCCGCCTCCTTTACTCAATATTATTTCATTCGGATCCATCCTGCCAATTCAAGCACTACAAAGTTGTTTGTATCATATATACCCTAAATCTAGGCTTTCACCTCATAAGCCTCCCCACCAAACGCCGGCGCGAATACTAGAGAACTTCCATCAGCGCACTGATTTCCTTAACGTCGAGGATAAATTAGGGTCAAGGATTGCCCTAATGACTTCATTAACAGATCCAAGGAAGGAGTTGTCATATGTCCTAGGTCAAAAACCGAGCTGAAGCCCTCATCACTCCATGCGCCAGCAGTGCACGTTATCTTTACACAAAAACGGCAACTGAACAATCAATTTTCTTTGCAGGTTAGCTGAACGAAAACAGAAAGTTCGGCACTTGAAGCCATCCATCAATATCCAACGATACAAAACTCAACATCGAGAGGAGACGAACGGCTGAAACCGCATCTCGACACCGATCAAGCGCAACCTAGCATGTATGATGATGAAAGAAAATGGAAGTCTTCCGTCTTCCGTCTTCCGGTAACTTTTTGTACTTGTGTCGTGGTCTTAGATGGAGTAAATCAGTAGGACTGTAGGAGTATTATATTTCGGGAAGTGGTGGTGTCTAAGTTGCGCTTGGGGGAGGAGGGTGATCTCGGCCGTGGACTTTGGATGAAACGGAGGGCGGAGATGGGATGAGGAGGAGGGTTTAGTGGGGTAGGGGCGCAGGTTAGAAAGAAGGGGGACGTGGAGGGAGGAGAGAGAAAAAGTGCGAAAAAGGGGAGGTCGGTATTGGGGGAGTGGGTGAGGACGTGGCGCGCGTGAAGATATTTAGTTAGAGATAGTAGAGAAGCCACGTCACTTAAAAGATCTCAAAATCTCTAAAAAAGGAAAGTGCGGGGGTTTGTATTGTATCTAGATAGATAGATTCAAGAAAACTCGTGGGTCAGCCCAACTTGGTAGCTCTCACGTGTGCCTGGTTGGTCTTCCCAATGCAGTGTGTCAAGTGTTATGTGTCGAATGTAAAACTTCATTTCCAGCGTACAGTATAATTTGAAGTGTATTTCATTGGACACGGAACCGGGGAGCAAATGGATGCCCATGGCCTCAACCTTACATGTACGGTAGAAAATATGTGTTATGGATAATTTATAGGTTAATCTATTATTCATGATTATTTATAGATAATAAATTAATTCATAATTATTAATAACGCTTATTTTACCCCCCTAATTATAAGGTATCAAAGTCTAACAAATGGGAATCAAATATGTACATTGTATAGCCCTAGCCTTGATGTTGTATAATTTGTATTCACATTAATCTGTTTTTAATTTCCTTACAACTGTTTATTGATTCATTAAAAATGCTTCCATCCTATGACTAATGCAATAGTGCAAGTTTGAAGTTTCATCTGGTATATTTTATTTTGTCCATATTTTTTTCACTCATTTCTGAAAAATTTAATTGATATTTATATCACAATTCCAAAAATATACAAACTTTTAATAAGTTTGACCCATTAAATGAAATTATTTATGTAATCTAACGTCACAAGCTAACATAGGGGATGGGGTATGAGACTCATCTAACTTTGAAAATGTAACATGAATGACAAATAAAAAGAGTTGATAAACTAATTCATAACATTACCTACTTAAGAAGCCATTATTAATCATATCATCGAAAACTACCTACGATCACAACAAAGTTTTGAGTAACGAAGATTGAAAAGAACACGTTGTGGCACTAATGATACAAAAGATAAATTTTGAGATTTGAGCTAATCTAGGCTTAATTTTTTAATTTGATCATTTTATTATCGCGAAAAGTTTGCTAAACTCACTCTACTATTATTTTTCACGTTTGGTCACCTCACTTTACAAAAAGTATCAATTTGGTTCATGAATTAGATATTAACGTAAGTCGTTGAAAAGACAAAAATGTCCTCTTTCTCAAAGACATAAAAATACTAAAATATCCACTTCCATCCTCATTCCAATACCTTTTACTTTCTCCAATTCTGTGTTCTCAAGAAATCCTCTCACTTACCCTTCTAATCTCATACACACAAAATCTACAAACACAACAAAACTAGTTATGCACAAATTCTACACACACACAAACAATATTGGGCTAGGTACAAAATCACACACACACACACACATGGTTACTTTTTTCTCAAGTCATAATCTTCACTTCACTAAATTCAATTGATTGCAAATTATTTAAAAAAAAACACTGATTTCTAGATTGAAGATCTATAAAGTTGCAATCTTTTACTATGGGCTTTGTTGATATATTGCAACAAGTCAATATGAATGTGAATAATATGAACATGATGGAAAGTGGTCAAGAATTTTGTCAACTAGATGCGTTAGACTTGGATTTCGCTAGGCTCGTTGAGGACGGCATTGACAACAATTCAGGCAGCGATAACCCGGAAGGTGGCTCTAGCGACGATCAACGACTTCTGAATCATAAGCGAGGCTTGGTTATATCATGCTTACGCTAGCCTCATTTCTCCTTAATCTCACCCAAATCACGAACCCTAATTAATCCCTTAGCTCCAATTGTCATAGCTGAAGTAGGTTTGATGAAGAAAGAGGGTTTTAACTTGAGAGATATGGAACCTAGGATAGCGATAAAAGAAGAACAACTTCTAAGGCCTCAAGGCGGAAGAATGTAGTCCAAGAAAAAATGGACGATTTAGTATATATATATCGCTCATTTCCTTAGCCTAAGCACTAACGAGACGCCTTGCCAAGTACTCTTCCCCCATTATCTCACTCTTTTCGGATCCAATGGAAGAATAGTCAAGAGAATGGCCTTCTAAGACATCTATTCAAAGGCATTCCTTGAACCACTAGAATAATGGTGGGAGAACGTGACTAACATGTGCAAAATAGTAAGGGTATTTTTGAGTTATTACAAACATTTTAGATGGCTCATCCCAAAAAATAGACGGAGTGATTAACGTTATAAATTTTGCAAAGTAAGGTGACCAAACAGTGAAAAATGATAATAGACTGAGTTTAGCGGAATTTTCACAATAATAAAGTGACCAAATTGAGAATTAAGCCTCTAATCTATTATTGAACGATTATTACAAAATCAAGTACAACTGCATTTTGTAATCAAGTTGGAACTGTTTTTTTATGTGTTAATGTTTTTGTCTCACTTTTCTTTCTTGCTAGTTTTAAGTTTTGCCACCCCTTACAGCTTCTAAGGTAGCAGTTTTAGACTTGTCAAACTCCAACTAGTGCAAAAAAATTGTAAACAAATGAGCAATGTGCCAAGATAAAGAAGTCGCACCCACAAATAAGAAACGCTAATCGATTTTGAACTACACATCCAAGTTATTTTTTCTTTCATGTATCATGTATGGCAAATACTATTAGAGAACTTCGATGAGGCATAAATCCAAGAAAATATATATTTGTTACGTTCCAAGCAAAGAGTCACTATACTATTTTGAAATATTTCACTTAAAAGAATACATTTTTAAAAAAAATCTATGCTTACAATTTTCGTAATCTTTCATTTGTACCCTCTACTTGTGTTGTAATCATATTGGTTGTGCTTACGCCTAACAATTGGGTTGAATTGAGTCAGGTTGAGGCGAGTAACGGGTTAAGGTGTGTTGAAACCCGGTACAACCTAAATATCGGGTCAAGTTTGTTTCTCTAAAGAAATATATATACACCCCAACACCTTAGACACATCATCCATAGAAATTTAGAACATTTCAAAAAAAAAATCACATGTCAAAACACAACAGTCTAAGCAAATGTTTACTCACAATTATATCCTGAATTTTTACTCAAAATTAACAGTTTTAAATCGAAAATAAATTGGTAAAATCAATCAGACCCTTCCAATTTGATGAAAAATACAAAAAAAAAATTATCAAATGTTTCCCGCCAATAGATATAAATACATATCTTTCCATGTACAAGAAAATGGGGGGAAAAGAAAAGTGAATGTACTACAAAATCAGCTCCTACAACCTTGACAACTAACATTAAAACAAGATCAGGAATGAATCTCAAGAAGAGAGGCAAAGAATGGACATGAACAAATGCACCAACAATGCCAATACCCATTAAAACATAGTCTAACTTATCATGAACAAAGGTACCAACAAAATTCATGATTTCTAAATGTAGAAAGGAGCAATTTGATTACTTGAAGTTTATGCAATTCATGAGTCATTGATCACGTTCGAATTCACTCATTATGCTTCTCCAAATGCCAACGTTAATTTTTTTTGAAAAACCAAGTAAATGAAAACAACTAAACTTATAATTAAACAAATAAATGTGATTCAATGTACTTTTGTACATATTCTGCTTCCTCAAATAATAGTAATACCTATAGGTATGACAATTTCAACTCATTAGTCATTACCTATTAACTCATCCAACTCAACCCACTAATTACCCAATCCAACCCGTTAATACTGTTGGGTCGAAACTTGTAACCCGTTTCAACCCAAAAAAATTTAACAAGGTGGATCGGGTTAAACGAGTAGAAGGGTTTCATCATGTTACCCGTTTTAACCCAACCCAAACCCAACTCAACCCACTCAATTGTCAGGCCTAGTAATACCTTTCAATCCCTAATAACAAATGTAATGAAATCAATTGACAAGCTATGAAAATAAATATATACAATTTTGACTTGTCTCACCGTCGAATATCAAGTACAGAATTTTAGAACTGAGCATACAACAAATTGCACCAACACAAGATATGCATACATGAAAAAACAGAAGAGTGAGACCATGTTAGGGTTGGAACTTGGAACATCCAAATCATAAAATATAAAGTAATTTCAGGTATGTCACCATTGACAAATCTACAGTTAACAAGATTTCGCAGCAACAAAAGATAAAATATATAGAGTAACTCCACATATCAACTTCTTCAACATGGGCATCACTTGCTCAACAACTTAACACTAAACATGATAGTCTTCTTGCTTACCCAACTGAATGGTGATTTTTCCATTTAGTTGGAATGCATACAGTACTACAGTTAGAAGTAATAAAAACAAAGTATAACGACTAATTCCAAATTTCCGCTTATATGATAGGTATCCCCCTCAACGCTCCCCCCCACCCCCCGGATCAAAGTACTCAAACCATTTTTTTTTCTGAAATATGTTTGTGAGTGCCCCGAGATACGATCCCCCCGGATCGCGCGCTCCTTTTTTTAGGGGAACATGCGGCTCGGGAAGGACATCACTCTTTTCATTCCATCCTCCTTTGTTTAGGGGAAAACAAAATTAAAAGTGCAAAAGAATGTTGTCAAAAGCGCGTTGAATACGCCTCGGTCACTGAGTGTGCTTTAGTCCACTATGAGTGCTTTGGATTTTTCTGTATCTCATCCTCCCTTATTTAGGGGAAAACAAGATACATAAAACGCATCACCCTTTTCATTCTCATCTTCCCTAGTTTAGGGAAAAATAGAAAAGTGCAAAAAAAAAAAAAAGATGTTGCGAAGGCGCGTGGGAACACGCTCTGCCTCACTGCGGACTTGGGTTCATTCTGGGTCACTATGAGTGCTTTGGATTTTTCGTGTCTCATCCTCCCTTGTTTAGGGAAAGACAAGATACAGAAAGTGCATCACCCTTTTCATTCTCATCTTCCCCTGTTTAGGGGAAAACGAAAAAGTGCAAAAAAAGGATGTTGCGGGCCTCACTGTGATCCAAAATGTTGTAACAGAGTCGTCATCTTTATTTTAAGGAGAAATAAAGAAAAACAAAAAATAACCAGAGTTTGTAAAAAGGGGTTCGGAGGCTAAGTTACGACGAGGTGGGAAGGTGTTAGGCACTCAACTCGCCCTTTCGGTCTCAAAAATAGTTTTTGGCTAAAATATGTTGTTATTATATTTATTTAGCAGATGAAATAAAGCATTTAAACAGATATATATGTATCTACATTATTACAGACTTGCAGCCGCTTCCTTCCAGTAATTACAAATGCATTTATAAATATTTGGCCATAATAATGGCTCTTTTTAGTGTTATTTTCTATAGAAATCTGAGTAGCATAACTGCTTATATTTTTTACATCGAGCAGACTGAAAATAGCACTTTTTTATAAAACCTCTTAAAGGCTTACCTTTAAGAGCGTAGGGTGTGCTTGCTCTGTCCTTCCGGGAGAGGGAGTCTTTTGTTGTTGTGGAGATTCGGGCAGAGTAACTGCTTCCGAAAGTTGCTTTCTGGCACCGGGAAACGGGCGAAGCAACTGCTTGCTTTTTTGTTGTTGTTTGCTTGCTTCTGGCGGATTTGGCCTCTGGATTCGGGCAGAGCAACTACTCTTTTTTGGATTTTCGAACCGGGAAAATAGGGTGAAATCCTAGCTGGGAGGCTAAGGTTCACTTTGACCGGTTGGATTTAAGTTTGGAGGAGATTTGACGGAGCTTTGAGGCTTTTTGGAGGTGGGGAACTCTCTATCTCGCTCACTGCGTATTTCTTCCGCGATGTTTAACTGCGTGCGATGAGTGTGTGAACTGTGTGCGTTCTTTTAAGAGTGAATTCACTGAAGCCGGATGTCTCTATTTATAGGCTGGAGGAGGGACTCCTTCTGCATTTAGATTTTTCTTTTTGTGTTTCACTGGCTTGTACCGCGCGTTTGAGAGAGTGTACTAGAGGCAAAATGCTACAGTGCCTAAAGCACTATTGGGCATCGCGTCTGCATGGAGTGTGGGTGGCGCCTGGGCTCATTTTTGGGCTGCTTTTTGACACTTTGGCCCATGCATTTCACTGTTTTGCACATCATGCTTTTCCTTTTGCATTTTTAAACCTTGTAACTTGACATTTGTTAAGTTTTAACAGATCTTGATATTTCATGTCATGTCATATACTAGGGGTACAAAATTGGGGTGTCTACAATGTTTTAATTTAATTTTAAAAATAGCCAAGAAACTATGAAAACATGATTTGATGTAAGAAAGTAGAAGAGTAACTTTTGTTATTACTTCTTGAAGAAATCAAACAAGAGATAGGGCCGTAGAAAAAACAGAAACCAAAAAGGATATGTAATCCTATTCCTAAAAGAAAACTAACTAACTAACTTGATACTTAATAACACAACCTTCTAATATAGACGAATTACAACTAAGTCCATGAAGTTTGATCTAATGTGCTAGACTCAGCTGTATCTCTCATATCTTCGGTCCTTGAGGCTTGAGTCTTGTTGACACTATCATCCCCCCTTCAAGCTGAGAGTGGAAAATAGGCTTTTAACTCTCAACTTGGACAGTAGGTGAAAAAATTAGGCAGAAGACAAAGCCTTGGTGAAGATGTCTGCAGGTTGCTCAATGGAAGAGATATAAGGTGTAGAAGTCAGGTCTTTGTGTAGCATGTCCTTAACCACATGATAGTCAATATCAATGTGTTTAGTTCTATCATGAAAAATAAGATTTACAGCTATGTGTTGAGCAGATTTGTTGTCACAGTAAGGAGGAACAGGAAGAATTGGAGAAATTTGAAAATCTTAGAGAAGAGCAAGCAACCATTTGAGCTCACAACAGGTGTTGGCCATGATTCTGTACTCGGCCTCTGAGAAGACCTACTGACCGTAGGTTGTTTCTTGCATTTCCATGAAATCAAAGAGTTTCCTATAAAAATGCAAAAAACCAGAAACTCATATCTTAGTAAAGGGACAAGAGGCCCAATTAGAGTCGCAATAAGCTTAGAAGGAGAATTGTCCAGAAGAAGGGAAAAAAATCCCTAGACTAGGATTGCCTTTGAGGTATTTGACAAGCCCTAGAGCTGCATGCCAATGATCTTTTGTAGGTTTGGCCATGAATTGACTAAGAACATGAAGACCATAGGTATGTGATAGTTAAACAAATAAGTCTTCCAACAAGTCTTCTATAACTTGCAGCATCATGGAAAAGAGGGCTAGTACTTGAGGCAAGTTTGTGATTTACTTCAATTGGAGTAACTGCAGGTTTTGCATTAAGCAATCCTATGTCTTTGATCCAGAGCATATTTTCACCAATTCTTTGATGAAGACAAATGCATGTGGTATTTCTGGCAAATTCCAGTCCTAGAAAGTACCTTACCAGGCCATGATCTTTAATTGAAAATTTGGGGGAAAATTATCCAAATAACCATCGTACTATTCGTAGGTAACCGATTTGACCAACCACATTATATTATCCTAAATGTGACCAATGTACTATTCGTAGGTAACCTATTTGACCAACCACATTACATTATCTAAAATGTGACCAATGTACTCAGTAATGGGTGCAGTGTGCTCCTTACCGTTAACTCCCCATCCAATTTTGTAACGAACCTGTTGACGTGGATTAACGAAAGGACTGTACGAAGAGTATTTTTTGTCTTTCAATTGCACCTAGAAAGGTGAAATTGAAGGAAAAGTATTTGGGGGAAGAAAGTGGTGCAATTGAAAGACAAAAATATCTTTCGTACAGTCTTCCGTTAATCCACGTCAAACATGTTTGTTACAAAATTAGATGGGACGTTAACGGCAAGGACTACATCGCACCCAATTACTGAGTACATTGGTCACATTTGGGATATTGTAATGTGGTTGGTAAATCGGTTACCTACGAATAGTACGATGGTTATTTGGATAATTTTCCCTAAATTTGGAGGAAAGATATAGCCTCAATTCTGTTATATGATCATGATTAGATCCTGTGATTAGTAGATCATCCATGTAGAACAGAATGGCTGGAAATCCAGTAGGTGTGACAAGCCAAAATCAAAAAGTGTAGAGAAAAACTTGGCAAACCATTGCCTAGGAGCTTGCTTTAGACCATATATATAAAGATTTGTGTAATCTGCAAACACCAGGAGGTGTAGACTCCGGCAGCTTATGAGAAAATCCTGGAGGTAAT
The DNA here is from genome assembly GCA_013146195.2 of Codonopsis lanceolata. NCBI lineage: Eukaryota > Viridiplantae > Streptophyta > Magnoliopsida > Asterales > Campanulaceae > Codonopsis > Codonopsis lanceolata. Next base: position 65,267,825 of record CM028378.1, read on the forward strand.
TCCATGTAGATTTCCTCTGATGACCTACAAATTTCCCTTCCCAAATTTGCATTTCTACTTGGGGATTATATAAACAAGTTGAAATTCAATACAAATAAAGCCAGGCAACATCACATTGATTTGAAAATGCACAAGTTTGTAGTAGTCAAAGATTCAGAAAATTATTGTTTTATTAAGACAGAGAAACTAAATTCATTAGACAATTTCACACAACAAAAACATTTTTAAAGAATCAGAAAATATTTACTGAACTAAAGCAATTCATTGAACTGAATCACCAATATTCATTATAACTAAATGGACAGTTCTGGAAAAAATATATAAATCTGAATGTTTTATTGACTATTTCATGAGATCTGAAGTAATTAAGGTCTACATCAGCAGCAATTCATATAGAAACCCCTTAGACACCAAATCAGACCACTAAACGTCTAAAAACACCATTGGAGTACATAGAAAACAAGCTAATGAAGTAATGTAACTTTTTCAACTTGAAAAAATCAAAAACAACATAACGAGTCTTAAGGATCTCCTATAGTCGTCTCAATGCCAGTAAAGTACAATTTCTTTTCAGTATGTTTCATGCCTGCACATAAACTGGCACTAATGACTGGGGGCACTGCCTGCTTGGTTCATGGAATACAACGAAAGAAATGGAAAAATGAAATTATAAAGGAAGTATAAAGCATTATGAATAAAAAAAACTTTCAATCATTACAAACATGAAAAGGTTACTAGCAAAGTGAATGACAAAACTTAATACAGTAAGTAATATCTCTAACTTTAGTTACATCCAGATCTGCTATTATAAACTCTACAATTTCAATTTTGAATTTTTCCAAGTGTCATGTGTGCTTCAATTGTTTCTAATTCTACCTCTCTTTCTCTTTAACTGCTTCTAATTTATAAAGAAATCCGTTCTTTAGAGAAACACATACTCTAATAAGATAGTGATCAATTTAATTTTTCCAAGAATTAACTTACATTATCTGAGAAGAACGAGCCAGAAAAGAACAATCCTAGTGTACTTTCCCCCAAGTAAGAAAAGAGGTATCAACTTTCAAGAACGATAGTTGCTGTTGTTGTTGCTGCGATGGAAAGCACGGGTACTTATAATAACGTGTTTTGTAAGAAAAGACCACTTTTCAAGATTCACAACCTCTTGAAAAAATCATCAGAAGCCAACAAAAATTCACTCGTGTGTAGTTCATTATAAAAGTAGAAAAATCTAATTAATATCATAACCAGAAGCCAGCAAAATCTAACTCTATTATAAGGATGAAATAAGCAGGCTATCCAGGAAAAAAACTTTCAAGTAAATAAAAATAAAAAAAATAAAGCAACTCAAATAACAATGTAATTACTTTGAGAGTATTCAAATACGATTACAAACTGTACACCAACAATTGGGATGGAAATAAGTGATGTGATATTTGGGCTTTGATTTTATATTACCGAAATTCCATTGAACACCGTATAGTAATGAAGAAGAAGAGCTGAACAAAGTATGATTTTGGAAGTTGTAACCCAAAAATGGTTAGGCCAAGGCATTTATATACATGTGCATATAGAATATAATGTTACAATTAGCACCCTTCAAAATGTTCATTATTCTCTAACACTCCCCCTAAAGCTAGAGCATAAATATCATGCATGCCCAGCTTGTTACTAATATCTACTCGACCTATTTCCAACCACCGACTTGATAAGAATATCGACTGAGTTATTCATCGAAATTTGACATAACTTGTGACAATAACCTTTTTTTTTTTTTTTATCAAAAGGTTGGAGGGGACATAGACCGTACCCCAACCCTTAATTTTTTTTAAATTATTTTTAATGCCTTGAAAGGCTACAATTATATTTATATATATGATGTCTTTGGTGTGGCTCGAACAAATGGTGCCTCTGGTGAGACTTTGAACACCCGACCTCTCGATTGAGAGTAGTTAAGTCTCAGGGTGCCTCTGGTAGGGCTTGAATACTCAACCTCTCCGTTAAGATAAGTGAGTAGCTAAATGAGGCCTTTGGATAAGGCTTTAACAACAACGATGCCTCTGAAGAGGCTTGAACACCCGACCTCTCTACTGAGAGTTGTAAAGTCCAGGGTGTCTCTAGTGAGATTCGAACACCCAACCTCTCCGTTAAGAGAAGTGAGCAGTACCAGTTGAGCTAGAGCTCGTTGGTGTGACAATAACCTTTTGATGTAACTTATCGTGGATGAAATGACAATCAACCTCAATATATTTTGTGCGTTCATGAAACACAGGATTCGACGCAGTATGTCTGCTTAATTATCACACCATAGCTGCATCTACCAAACCCAATCTCCTCAAGTAATTGGCAAATCTACATCATCTCACAAGTAGAATGAGTTATGGCTCTATACCCCGCCTCCACACTTGATCTTGATACGACCTGTTGCTTCTTGCTTTTCCAGGACACTAAGTTGCCTCCAACAAATATAGAGTGCCCAGTGGTTTACTTCTTATAAATAGGACACCCAGCCCAATCAACATCATAAAATCTCTCAACTCTCAAGTGCCCATGATCGCGATAAAGTAACCCACGACTTGGAGCTCCCTTGAAATATCATAGGATTAACACCACAACCTCCTAGTGATTAGATCGTGGAGATGACATAAAGTGACTCACTTTACTTATTGCAAACGAAATGTCCAGTCTAGTCACAACTAAATAGTTCAGCTTCTCTACAAGCTCACAATACCTATTTGGATGAGTCAATTCTTCACCATCATTAACTCTAAGCTTCACATTAGCATCCATATGAGTTTTTCCCTAACATCCCAGTGTCAGTAAGTAGGTCAACTAAGAAAATACATTATGCATCGAACTGACGACGACGATAAGACTGAATGATCACTACCGCACTACAGAAGGCCAAACTCTAATAGCACCTTACTAAATCGTCCAAACCAAGCTCTAGGAGAATGTTTTAGACCATACAACAATTTTTTTAACTTACAAACCATCCCTGACTCCCCTGAACAACTAACCCAAGTGGTTGTTCGAGATAAACCTTTTTGTGCAGGTCACCGTGAAGAAACATATTTTTCACATCTAGTTGGTGAAGCGCCAATGATATGGTGCAACAAGAGACACAAGCAACGTAATAGAAGCCAACTGTGCAACAGTGTGCAACAGATAGAAGGTTTCTAAATAATCCACACCATAAGTCTGGGCATAAGTGCATAACCTTTCGCAACCAGACCAGCCTTCAATTGAGCGAGGGAACCATTGAGATTCACTTTCACTTTGAATACCCACTTACAACCAACTGCTCTCTTATGATCTGGCCAAGGAACCAAATCCCAAGTCCGATTCTGCTCAAGAGAATTCATCTCCTCATCTATAACTGTTCTCCAACCAGGGTGAGCCACTGCCTTAGTTAGGAATAGGATAAGACTCAAGTGAACTCATAAATGAACAAGTAGAAAGAGACAGACAAAAGTAACTAACGTAGTTAGCAATGGAATATTGTCCACAACTACGCTTACCTTTTAGAAGAGCAATTAGAACATTTAAATCAGATGGTGGAGGCATAGGAGCGTGAGCATCTACAGATGAGAGGACTGGCTCAGTAGAGACGACATCAAGAGTTGCAAATGGGGGGGGGGCTCTCGTGGGCGTCGAGAGTAGACCTGCTCAATGGAAGACAAGAGGGAGGTACATGAGGGGGAACATGAATAGTATGATAAAGAATAAAATCTTGGAGTCGGAAAATGGTGGGGTAATGGATAGCGTAGGATAAAACAACCAAGATTCAAAAAATGTGACATCAAGAGAAACCGTATATTAGGTGGGGGGAATAACAACGGTATCCCTTTTGAGAACGGTAGTAGCCTAAGAAGACACATTTTAGGGACTTGGGATCTAACTTAGTTACCAGTAGACAATGATCCCGAACAAAACAGACATCCAAAAGGTCTTTAGGGACACAAAACAACGAATGAGAAGGAAACAAGACACAATACGGAATCTCCCCCTGAAGAACAGAAGAGGGCATCCGGTTAATAAGATGACATGCAATCAAGACTGCATCAGCCCACAATGGCTTGGGTACTTGCATTTGAAAGCAAATAACCTTAACACTCTCCATTAAGTGGAGATCTTTCGCTCCGCTACCTCGTTTTGTTGTGGCCAACTGTGCAAGATGATTCATGGGTCATCCCGTGATCATGAAATAAATAGTGGAGAAATATTATTTTGCATAGTCATTACGAAGAATTTTAACGGGCACACCAAATTGGGTATGAATTTCAACACAGAAGCCACGGAAAATCGAAAATAATTAAGAATGAATTCTCATTAAATAAATTCATATTTCACAAGAAAAATCATCCACAAAGTTAACAAAATAATGATATCCAAGTTTTGATACAATGAAAGATGGACCTCAAACATTCGAATGTTCCAACTCAAATGGGGCCACGCTCTTTTATTGACCCTACGAAACTATGAACCACGATGGTTACTGATAAGCTTCACAATCTAATGTAGACTAGGACATAATTTCTTCAGAGACGTGGATGACCCAAACGATAATGTAGCTGATGCGGAGTGAGGGAAGTAACACTGGAACACGCAACGACCAAGGGAACCACATCCGGAAAGTAAAGTCCTCCTGATGCATAGCGTCTACCAATAATCCTCTTTGTCGTCGTAAGATTGAAACACACAAGAATCGAAATAGAATAAGACAACAATTATAATCACGTGTTAATTTGGTAATGGATAATAAATTGAACGGGTAACCGGGAAGGTGGGACATAAGACAAAGATAGATACAGAGTGATACAAGCAATACCACTCCTTGTGACAGAAGAGACCCATCGACTAAAGTGACACTAGGCATTATAGAAGTAAAGGAGGATAACCATCCTCACTTCCGCCCGAATAATAGGATTAGAATGAGAAGCTACATTTGCAAACCGAGTACATCAGGTTTACATGTAACTTCCAACAATTGCATTGCAAATGTCCCATGTCCACACAACTGTAGTATACTCTTACATCCTAATTCCCTCAACGACCACGTGAATAATCACCACGACCTTCTCTACCACCTCTGCAACTGCCACCACCGTGACCTCCATGGTCAGAACCTCGACGCCCATAAAATGACTAACTTGTAAGGCCAGAAGCCTAACCCACATCCCCTTGTGATGGATTAGGCTTGCGAGAAGCACGTAAACCCATGATAAAGCCTCGGACAAGGAGCAACCCTCTAAGCCGGACAGAATCTGTGAGCAAGCAATAGCAAACTCAAGTCTTAAACCAGCTAAAAACCCATGACAAGAAGTTGCTCATGTTGTGCCTGTATTTTCTTAACATGATTTGTAATCGGAAGTAAGGTACACCATTCCTAAGACAACTTCTTAAAATCCACAAAGTATTAAGTTAGGGTACGATCTTTTTTATTCGGTCTCAAAATATCACTGCCCAAATACAATATCTCCAAGTACACCCAAAGTTTTTGACTCCTTTGGTATGTGAAACCAACTCCGCAACATTATTAGAATTCATCATCTGGCCATAAACATATGCATCATCCCGAATCCAAGCCTTCGCATCCTCCAACCTTCCGCCACATTAGATAATTGGTGCCATCAAGCTTCATGTTTGTAAGCTTGTTGATAGTGGTAATAACTGTTGAAACAACCTCTACAGCCTCGGAGGTCAAAGTAGTCATAAGAAAAATGACGCAATAACAAAACAAAACGAGCACCAACCAACAAATCAAGTAACAGAAGCCAACATCTCCAGCCCGAAAACAAACCACACAAGGAGACTAAGTAGAATCAGACGAGTCTGACAAACCAGCAAAATTTCGACTGACGCGCTGTGGCCGGAGCTCTGGCGACGGGAAGGGTTTCTGGCGATGGGAAACGTAATGCTGGCGTCGCCTCAGGTCTGCAAACACGTCTGGCAGGTACGTGGGACTAATCGAGGCTGGAAAGAGTACTTTGTTGCAAGATAAGTCAAAGGCGATGACCACTATTCGTGTCTTCGTTCGTGTCTGTGTTATGACGATCCCGAAACCTCGTTCAGTACAGTCACAAGCACAGGGAAAACACTGGTAGCCACATCACGTCCTGGATTGGCCTACTTCTGTTCACAGCCACACACTCTGGGCGACAAAACTCCAACACCGACTCTACTGAGTCATGGTTTTACTAAATCATCAATAGGGAACCAAAAGAGAAAAAAAGAAAAGAAAGGAAAAAAAGGTTTCTTGTTAAGATTCCTGCTCTAATACCATGTACACTAATAAAAAAAAGAAAAGGATCGAGTGTGATTTGGAAGCCATAACTACATGTGCATATAGAACATAATGTTATAATTAGCACCCTTTAGAATACACCTTTTCTCTAACAAACACCATAGAAAGCACAACAGGACACCCCACCCCTTCCTACGAGATCAGACAAACAATTATTCAAACTATACGAATCAGGCATGTTATATTAGAATGCGCCACGAATCTCTGTCTAGTAACAAATATTTACAACCCAATAAAATAGAAAAGAACCTAATTTACTAACTTGTCAAAGCTTTTATCTTTTGCCTCTATTAAGGTCCAAGGAAATCCAAAAACCCAAATAGAGGAAAATTTTTCATAAAACACCAACAAGGATGGGGTCAAAAAATTGTCACAAACCAATCTCAAAATCCCATTAGTATCCTTTGAAGGAGTTATAAATTTCATGTATTAATGAGTTGGGTTGGGTGGGTTCATGGGTAATGGGTCACAATTGACAAGCCTAGTTGTGCTTAAGTATTATTGTAATTATGATCAATTCTATATTAATTATACATCCCTTAATTATTAGATTTTTCAAACATAAACTCTTTGGGTGGAATGAATTATGTATGGTTTACAAAGTCACCGAAAAGTCTATTTACTCAACTTGGACTTGGATTAGTTGTTCCCCCAACACTTGCAAACCTAACTTGAAGTTAAATATAAACAAAGCATACCGGTTTAACTTCCCCATTCCATAAGTAATGAGAACAATAGAGTGGGTTGAAAGAGAAACAAAAGAAAACGAATTAACATTTAGAATACTTTTAGAAGTATGAACAATAGAAAGGGTGTCACTCACTCTACTTGAATGTACATTTTCATAAAGGATCATCATGTTAACAAGTGCCCAAAATAATCCAGTTCTACAAAAATAGAAACATTAATATTGGCAATGCTCATCTTCTCAACAAACATTGGGGAATGTTCTGAATGCAAAATATTTCTAAAAAGTATTCTTAACAAGTGTCATCTGGGCACGTATTAGATTTTCTTTAATACTAAGCCATCATGTACATCACCCACCGGTGCAGCTAGAAACCAGTTCATGACACCAATTGTAAGGATCACACCAACGAAGGCACTCTTGAAGTAGTGGCTCTCTTTCCGTCTGGACACATCAAATCACAATGCCAATGCTACGAAAATGCCTAAAAGGGAAAGGAACGAGAAAATTGTGTTCAAGTAAGAAGTACCCAGCCACCTTCCCCTCCCTCTCCCCCAAACACATAGACAAACAAAAATAAATGATGAATATATATGTTCTATAAGGTGTGATAGGATTAAAGTGCATAATAAATCATGTAAAGTATGAGATGTGCATCTAATAATAGCATTGGCTACCTGTAATGGAGAAAGCAGATTCCCCAACTAGCATGGCTTATTCAGTAACTAGTCTACTTTTCTAACAATCCCACTACACTCTAGAAAGTGTAGAGCATGGAGGAAAGACTTATTAAATGGAATCCTCTGTGCAGCAAGCCCTCCCCCTCCCCAACACACACACATACCCACCCCGTGCGCGCCAATGAGAATGCACCAAAGTCAATATAGAAATCATGTGTCTAGTGAGCTGAAGGAAGCTATGATCGGAAGAGTTATTAAAGACACCAAACGCATGTGGATCCAAGGACTCGAAGGGCGACTTGGCCAGTGTACTATTAGTCTATTATTACTACCATCTAAAGTTGGCTTAGGAGGGAGATAACCTTGGGTTCTCCTAGAAACGAACTTTCAGGTGGCAGTTAAGTTAATTAAGGAAGCAGACATGAACATATGCTGTAAGAGCCCACGTTGAAGATTGTTGAGAGCTTATTAACTAGCCCTGGAGATGCAAAGTAGAACATATCCTTAAGGAAGGCAAGAAAGTAGTGAATGGTCGAGCTAAATTAGGCACAACTTCTCCGGCTCCTGGTACTATTTTGAATAAACCACCACCCCACCCCGAAACCACACCTCTATTGAAGGATAAGGAATAGTTCTCCCGTTTGAATTCACAGTTAGTTTTCTTTTCTTTATCCTATGTACCAAAAACAAAAGAAGTTCCACACAAAGTGACTAGTGAGTACCTTCAATCATGAATGTGATCATTGACCAAAAAACATGATACTAAATATACTAAAGAAACCTCCTACCTCTAAAGCCAAAGAGAGGAGATAAAATACCCATCCTCCAAATGAGTTACTATTGTCATTCTGGCCCATTTCAAAATGAATGTCCCATTTCCCAAAGGGTTAAGGTTGTAGGTATTAGAAATGAGTGGGGCTAACCACACCCCAATTCCCTATCTTTACACCCCATATACTGCATTGCGATGTTGTACCCTACACTGAACAATGTAGTACATGTAATGTAAAGAGAGGATATTGGGGTGTGGTTAAAATTACATATTGGAAATTTGTATATGCTCCATTTCAACTTGCTTGCATATTAATGAGGGCAAACTTGGAAAGATAAATAGTTTCTTTATCTTAATGTTCATTTCAAATTCCAGAGGACCAAAGCAAAAGAACATGTTATAAGCATTCAAAAACAATACAGTTGTATACTTCCGGTGTACATAGGTTGCGCCACTTGTTTTGGCGCGTATTAATGTTACTCTTGCTTATTAAAAAACAATATGCAGAAAGAAATGGATGTAAGATTGAGTATCCAAGTATTCAACTCAATAGCATGAGAGAATAAAATATCATTGGCACTGCTCCTCTCTAACAAAAAGAAGAATAATGAATTAGTACATTGGGCTATGGCCGTAGAATTTATGGGTATATTTTTGTGCAGTGTTTACTTCTATGTTGAAGGATGCGTCACCTATTTTGATACTCTCTCATTTATATATACTTTACCTTTATCAAAAAAAAAATAAGAAGAGGCAATACAATTCCGTAGAGCAATAAATCAATTCTATTAGTTGTTACACGTTAGAATATAGTTGTGTATATTTAGGGTTATATTGTATAACATTATATTTGTAGGGACCTTGATGTAACTTGTACATACATATATATTGTTTGTTGAATTGTATTATGGTTATCGGCTTCATCAGAATTGTATTGGCTTTCTTCTTCGATAACATGGTATCAGAGCAAAGGATTTAGGTCTTCATGATCGTGCGAAGTTGCATCAACCCTAGCTTGGTATGGGTTCTTCATTTTGCGTTGGACTACGGGTCACAGTGACGGTATCAAAGACATATTTTCATATTCAAGCATTGGAATTAATTTAGGCCACGTAAATTGCTTTGTATAGTACGTAATCTTTAAGGTTGTGATAATGCAATTTCTACTTCTGGGAGGTTCGATAGTAAGGCTATGGTTTTTGAAGTTATCTCCATTGGTTCGAGGATTACCGATAAGCGACTTACGGGGAAGACCTATTTGATGTGGCACCAAGTTATTGAAATGAGTTTGAAAGGGCAACAAAAAGAAGATCATCTAACTTCAGTTCGTGAGAAAAACACTACATGGATGCGTGATGATGCTGATTTGTATGGGAAGCTTATGAATTCAATGGATGAAGAGGTTGCCGAGTTAGTCGCCCATACTACTAATGTTTGTGATATGTGGGAGCACTTGGATGTTATATACAAAGGCAAGGATAATTTGAACAGTATTTATGATCTCTATTGCTCGATGTTTCGTCAGGATCAACGAGATTGCAATGTGACTCAATACTTTGCCGATTATAGGAAATTAGCTACGGAATGGAGTTCTTTACTACCGTTGAGTACAGATGTTCGTCACATGCAGGTATAACGGGAACATCTAATGATGCTTGGATTTCTTACTGGTTTGCGGTCTGAGTTTAGCACCGCTCGTTCGGAGATTTTATCTAGCACCGATGTTGGCTCTCTTCAAGATGCATTTTCTCATGTTCTTCGTGTTTCCTTAAAGTTTGGCGTAAGTAATAATGCGACTAGAAGTGTTAATCATGTCCTCTGCACTTGTAGGACACGAACCACAAGGCTTTAACTATGGTGGTCGTGGTGGTAGGACTTCTGGTAGAGGGGGTCGCACTGGTGGTCGTAATGGCTGCGGTGGTGGTAGAGCGAATTCAAACACCCGTATTTGTTATCATTGTGGTGATACAGGTCATATGATTCATCATTGCTGAAAGCTACATGGGAAACCAAATGCCGATCGCTTTGCTCATGTTGCCTCTACTCCTGAACATACTCCTACACAATCTCAGTCTACTCAGACAAGTCATCCAAGTGAGAGTAAGATGGTAATGATGTCTGATGATGAGTTTGCTCGCTACACACAGTTTCAGGCCTCATCTTCTTTATTTACTGCTACTTTTGTTCAAACAGGTAACCCTACTGCATGTTTCTCTTCATCTGGCTGTCAATGGGTCCTTGATTCTGGTGCCTCCAATCATATGATCGGCAACTGTGGTCTTTTTTCTTCGTTTACTTATGCGTTGGGTAATCCTAGTGTAACACTAACAGATGGTTCAGTTGCTCCTATTCAGGGGCGCGATAATATATGTCTCACGTCATCTCTTCAATTGTCTTCTGTTTTGTATATTTCGGGTTTTTCATTTAACCCCTTGTCTATTAGTCGATTTACTTGTGATCATAATTGTGAGGTCTCATTTTTCCTACGCATTGTGTATTTCAGGATCGTGCGATGAAAAGGATTATTGGTAGATGGCAAGAATCTGGTTGACTATACTTCTTTGAGACTGTGTCTTCGACTTCAGTTCTTCTGTTTCTCCTTTCCATATCCATTGTCAATTGGGTCATCTTTCTCAGTCCAATCTAAAAAAATTGTGTCTAGATTTATCTTCGTTGTCCGATCTTGCGTGTGATGCCTGTCAACTTGCAAAGCATCATCATATTTCCTACTTTCCTAGGGTTAATAAACGGGTGAATGCCCTATTTGATGTTGTACATTTTGATGTGTGGGGTTCTAGTCCCATTGTTTCTAAGTTGGAATATCGGTATTTTGTCACCTTTGTGGATGATTATTCCCGTGTAACTTGGATTTATTTAATGAAAAATCATTCTGAATTATTTGATATTTTTTTCTGACTTTTATGCTGAAATTAAAACTCAATTTAGTGTGCCTATTATACTCATTCGTAGTGATAATGCCCAAGAGTACTTTTCTAATGTCTATTCTAGGTTCATGTCTGATCGTGGTATGCTTCACCAGTCCTCGTGTTTTGATACACCTCAGCAAAATAGGGTGGCTGAGCGTAAAAATCGTTATTTACTTGAAGTTGTGTGCCCTTTCCTTTCAAATGCATGTACCTAAACACTTTTGGGCAAATGTTGTCTTAACTAAGTGTCATCTCATTTATAGGATGCCTTCTTCTTTTCTTTAGGGAGAGATTTCGTATCATGTCTTGTTCCCTTCTTAGTCTCTTTATTCTGTTCCTCCAAGGATATTTGGGTCTGTTTGTTTTGTTCGTGATCACCGTTCAGGTCTTACTAAATTAGATCCTAAGGCACTTAAATGCATATTTATGGGTTATTGTGGGTCCCAACGGGCACAATAATAAGCTAGAAGGGGGGTTGAATAGCTTATTGTACACTTAAAAACTTTTGATTAAGTTCTTTGAAAGATACTTACAATCTATGGAAAAGATTGAAGTAGCGGAAGACTTTCAAAGAAGCTGTTTCAAGTCTGCCGATAAGGACTACCGGTAGAGCTTAAGTTTTGCTGAATAAAGGGTAAAGATGATTAAAGTAATAAACAGTTCAAACAGAGACAAACAGTAAAGAAATAACACAAGTGATTTGGGATGGTTCACACTATAAAGAGTGCTACGTCCACCACCAAGGCAGTCAACCTTGGATTTAAATAGTGCACTATGTTTTCCACTAGATCTATTACAAAGAATATTCCTAATGGATCGTGTACAAAATATTGACTTGCGTTTGGGGTCTAGGGAATTAAATATCTGTAAAAACATGATATTTAATTCGTGCAGAAGTATAGTTAATGAATGAATAACAACAAGAAGTATAGAAATAAATGTTGATGCTCGGCTTCTTGTTGTTGACGAGGACTTCTAGATCTGTTGAGGATCTCTTGAATGCACTGAGTTGTAAGACTTGGAGTTATAGAGTTTCAGAGAAATTCTTTAAGTGTTCGATAAAATGTGTGTATCTCCGGTCTTTAATGGCAGCATTTATAACAGGTGCACTTCGAAAAGATCCGTTGGAGAAGACGAAGACTTTAACAGCTCTAAAATGAATGCATTAAATGCATGGGGCTGCCAGTCAAGAAATTCGTCTTCACAGATATCTAGAGCAGGGAATAATTTCTGAGATCTTCGAAAAGTGGGGCAATCTGGATGTCAGATCTGAGAGTTGTTACTGCGGTATGTGACGATCGCTTCCTCGCCATGCTCAGACGAAAAGTCTTCCTGCTTTTCGGAAAGCTGCTTTCGGCGGGCTTGATGTGTCAGGGAATGTCTCAGTTTAAATTCATCTAACTGATCCATTTAATCATTGCTGGATAGGACACGTCATGAATGACCAGGTGGACACGAGGTCTGCCGTTTGTAAGCTTTGAGCAGGTCTTCCGGTGAAGCTTGTGAAGAGGTCCGTTGAACCTGTAAAGTCCTATTAAAAACTATACTAGGCAAAGTTCTATACACAGTTGCCACGATAATCGATACGCAGCCCGATTAGCCACTGAAGTATAAAACTAGGGTAATGAACTGAACAGATATAAATCTAACATAAGAATCAACAGTTATTCTCGTAGTCAGAAAAGGCATCGGTGTTTTTCTCTAGACTTGAACCGCTGATGTTACATTTCATGAGTCTACACCATTTTATCCCACATATGTTACACCTTCTGTTCATGTTGATTCCTTGTCTGACGATGATTTCCTTGTTTATCGAGTGGTGCAATTGTTGGTCCACAATAATGCTCAAATAGGCTAGAGGGGGGGTGAATAGCCTATGATACCACTTTAAAAACTTTCTTTTGAATATGAATGATGTCTATGTTTTAGTGGCATAGACGGTTAACTTGTCAAGCATGTCTGCTAGTTGATTAGAACAGAATAATAGACTTACTCTCAGTAGAGTTGTGAACTCTGCTGGTGAACCGTCAGTAAATCAAAAGCCTATTTGAAAGAGTTTAAGCAGCAGATATATTGAGGCTTAGATTTTGAGAAGTCTTAAGTGGTTGTACACGATTATATGATCAGAACAACAGCACACTTAATCCTTCTTCCAAAATGCAGATTTTAGGAAATCATTGGAACATGGCTTTTCAAAAGATAAATCAGTTTATTAAAAGCTCATAGAGAGATAAAGACTGGAAGATAAATAATTGTAAGAACATCTGAATTTATTCAAAGATAAATTACATATTACATCAACCTAGGCTCTCTATGAAAAGTTTCTGTTCTCATCTCATCGAACCTAGATCTTGTACTTAATCATTTATGGACGAACTCTTAAGTACAAAGAACAATAGGAGACTAGATGAGGGACAGTTATGAGAAGACGCTTTTAAAGTTTGTTCAGATAAGAAATTATCTGAACGAATGAGTGCAAAGCACTCGACCTCCTAAGATGCTTGATTATTACACAATCAACAGCATTTGTATGTGAATACAAATCTGAAGATATGAATGTAATATGTACAGACAGCTATTCATTTTCTTTGGGCAGCATTTGAGTCTAATCTTCAAATCGATCCAAAGACTTGATCTTTAGCTTTAGGAATAAAGTCCTGAAGCTTTAGCTAAAGGCTGAGTTCTTCGAAGGAAGGTGAAGAACTCAAATAAAGAACTGGGTTCTTGACCAAGATGTGAATCTTGACTGTTGATATTTTATGATCTCTCTTCTCTTCTTCAAAACTGTTCTTCCTAGCAATCCACAGAAGGTGTTTTGCTAAGATCTGAGTAGGATCACTACAATCTGATTGTAGAGATTTGAGATGCATTGGTGAAGACGATCTCGTTGTAGATCTCTTTTCTTCTTTTAAGTTCTTGAAACAGATTCAATCACTCTCTTGCTTACACGCTCTCTCTTTGAGGAGTAGAAGAGATTTTCTTTTTATAGACCGAAGTCAAGATGATCGTTGAAATTTGAAGGTAGACTTTCTATCCGTTAGAGATGATGTTGTTGAAATTCACTAGATAGAGATATTTTGTTCGCTGGATCTTTGACTGATGGATAAAGGCTTTGTCTAGAAGATCCTGAGCTGGTTGCCCATCAGACTGTCATTGATAAGTCTCTGAAAAGTGAGTCTGACGTCTGATGCACTGTTCAGATGGTCTGTCCAATAAAGTAGATTCTTTTCCAGACCACGTGAGTGAGAAGATCTTGCAGTATCAATGGTGACAGGCTTCACAAAGATTTGGATAGCTTTCGAAGCTTGAACACCTTTTGAAGCTTGAACACCTTTTGTCTTAGCTTTGATCTATTGCAGTCTTGACTTCTCTGAAGCACGTGCAGAATGAAGTCTGCTGGTATGAAGTTCAAAGGTGAGTCTATCTTGAAGGAATGACTACTGATTGTTGATGAGAGCATTCAAATCGTAGGAAGTCTGCTGATAGGTCTTCAAGGTATCTCCGTGATGCACTTGACGAGTTTGTTGATGAAGAGTCCTTAGAGACTTTGTCACTGTAGCACGTCTTCTGGTGGCGAGTCTTCAAGGTGTCCTTTAGTGCACATAACAAGTTTGATGTTGACGAGTCTTACGAAGAACCTTTTGAAGCTTCAGCAAGTCTGCTGGTGCTTGTGCATATGGAGTGCTGGTCTGTTCAATCATCTATGAGGAGGTTAGGACTAGATTAAGACGACCTAACCTAAGACATATGTGTTGTCAAACAAGCTGCCACACTAACCGGTACGCAGACCTTTTAGCCACTTGTTATGACACACAGTAATGGGGACAAGCAAATCAAAATATTCAGAATATGCAAGGTGATAAGTCAATTATCAAGAAGCATATTCCAACAGTAATTCAATTTTTCTCCTGCTCCTGTTCCACCGATGGTTTGGCCACTTATTTATACTCGTCGCACGTGCGCTCCATAGAATTTGCCTCTTGATTCTGCTCCTGCTGAGCCAGTTCATTCGTCGCTTGATCTTGACCTGATTGATTCTTCTTTGGATCTTAATGTTCCTATTGCTCAACGCAAAGGTAAAGGTAGTTGTACTTTACATTCTATTTCTAACTTTGTTAATTATAATGGGTTATCTCATGACAGTGTGCGTTTGTTGGTCTTCTTGAGTCTTATTATATTCTGAAGTCTGTGTCTGAAGCAGTGGGTCATCCTGGTTGGTGGGTAGCTATGGAAGAAGAGATGGGTGTTCTTGAGCATAATCAGACTTGGGATTTGGTTTTTGTACCTACTGGTAAACATGTTATTGGGTGTAAATGTGTGTACACAGTTAAGGTAAATCCAAATGGCACTTTGGCTCGCCTTAAGGCTCGTCTTGTTGTGAAAGGATATGCTCAAACATATGATGTAGATTATTCTGATACATTTTATCTAGTTGCTAAACTTGCTTATGTTCCTTAACTCATATCACTTGCCGCTTCTTATCATTGGCCACTTCATCAGCTTGATGTGAAGAATGCTTTTCTTCATGGTGATTTACAAGAAGAGGTGTATATGGAGCAACCATCAGGGTTTGTTGCTCATGGGGAGTTATTTGGTATGGTTTGCAAGTTAAAGCGGTCGTTGTATTGTTTGAAACTAGAGCTATCAAAATGGGTTGGGCTAGCTCGCCCCGCCACCTAAATGGGGTGGGTTGGGTTGGGAAAATATGAGCCCACTAGGATATGGGTCAAACGAGTTGAGGCCCACGACGGGTTGGCCCACCATTTACTAATTGCAAATAACACAAGCCACAAGTTGGAAACTATGAATTCAAATCATTTTCACTCAAAATGTGATATTATTTTTTATATCTGAAATATTAGTAAATGATTATGAATTCATTAAAAAGTCGCACATACAGCAACAACATATGCCAAAATAAGATAGATCAACTGCAATATTCACGGAAATAAAGATTATAAGAACATATAAAAAAAGTAATAATAAAAAAGTTGTTAAAAACGATATTTATAATATAAATATAGAAAATATTATTTTTTAAATGAACTTTGAGATATTTTGTGTTATTTATAATTAGCATATTTTTTTGGGATTAATTGAGAGAAAAAGTTGGTGGGCTGACCCGCCTAACCTACAACTCATGATAGGTTGGGTTTGGTTGACAATTTACAGGCTCGCCCTGCCCCGCCAGGTTATAGTGGGTTGCGGGTTGGCCTGCCCCACCAACCCATCTTGACAGCTCTATTTGAAACAGTCTCCACGTGCGTGGTTTGGCAGATTCAGTGATGTGGCGATAGAGTTTGGTCTTACGAGGTGTTATAGTGACCACTCTGTATTTTATCGATAGAGTAATGCAGGTATTGTTTTATCGGTTGTGTATTTGGATGATATTGTTATTACCGATAGTGGTAGCGCAAGCATTAGTACACTTAAGGAGTTTCTTCAAACGAAATTTCAAACTAAGGATTTAGGTAGTTTGAAATACTTCTTAGGTATTGAGGTTGCTCGTTGTAAGCAAGTTATCTTTTTGTCTCAAAGGAAGTACATGTTTGATTTGTTGAGTGAGACAGGAATGTTAGGAGCAAAACCTTCGGTCACTCCTATGGAGCCGAATCTAAAACTTAGGGCTAAAGATGGTGAAGAATTTGCTGAGCCAGAGAGATATCGTCGACTTGTTGGTAAATTGAACTATCTAGTTGTAACCAGGCAAGATATTACTTTTGCAGTTAGTGTAGTAAGTTAGTTTATGTCCTCACCACGGGTTACTCATTGAGATGCTGATGTAAGAATTCTAAGATACCTTAAACATGCTCCCGGGCAAGGTGTACTATATCGTGATCATGGACATATGAGAATTGAAAGATTTGTTGATGCTGATTGGGCAGGGTCTCCGAACAAGAGGTCTACTTCAGGATACTTTGTATTTATTGGGGGTAATTTGGTTTCTTGGAAGAGTAAGAAACAACCAGTGGTGTCGAGATCTAGTGCTGAGTCTTAATATAGAGCTATCGCTAATGCCACGTGTGAGCTTGTGTGGATTCGTCAGCTCGTGGGTGAGATTGGTATTGGTAACAAGCTGGGCATGCATGAAATTTATGCTTGAGCTTGAGGGGGAGTGTTAGAATATAGTTATATGTATATTTAGGGTTATATTGTATAAAATTATATTTGTAGGGACCTTGATGTAACTTGTAGAGATATATATATTGTTTGTCAAATTGTATTATGGTTGTATTGGCTTTCTTCTTCGATAACATTCCACAATAATGTTTGATTTGCTCTCATCTATGCCTTTTCCTCTCTGGAATGGTTTAAAGAGAAGTGGCAGTCCTATATGGTGGTGGGGTACCCTTGCTTCTGTATGGCGTGGAAGTTGAAATTACTTAAAGAGGATCTTAAAACTTGGAATAGGGAAACTTTTGGCAATCTTAGGTTGAATCTGACCAAGTCCTTAGCAGAGATAAGAGTGCTGGATGAGAAGGAAGGAGATGAGGGTTTAATGAGGCGGAAATTTCTCGACGGGCAGCTCTTAAAATTGAAATCTAAAGGCTGCTGCGCAGTGAGGAGATCAATTGGCGCAAAAAATCTCGGATACAATGGCTAAGGGAGGGTGATAATAATACCAGATTTTTTCATAGGATGGCAAGCACTCATAAAATTTTTAATCATATTTAGAAGGTGTTGATCAATGAGGAGATGTTAGAGGAGGATTCAAGGATTATAGTAGGCATAGCAAACTTTTATCAAAGGCTGTACTCAGAAAGCAACACTTGTGATTTAAAGCTGGATGGATTACCTTTCAAGTCGTTCAATTTAGTAGATAAGGACCTGCTGGAATTTCCATTCTCTAAAGAGGAGGTCAGTGCAGAAGTTCAAGTTTTGAAAGGGGATAAAGCTCCGGGTCCGGACGGTTTCCCAATCATTTTTTTCCAACACTGCTGGGAAGTGATTAAGTATGATATTATGAAGATTTTCTCCTTCTTTTATGGTCAAAAGAGATTTGAGAAAAGTCTTAATGCCACTTTTATAGTGCTGATCCCAAAATGTTGTGGTACAGAAGATATTAAAGACTTTCGTCCTATTGGTTGGAGGAGTGTACAAAATTATTGCTAAGGTCCTATCGGTGCGTTTGAAATCAGTCCTAGAGAAGATCATTTTTGAGTCTCAGCACGCATTCGTGAGTGGCTGACAGATTACAGAGGCAGTGTAGATTGCAAATAAGGCTGTAGATTCAAGGTTAATAAGCAGGAAGGCAGACCTGATACCGGATTTGTAAACTGGATATTGAAAAGGCATATGACAATGTTAACTGGGGTTTCTGGATTACTTGTTGTCTAGAATGGGTTTTGGTGGCCGTTGGAGGGAGTGGATATCCTTCTGTAGTTCTACGGTAAAATTCTCGGTGTTGGTTAATGGTGAACCCACACGGTTTTTCTCTAGCTCGAGAGGGTTACGACAAGGAGATCCCATATCTCCCTTTCTCTTTATCATAGTTATGAAGGCGTTGAGTAAAATGATGGATATCTTGGTAGTTAGGAACCTGATTCAAGGTTTTGATGTGGGAAGAATCGGCGATCAGGAGATGAAAATTTAGCATTTGCTTTTTGCGGATGATACTCTAGTGTTTTGCGAGGCGGATCACTCTCAGTTGGGCTATCTCTGTTTAGTCTTACTCTTTTTCCAAGCGGCATCGTGCCTAAAGATAAATATTCACACGAGCGAGGTGTATCCGGTGGGGGAAGTGAACAACATAGAATTTCTGGCAAGTTTCTTTGGGTGCAAAGTGGGAAAGCTACCGACCTCTTATTTAGGTCTTCCTCTTGGGGCTGCTTCAAATAGCAAGAACATTTGGAACCCGATTATTGAAAGGTTCGAGCGAAGACTTGCTGGTTGGAAAAAGCAATACTTGTCGAAAGGAGATAGATTGACCCTCATCAAGAGTACTCTTTCTAACTTGCCTACGTATTATATGACGGTGTTTGGTTTGCCTGCTTTTGTGGCTAAGAGGCTAGAGAAAATGGAGAGATATTTTCTTTGGGAGGGACATTCGGTGGAGAGGAAGTATCATTTGGTTAAATGGGAGACGGTGTGCCTAAATTTGAGTAATGTAGGCTTAGGTATTAAGAATCTTAAGGTTTTTAATGTTGCTCTTATACTCTTATGGGTAAATGGCTATGGAAATTCCTAAGCGAGGATGATACTCTGTAGAAGAAGGTGGTTCTGGGAAAATATGGGGAGGGGGTGAACAGGTGGACTCCCAATGAGGTTAAATTGTCATACGGGGTGAGCGTGTGGAAGGGTATTAGGAAAAAATGGGACTTGTTTAAAAGGTAAATTTCTCTCGAAGTTGGCAAGGGGGAGTCAATTTGGTTTTTGAAAGACTAGTAGGGTTCACATGCGTTGCACGTGATGGTAATGATTTTTTTTAAGTGATTTGCTAGTTCCTTCATTTTTTGTTTATTTTTAATTATTAGATTCTTTTTGTATTTTAATCTTTATAGTTTTTGAGACTTATAAATTGTTGTTGTGAGTTTAATTTTTCTAATACTTTATTTTGTAGTCATTTATAATGCATACTTTTAGTCATTGTATATTTAGTAACTTATCATATACATTTGTCTTTTTTATTGGTTATTTTTAAATCTCTTTTTTTAATACCAAACATGAATTTATTCACTTTTATCAGTGTGTGAATTGAAAACAATTCAAACACACTATCTTATATAATCATGTTGTTGGAGACTTTGTTTATGTCGTTTCTGGAATTTATGACTCCCTTTAGAAAATAATATATTGTGTTAGAGAAATCAAACTCTTAACCCCAAAGTATATATTTACACTAAAAAATACAAAATTCCCCAAAAGTATCTATAAAGTCCCACTTTGCCACCAAACCTAAGTTTTGTGTTATTTTCATATCTCATGTTATAACTTTTTTTCTAGTTTGCCTCTAGCCACGACGAAGGTTACCAATCTGACGTTAAGGTGCCATGGTATTTCACGTGTAGGACATTTTGATCATTTTTTTGGCAACACTTCCTCTGTATTTATTACCCAAAAAGAAGTTTCCTTTTCTTCTTCTCCAGCAACGCTTTTTCTGCTATTTCTTCAGCAATGACCTCTTATGTAAATTTTAAGTGAGATAAAACTCAAAAGTGTATGAATCTTATATTCAAATTTTTATATAGAAAAATAAATAAAAATATAGAAGAATCATATCAGAGATTGAACTTAAGATGAAAGAATCGCACTCGCGTGTTAAGACCGCCACGAATAAAAATCCATCAAAAATTAAAGACATCACAATCACCGATATTGAATGACTAAACTCCACAATTCATTTCTCTCTTTCTCTCTCGTACAACACAATACACAAGCATACACCATGAATTTCAAAACCTATATTTGAACTCATCACATATATATACGACAATGACGAGGCACGACATGGTTCAATCTGTCTTCATCGTCTTTAACTTCAACTCCAACAAATTACTCATCAGCACCATTAATATTGTTTATGGTTTGTTTGAAGTAAATTCTCGATCTTGCGCCACCATGTCTATCACTACGATTACCAAACGTGACATCCTCATAACCAAATTTGACATGTATATCGAAATTAAAAAAAATACGTTGAGGGCTAAAGTGGATTTGGTGGATACTTTGGGGGGAAATTTGTATTTTGAACTAATTTCGATGGGGCCGAAATATGATTAGCTCCCAAAATTACACGCTAAATCTCATATTGTATCTCAACCTACGAAGTGTCTCACTTTCATACGCTATTTTTCTATTTGTCCCACTTTGCCTCCTCCCGTCTATAGACGTTAAAAATAGTGACGAAAAATGGTATGCACATGTCACATGAAGATTAGTTTGGTCATTTTGCTTGGAGTGCAAAATATGATTTGGTTATAACTTCATTATTTAGTTAACCATTTAGTATTTAAAATATGTTTTTGAACAAAAATAATAAATAATTTTTTCAATAATTCAAAAATAATTATATGGCCAAATTACAATCCACCCCCAAAGTATCCACCAAATTGCATAGTGTACCCTAACCTAATGTTTGTCACATAATCGTATCTAGCGTTACATTTTTTCCCATTTTCACCCTACCTGTGACGGGCGTTAGGAAATTCACGTTAATTAGCACGTGGTCTTCTACGTGCGGGGCAAAAATATCATTTCCCTTATCTTGTTAAGGAGTAAATGTATTAAAAGTAAAAATTCTAATCCAAAACCCTCTCATTCTCTTTTTTTCAGGTGCAAGTTCCCCATCTTGAACTTCACTGTAATAGCCGCCATCTCGAGCCCCACCATAGTAGCCGCCATTTTCAGGCCAAACCCTTCCCACTCCGGTCACGCCTATCACAATTTTGGCACCGTCCTCCTTTAATTCTAGCCAAACTCCATCTTTGATCTCCCTCATTCTCTCTGTTGCAACACTCATGTCTAAAGTAGAAATCAGAGGCTATAGAGTATACTTACTAAAAACCCTTGTAAAACATGCATTTAACAGAAAACCCATAACCCTTATCGACAAATTCATCAGAAAGAGAGACATACTTGAATGAAGAGAAATAGTAAGAGATTTTATTGAAATAATCTTCAATTTTGTGGGAGCTGGTCTGAAAATTAGGCATACGACAGGCATGCATATAGTTCAAAACAAAGCATCGAAATTCAGAAGATATTGAAGAAACTATGGCTCTAGATGATTTCAACCTCAAAGCAGTTGTCATGGTGGTCGGGTTGGATTATTTAAAGAATTAGGAGAGAGAAAGTAAATGTAAAGTCATGTAAGAGAATGAACGGGGTGAGAAACTGATTGAATTCAGTGGTGGTTGGGTTTCATCGGAGAAGGTGGGTGGATCAAATTTCATACATGAAATTGGAGATAGAGACGGGTAACTATGGATAATAGTTTTTCATATCTTTCGTTTACTTTGTTTTCATTAGCAATATAAGAAAAATGATAATGAAATGGAAATGTGTATCTATCTTTTGGGTTAAGAAAGAGAAATTTAAGAGAGATATATTTGGAGTGAGTGGATAAAACTCATATCGGGTTCTGGGTTATTTATGGATTGAATATCGGAAAAAATTGTGGGTCTTTTCTCTAAATTTTCTTTCTGAAAAAATAGAATAGTGGAACCCACTTCATTTTTTTTTAACTTTCCACACACATTTATATAATTTTTTAAAAAGATTATATTGTATTTTTAAATTTTCATTGGACTAAAATGCATTTAGCACCCCAAAGTTTACACTAAATTCCTAATATTTTCCTCGATTTAACGCCCACAAGGAAATGTCAAAAATACCCCACATGAGGAAGACCACGTGTTATTTAACGTGACTTTTCTAACGACTGTCGCGGCTAGGGTGGAAAATAGGAAAAAATACAACGTCATATATCATTATGTGACAAACCCTTGGTTGGGGTGCACTATGTGATTTTGTGGATACTTTGGGGGGATTGTAATTTAGCATAATTATAAGAAAAATGCTATTTTTACAACTAATTATACCACTTTCTTTACAACTAAGCTTTGAAGAAACACAAAGTTGCTATGGACAAAGACATATTTATCCTTTTCAAAGCTTAGTTGTAAGGAAAGTTATAAAATTAGTTGTAAGGCTAGCAATGTTGTAATTATAATTTGTCTCATATTTAAATTTAAAGTTAGAAACATGCATTACTCCAAAAAATAAAAAATAAATTTATTTTATTTATTTTGTTATCCTTAACTTTCTTCCACCAACCACATCATTAATCCTATATAGACCCACCCCGACTACCACCTCAAATAACATCATTAACTCAAAAATTAAAATTTGATTTTATTATATTTCTTTGTATAATTCCTTACTCCTTCGTTCAAATTAACCTATATGCAAAACTCATCAGTTATAGACCTACCACCATCACAACCTTAATTTTTACAATTTACAACCCAAACCCATATGAAGATTTGAAAAATTGATGATTTGAAAATCTAACAATGTTGCAATCCATCTGTTTACTGTCATTCTTACAATCTCCCCCACCACTACTACCAGCATCCCTACAATCGACGCCACCGCTATCATTGCTTTGCTAAAACCGAAAAATAAACCATCTTTAGATTCCGTTAAGTCGGACTACTTTCTTCGAACGCCTCTATTATAGATTCTAGTTTTTTTTCTCTAACAAAACACATAGATTCGTCAACTAAGTTCTTCATTTTTCTTTATTTTCTTGACAATATTGCACATTTCCTTAACATATTTCTCTTAGCTTATTCACAGATAATTACTAAGCATACTACATAAGTGCTTAATATCTCGATACTCACCAACAAATGTATTATTATAGTTACAATTTGTCATATACCTCTAGTAATGTCTTTCCCAATCTATGATGTTTCACTTTCATATACAATTTTTCTATTTGTCTCACTTTGTCCTCTCCCGTTCATAGGCATTAAAAATAATAATGGAAAATCATGCACATGAGGATTATTTTGGTCATTTTTCTTGTGGTGCAAAGTGAGATTTTGTTATAATTTCATCATTTTATTTGTCATTTGGTATTTAAAATATTTTTTAATTAAAACAATAAATAATTATTTCAATAATCCAAAAATAGATATACCTTGTCTCATATGTAAATTTAAAGGTAAAAAAATGCATTACTCCAAAAAAATGAAATTTAGATTTTATTTAATTTATTTTTTTTATCATTCACTATCTTTTGTCAACCCCATGGACCCACCATCATCACCATTACAACCTCAAATGTCACCATTAGCCAAAAAGTTAATTTTTGATTTTATTTTATTTTATTTTCTAATTTCTTACTCCTTCCTCAATTAAAGTAGTCCATTTGTAAAACTCATCATTTATAGGCACACCACCACCACCACCACCACATTAAATTTCACTTTTAAAAAATCCAAATTCATTTTTTAAAATTTTCAAATTTTCAAATTGAACTCGAAAGTCATATGGATTTGAGTTTTTTGGGTTCCTTATAATAAAATTGTAGTCCTTCGACTGAGTAAGGGTATTTTTGTCCTTTTAAAAAATATTTGACGACGTTTATAACGATAATTGTAGGAGGGAGAAACTGATAAGAAAATCAAAATAAAAGATGAAATGAATAGAATTAAAAAATGTAGGACCTAACTTTAAAATAAGTACAAGTCAATAAATGAAATTATTAGTTAATTATTCATAGAATTAATTAGTTTATGACATATTACTTGTTTAGTCTTAATTAAAGGTGAGTGATTTATTATATTTAGGGCTATTTTTGTCCAAACATTATTTTTTATTATGATAAATTTACTTGTTTTGTCCTTAATTAAATGGTAGATGCTTTATTTGGTGAAGGGATATCTTTGTATATCTATTAATTTATAAAAAACAATCTTGACTTTTATAATAGAGAAAAGAGAAAGAGAAGAGATAAGTGGTGTGGTGATATGGAGCTGCGTAGAACCTTTCCCACGCTGTACAACATAGCTAAGAATAAAGATGAGACAAGGTTGTAGTTGGAGTAATCACCTGGAATCCAACCTTTAGGAGAAATCTCCAAGACTGGGAGATGGATTCTTTGGGACAGCTTTTTGAGTTTCTGTAGTTAGTGGCGATGGGGAGGATATAGCAGTGGGGGAGAATAAAGAGACTTTCACATTCTGTTACATTGTCCAGTTGGCAGGAGGATCTGGGATTTTGTCTTCAATCTGTTTCAGATTAGCTGGGTATGCCCAGATCTGTGAGACTCTTAAAGGAAAGCTGGGCTTTGTATATAAGGAAAAGGAAAAATGTCATCTGGGAAGTGGCCTATGGTAGTTTGCTGGACTATCCGGAAGGAAAGAAACAGAAGATGCTTCGAGAATGAAGAGAGGAAGGTGGAGGAGATCCAGAAGACGATAACACAGTCATTGCTCTTTTGGTGTCATGAGCTGCTTGAGCAGGGAGGCAATCCTTTTGTAGAGTTTGTGGATAATATCTCTTTTGTAAAGTAATTGGCTTGTATACATCCTGTGTACATAGGCGCGTCTCCTATTTAGGCGCCATTAATACTGTCTTTACTTATCAAAAAAAGAAAGAAAGGGCACCATCATAAAGCTGCAGGTGAAACTCTTTACAACGTTTTCTTACAGATTAACAGGGTACAGTACAGAACCTGCAAGTAGAAATAGACATTATCCTATGCAATAAGTCATTCTGAGGGCCAAATTTGTTTTTGTGGCAAAAATAGAGACTGAAGAAGTGAGCAAGTGTTGTATGACAAAAATGTGAAAAGCTGCAGAGATGCATCTACCCTTGACTAATAGGCTTTTGAACAGAAACCTTCAGCTCAATTTAAAGAAGCTTGCTGATCCAGTGGTCCTGATGAAGCCTATTTTCGGATAGTCCTCTTTGCTTCCTTATACTGTTCAAGGAAAACCAGCCCAGGCACTCATTTAACCACTTACTAAATATTCATGCCAATCCTACAAGTGTTGTGCATAGATTTATTCATTGTTCAATGTAGCTTTGATCAGGTAACCTGTCTTTCCAAATCATCCAACGGGTCCATATTTTAGAAATGTGATTCAACTCACTATTCAAGGATGTATTGTTTGATGTAACATCAATGAGAAATCCACTGCTATGATCAATAAACTTGTTAGAATGCCTTTGCTGCATGCTTCAACTCTTTGAGAGAAATGACGTTAGAGCCACTTCGTGGGCAACTTCCAAAAACCATCCAAGCATAAAACATGAACATTTGTAATCAATCATCACTGTGGCACCTGCGTAATATGAGATATTAGTTCCATTTCTCCAGATTTCTTAAGATGTTCAGCTATATTCTCTATATAAGGAGCTTTCAGTTGAATTCCTTTCCCGACCATCAGCTTAGCAAGCTTTGTGGCTTCCACTGAATTACATCCTTGGCAAAGTCCTGCCAGAAGAATAGAATAGATATCCGAATCAATAGAAGATAAGAACCCCAATTCCTCGATTTCATCATATAAGCGAAAAGCATCTATCATTCGTTCCTTTGAACATAGCCACTTCAGCAAAATGCTCGAAGCTAAACCAGTAGGCTTCACCGCACTAGCTAACATCCTCCTAAAAAGCTTCTCAGCCTCCACAAAATTATCAAGTCGGAACAGTGCCACCACAAGAGAACTGTAGCACTCACTATTGGAAACACTGCCCGCTGCAGCGACTTTATCAATCAGCTTGTAAGCCTCTTCCACACGCTGCTCTACACATAGTCCCTTAACCAAGGTAGCAACTGTAACCCTATTAGGTGCACAACCACAAGCCTCCATCCGATCCAAAATGCTCATTGCCTCCATTGACCGACCTTTCTCACAAAAACTTTGAATCAAAGACGTATAAGTAACAACAGTCGGATTACAATCCCCACCTTCCTTTTCCATATCCGCCAATAAGGCCATTGCCCTCTCCAAACTCCCAAACCTACAAACTCCATCAAGAAGAATCGAATATGTCACAGCATTGGGTGAACATCCTTGTCCCTTCAAAACCTTAAACAGCCTACAAGCATCCTCCAGCCTACCCACATCACAAAACCCCTTAATCATCGCAACAAACGTAATCATATCAGGATAAAGATCAATTAAACCCATCTCTCTCAGCAACACATCAGCCTCATCCATATCACCCTTCTCACAAAACAACCTAATAACAACATTATACGCCGTCGTATCCGGCCGAAAATTAAATTCCTTCATTTTCTTCAACACCCACAAACCTTCCTTGGCAAGCTTAGCCTCTTTACACATATTCAAAACCACCTTAAAAGTTTTAACATTGACCATACAATTTTCAACCCTATAAATTTCAATAACATCATTAATCACAGAAGGGTTCTGATTAATCCTAAACAATTTACAAGCATTGTTATACATGTATGAATTGTGTCTATAACTGGGCTGAGTACCGGCCCAAATGAAGAACCTAAGACCCAATAAAACAGATTGATTCAGTGAACATGTTTGTAACACCTGCTTGACACATAACGAGTCCAATTTGGATTTGACCGAGCTTAGGGTTCTTTCGGGGTTTGAGGCGTTTTGCTGCAAATGGGTCCAGAACATTTGGGCGGAATTCGTGAGTGAAAAGTAAGGGTTTTTGGAAGGAATTGAGGATGAGAGGTATCGAGAGATTGAGAAAATTGACATTTGATTTTTTAAAGACTAGACGTAAAACGATTAAATCAACACAGAAAGTGATTGTGAAAATACCTCAGATTGGAAAACGAATTGGACGGATAGACGAAATGTAGGACCGAACTGCGTCTACTCAATTTGCAGCTCCAGCATAGACTGTTTGACAGTAATACTAGCTCACATTCGATGGCGACGTGGAATGTCAGTTTACACCCCTAAAGTATTAACCATCTATCAATTTAGTCCAAAACTGAAACCACTTAAGTGTATATCTTCTTCTTTTACCCCTTTCTTTTTTTCCTTTGTAAATTCAGTACTACCTTTTCATGTTACCCCTTTGCTGTCGTAAGTCTTCCCCGCGTTATTCATTTGTCCATCTTCATTAGAAGGTATGATGGTTATCGGGCAGCAATTATGTTAATAATTGGATGGATGTGCTTCGTTTCGTTCTCCAAATGTGCAAGGGAAAAGGGAGCACCGTAGAACTAAAGAATGTGCCAAATTAAAATAGTACAAGAAAAAAGAGAGAAAGATATGAGCTTGGTATTGGCACATTGAAACTTATGTATAGGTATAGATATTTTAGGCCATTTTGTTTGTTGCCTATGTTCTAGTTGATTTTTGGGATATTTTTTAAAGTTGTTGCACTTGCGGATGCGGGCAGAATATTAGAGAATAAAATGAAAAAAAAATAATACAGATTAATATCCAAAGCTTCCATGGACATATCATGAGCAAGCAAATCAATACAAGCCATTGGCCTCACAAAGGCCAAACACAAGCCAGGAATCTGTTACTTGGTATACAGTTATAGTATGCTCATTGCGTTTGACTGATAGAGCCTTATACATAGCCACACCAGATCACACGTTTTCTTTCGATCTAGCTCTCACCAAACTCATCTTGAAACTAAATCAATGTGTATCCTGGAACGGTAGTCCTCAATTACCGTGTCATTTGTGTCCAGGAGGACTTTGTCATCAATAATCATTCTGTCTATTGAGAATGCAGTAGTTTATTTTTAATTTTACTTATTTTCTCATGTGAGCTTTCGTATAAAATTAGGTAAGTTGGTTAATTTTTTATCCTTCTCTTAACAGGATTATGCTTCCTGTTTTCTGTTTCCTTTTCCTTTTTGGATCTCTACTTTGTAACCTATGTATACTCTCATAAATCTGTTGTTTAGAAAAATAATCATAATACATCATACTATCTTCAATTCCATACACCAAATCTCAAATTATCACTGTCAAATGATCAGAAAGGTGTATTAGTACTGCTAGTCTTCATAATGTTAGCAGCATCATTTGATGTCACCAAATTGAAGTCATAATTCGTCATGCTCTCATGTGGCAGTGCCACCACTTGCTGCCTTCTACATTGCGTATTAGTCCACCGATTCAATAGCTCACGAGTGCGTAAAGGCTTCACAAGGTAGTTTGCCTCCTGGAGTTTCAACCCCTTTTTGATCACTGAGATCTTATCACGTGTCAACAACACTAATTTGAGATTGACACAGAACAATTATTTAGTATAGGAAACAGGATCTGTAAATCTGTCATACAAAAAATCTTACCGATGACAGGAATGCTTTCTAAGCCTTTATCCCACATGATATACTTCAATATTTTTGCGCAATTTGCTAGTAAAAGATCTATGTCAGCTAGCATAAGATCTGTGCTTGGACCTTCAGCAGTGAGTTCATCAATGGCCTCCATAGCTGACCAGACTGAAGTTATTGCAAAACAAGCGAATATTTCTTTTTCGAAAGCAATGTCATGAAAAAGGAAATGAGGGTAACAAAAATCAACACTTAATTTGACAGTGGAGGCACATGGATGCCCAAAATGGACCAAAGATAGCCAACCAGAAAAAGAAAGCAGAACCTTAAACTGTTGGGTTTATGCCTGATTTGATTGTCAACCTAACTAGTGATGCTTAATTTGGTAATCTAGGAGGTTTTCCAAAACTGTCTCATGTTAAGGGCTGTTAAGTTAAGATGATGCAGCCCAGAATAAATCTCCTTTGAATAATCAGTCTCAGTTTTGCTTAGTTATATTGCTGTGCTTTGTATTGGCTGGCACCATAAGGTTTAAGATTTTGCGGGCTAGTTTTGTTTAAACGGGTGGAAAACATGTACTGTGTGTAGCTGCAGCACAAAGAAGCCAGTTTAGCATTATGTCATTTTCTGTAACAGAACTTTTCCACAGAAGCAAAGGGAGCAAGTCCCCCTTCTACTATAGGGCCTATAGGTTGACACTTACCTAATATTGATGGAAAGCTGAATTTATCATCCATCTCAACAACTTTTCAAATCATACACGTGATAAATTATATTCATGTGTGCAAATGCATGATCACGAGAACTTGACATTGGAAGATTACATGCAAATCTTTTTGCAGTCGTAATCTAAGTACTACCAGTTGTATGTTGCATTGCTGTGATGACCCTTCCAAGGGTCGGCTGATGTTTTCAAACTACATTTCGAGAAGAAAAATCAAGCACACATGTGCAGGAGAAGGACTAATCCGCAGTAAGGAAAAAGAGAGATAGATAAGAGCATTTGCAAACAAGTGTGAATTGAATAGTACTTCTTGACAACTCTCAGCATTAGTGTCGGTGAGCAAAATTCTTACACTGCTGCTATCCACAACTTCTCTGTTCCGAACCCTACCATATACCACCACCTGCAGGCACCATTTTCACATTTCCCATTGCCCTTACCCTTCTCCATTTCTCATGTAATGCATGCAAGCCATAGGCAATGAAGATAGCTGGTGGGTGCCTAGCTATATGAAAGTCTTTCTCCAACAAACCTGCATGCTCTTTTGTGAAAATATCTTCATAATTACATTTCTTTGGAAAAAATTCAATATCAAAGCAAAGGTTTTCTGTTCTTTTATATGGAAATGAGCCAACAAATAGTTTGGTCTACCAAATTTTTAAGGCTTACCAAATTGTTAGTTATGCATGGTTATCTGAGTAGGTGCCCAA
This sequence comes from Codonopsis lanceolata, assembly GCA_013146195.2. Lineage (NCBI taxonomy): Eukaryota > Viridiplantae > Streptophyta > Magnoliopsida > Asterales > Campanulaceae > Codonopsis > Codonopsis lanceolata. The sequence continues at coordinate 65,298,381 of CM028378.1, forward strand.
TTATTTATTTATTTATTTATTTATAAATTTCTCTCTAGCTTATATTGATTTTCAGTTGGGCCATTGTACGCTTAAGCCAAAAAAAAGAATTATCAAACTGCTTCTACAACATTGTTGGCATTGTTTTAGGCTGACCAATTCGTGATGAACATAGTATCGATACTACTCAGTACTGAACTTTTTACTTATAAACACGTTTTATGTTCCAATTAATCAGATCTACAACAAACAGAAAAACACTTATACAGGACATATTTTCTGTCGGTTGGTCATGGAATACTTCCCGCCTGTTCCTCCTTCCTTTTGTGACATCAAAAAAATATGCCAAAATTAAAAATAAGAAATTGGAATCATTATGAGCTTAAGTATAATAAAAAACATTTGTAGGATACATGTGTGTGTGTGTATGTGTGTATATGTTTGTATCACCTTTATTTTTTAATCAAACTCATGGTAGGACAATCGGAATTTTTTTCTTTTTATTATTTTCACATGCTTACCTGCTACTTTCAGCATCAATACCACAGGCACTATCACAGTTATGAGGTCTAAGTTTTAACTGTTCACGTCTATATTTTTCAGAATTTCGATCCATTAGAAAATGAATTATGTCAAATCCTTTTCGGCATTATAACAACTACAATGAGACCAGACATGGATCATATTTTGAAGTATTTATATCATTTACAAAAGTTCATGATTTATCATTCTTTGCTTCTCTTCAACGATCATTTGCTCTACCAGGGTGATATGGATACAAGCAAGGAGCATGACAAGCAGACAAGCACTAAAACAGTTGGGTGACGTGTCTTAGTGGAGCTGACATCTCAAGCAAGTGGCAGCATCACAGTGAGAAACCCAGCTGGACTCAGAGTTTGCTAGGATATTTTGTTGCCTGGTTCATGATGTATATATAGCTGCTTTACTCTTTGTATCATTGATTTTTGAGAAAATACAGAAATAAATGAGAGTCGTATAGCTTTTTCTCTCTCTCATCTTCAACTGTTTCTTCTTTTCTCCACATCTTCATTACAATTTGTTCACAGGGTGTGTCATGCCATGAATGAAGAGGAATCAAATAGGCAAAAGTGGTATAAGTTTCAAGCCAAACTCAAATTTTATTCAATGGATACATTCATTCAGTACATTAAAGTCGTTTTGCTCCTTTTGATGCAAACAAGATGTTGCCGAAAAGTTAGTGTATTCCAGAGTTCATTCCATAAACCTATTGAATCAAGAAGAAATTAGTTGTGAATATCAGGCTTTATATTATCAATAAGCAAGATAAACATAAATTGACAATTACAACACTCCACATACACATTGGTAGTTAATCATGTCTCTATTGGATGTCACGACATATTTCAACACTTCATTATTATACTAGAATGGCTTCTATGTTAATATCATTATTTTGAAATGCGTAAATGAACGCCCCTTCACAGGATCATATTTCATGAGGCAGAGCTAGCAGAAATGAAACTTGCAACTTCTAAAGCTGTGTCTTGCTGCGCATGTGAGTCCACAAGTCCAGGAGTACGTTAGCGCATATAGGTTTTATAAGATAGTCAGCTACTCCAAGTCGCAACCCTTTGAAAGTAAGAGAGACTTCATTCTCTGTCAACATCACTTGGAAAAAACAACAAACAAAACAATAAGTTATTCAACAAAACTTTAGCTGAAGGCCCTAAGCCATTTATTAGACAGTTAAAGAATCGTAAGCATAGTCTAAAAAAACTGAGCATACTAATCACTGGAATGTGTTGCAATGCCTTGTTTCGTATAATGGACAACAGCATCATTGCACCATTGGCTAGTAGAATGCCGGCTTCAGCAAGTATGATATCAGTACGAGGCCCCTCTGAATTCAAGACCTCGTACATCCCTGCAGCTGTATACACTTGCTTAACTGCAAAAACAAGAAGCAACCCTGGTCATTGATGAACAGAAGAATGGGGATAGAATTCCACCTGCATGACAATTGGACAAGATTTGTTTAGTTGCTTTAGGAAAATTTAAACGTTATATTATGTGTTAATCATGACAACAACATTCAAGAGTATAGATTTCACTAATATGTCCAAATTCGAGGTAACAGAGCATGTACTGAAAACTGCCTGCAACAATGCCACTGTTTAGTACTCCCTTGGTTCTTAAATGAAGCATCCATTTTCAAGATTTTTTTGTCCCTAAACAAATGTTCATTTTTGTATTAGTTTACAAATTTCACCTTTCACGCATATCATGTCCTGGTGTGGAATTTATTTTATTTTATGTAAACATTAAGAGCATTAATGCACATGTGCTACTAAAGTAGTACAATGCTCCAAAAGTCAACTTGCTTAGTTTTGCAAAAAACAAACGAACACTCATTTAGGGACGGAGAGAGCATACTTAACAAAGAAAGACAATTACCTAATTCATTATTTGGTAAACATGGGCAAGTATGTCTTATTGCCCCAAAAAGGACAACCTTATACATCCTTAATATAGTATAGTCCATGAACTTCCAAATGCTAAAAAGATAAAAAAGAGAGTAGAAAACCACACTCCAATGGTGATCAATAAGCTATATCTAATACTAAAAGAAAGATAACTGGCAACGACAGTTATACACACATGATCAGAAAATCAACAGGCAACATTAGATGTGATTGTAGCATCAACCAACATTTACCTGCAACCAACTCAAGTGATTTTGTGTAAAAATTCAAACGTGCTAAAGAAAATAAAACTGTTGATGCTACTCATTCTAGTTTTTTGCACATTGATATAACAATAATGCTAGAGTTACCACCCTGATGACAACTTTGCCTTGAAGGCAAAGTGCATGTGAGGTGCATGTGCCACTTCAAGGCATAGTTGTCACCATAGTGGTAACCTTGGTGGTAACCCTAGCAATGTTGTTGATATAAACTCATAAGCAGAGGACAGCTAACAATAATTGTACATCAAAGTTAAAATGTCAAAAAGGAAAGAAGGAAAAAGAATTAAAACTGAAAAGGAAATAGTACCCTGATAAGAACATTGGCAAAGAAGTGCAGACACTTCCTGACAACTCGCAACATCAGTATCACAAAGCAAAATCCTTACTTTGCCACGATCAATAAAATCACCCCTCTTAATTGTATCACCAATGCTACCAGTTTCCGTGATCACTAGCTTTCGTTTTCCTTTGTCCATTATTACATGCAATATATGCAAATGTGAACCTCTATTACAAGTAGAAGATACTGAAGCTGGCTTATATAACCAAGTGTTTCCCACCAAACCACATGGGCTCGCATCGAAATATCTTTCCTACGGTTTTACGTGTACCAAATCAGAGATCACTTAGTTTACTTTCATGTATATCAGGGAACAGAGAGTTTGGTATACCAAATTGCTAGAGCTAACCTAATTGTTAGGTCATATACTCACACTTGGCTCACTAGGTTCTTTAAGATATTCACCATTAACTCTCCAGAGAAAAGGGGTATTATCACATTTCCCACAAATGTGATGTACATGTTTCGAGCAGGGACGGAAGTATGGGTAAAGATAAAATGTCTAAATATGAAAATGATTGTAACAGAAAAACGGTTTCTGTCTTTTGATCAAGGGACTAAGAAGCCCAAGAAAGATTCAGAGGGTGGATACTCCGATCAAGAGAAATTAGACTTGGCTACTAAGGAAAATATATATCCATCACCATTATCACTTAAAACCCGTATTGTGGACACCATCGATATCATGGAGAAATGAAACTTTCGGGAGTGAATTATACTCCTTTTTGTTAGCTGTAGAAAGCAAGGGAGGATGTTGCATGCTCCCAAATTTGGAAATACTGCACAGGAAATATTGATGCTTTGCATTCGTCCTGTGCACATGGGATTTGCTGCCCTTTTGCCACTTTCTATTTACTTATGCTTATCAGGGAATTGGTCATTTGCAATATTCCTTGTATCCTTTCAAAGTACGTTCAGATCCTTTCAGATACGAATTCGCATGGGGCTTTTTCCTATCCAATTCAACTGTTTTTCAGGTCAGTGAAGATGCCCTTAACAGAAAATGGCAACCAAGCAGAGGCGCAATTTTCTTGAAATAACATAAAAGTATCAGCAAACAATCTCAACAAAATTAAGGATAATACCGCTACAATGTTCATTAAACTATCATCTGTAACTTCAATCAAGCAATTTGGTTTGATTGTGGCCCTCATATAACCTCATTCGATAGCTCCAGTCTACAAACACTGCTCTATTACCTCGAATGATCCGCCTCAGATATCATCAGTAGGTTTACATTTATTCTTTTTGCCTTAACCTCAAGAATGATGCTCAAGAAACTACCTAAGAGAAACATGGAGTCACATTTCTTGCATACAGTATAAGATAAGATTGTTATCAGGAAAGAACCAGTGGAGAATCTCAACAATTGTAGCTTGTGAATGATCCACGTGTACTGTAGAATCCTTTTCAATTGACAACCAGTGCAAAAACAATTAGTTTTAAATGATTTTATGTGTTTAGGTAGACCTAATCATGAGATGGGGACTGAGAATGTTACAAATTTGCTCGTACTCATGCACACATGTTTTCAATTCACTTGAAACTATATTTTTAAGCACCATGAAAAAGTAATAGTGTGGGAGATCATGGAGAACATGGAATATTGATATAGGCTACTTGAATATTTACGCACTTATTTCTCATTTAGGGAGCCTCACTTCTAGTCAAACATTTTAAGCAATACATTATTTCCCTCGAGAGTGATCATTATAAATATATCAATGATCCTAACTTCTTGGTCAATATATGAGACTGGAAATTGAAATATCATGGGATTTTAAGCTTAATTCTGAAATACCGATAAACTAAATGAGACATCCAACAAACAGAAGCCAGAGTCACCACATGGAACAGACTGAGTTCTAAACCGAAGAATAATCTGCAAGTAAAAGGATCAAGGAAGTTGTTAGGAAACTGCGACATCATCATAATTTATAAGTGGCCAACATATTTCCGGTATACTGCTTGTTCTTGTATTCCCTTTTGGTGCTTTCTTTTAGTTGTATGGGAGCTATGGTTTAGCACTTCTGCGTGCAGAGGGTTGTGGGGCGTAAGTTCATCCTTCATGTGAATAGTGTCTGATCAAAGAAAATTGTAATTTATGTCAGTAGTGAAAGACTAGAACCAAAACAATGAATTGTGGAACCCAAAGCAGCTCTCCACCTCCAGCATCGATTTCTCAACAGCCCCTCCTTGATCAAGACTTGGCTCTATACATTGTTTTAGTCTTTGTGTAACTTGTATATAAAGAGCTATTATCAGAATAATACACTCATCTTGGGCAATCTAAACTCTATCTCTTTATGTATTCCAACATGGTATCAGAGCAATGAAAGGCTCACGCCATAACTGAGGAAACACCCATCTCTCTTCTCTCCGGTTCCGGCAATTCTTCTCACCATTGCCGATCTCCTTCCTTCCCCGCAGCCACATCAGACCCGCCTCCAATCTATCTCCAGCCGAGCGCATCGATTTCATTGCCCACCACAGCAGCCCAGTCTTCTCTCTCTCGTGTCCTGCCGTCGTGCAAACACCCAGCTCCGCTTTCTACAACTCATTGTTGAACAAGTCTTCTTGATCTACAGTTATAGTTATTACTCCACTTAATTTTCAATGGAAAACTCATCTTTAACCACTTTGAATTCTACTACTTTTTCCTCTTCTTCTCCTCCCATCTCTAACTGGTACAATGACGATCTTCTTGATCAACTTCATTCTCTTCGAAAACTACCGAACCAATCCCTGCCAAGTTATTTTTCAAAAGCCAAGTCTCTTTATTATGCACTAGCCATGGCCGGAAGTCTAATAAGTGGAAGTGAACTTATTGATTGTATAGTTGATGGGCTTGATCAATCATACAAGAGTTTTTTCAAGTATTATGATTTTCGGCAGCCAAAATTATCATTAGACTTCCTATTTGAATACCTTCTTGATGAGGAGCAACCACTCATGAAGTCTTCTAGTTTTGCAGAGCTTCAAAATTATGTTGCTCCTATCATTCCAAACACAACTCCATTTTCTCCTCCAAAGACAAAAACACCTCCTCTTCTCGATCTAGACATTAGTCCAGCCGTGCATTCTAGCGAAAATATTTGTGGAGCTCATGATCAAACTGAAATTTCCCTTTCTTCCCTGGATGATCTTTGCCTTGCCATTCCCAAAAATACGCATTTCCCATTCTGCTTCCAAAGAATGAACTGCTTGGTTATATTTTCTCTTCTATGACACATCATACGGACTCTCACTCAGATGTTGTTTCCAGGTCTGTCTTGGTTGATTCACAGTCCTTCATTCCTCTTTCGGATTTGTTAACCACCCCCCCGAATTTGCAGCCTTATGAAATTGACCGTTTGCTCGATGCAACATTTCCGACACTGAAAGTTTGTCCAAAGTTTACTGTGTACTTTCCTAATTTCTATCCAAATAATCACCCCCAAATATTTTCATCATTTTTTCATGATAGACAATTGGAGTTTGCTTTTGAAGATGGGTTCTTCTCTCTCGAGATATCTAGAATGCTCCTCTACAAGTTTTGGGTGTTGCTCTTTAACATTAATTGGTTACTGTCCATTTTTAGTGTTGTTCAAGGATGTGTGATCTCCCTCCTGTTGCAATTAAGGGGGCGCTCTAGTAGATTCAAGCTCAAGCTCCGAAGTTAAGAAGGGTAGAAAGTCGCATATATGGAATGAGAACCAATTAGGGGGATCAAAGCACATCATGCATGGATTATCTTGGCACCAAAGATAATATCGTGCAATTGCTCAATGACATTATATGCCTATGTTCCGTACACGCCAAATGATTTGTGTATAGCTTTAGGCATGTTAGATGTTATACATAGTTGCACAGTGGAACTTGTGCAATTAACTCTTGTTTGAGAGGTTTTTTGACATGGCATTTGCTTTAAGGGGGAACTCTAATCCAGATAGCAGGAGAGCTAAAAATATTTTGATACATAAACTTTGTGACCCAATAAACATGCACGTCCTGGGCGAAGTGAGTATATATCCTTAAATGATATGGTTGAGTCCATTGTGCTTCTTATTTATCACTGACACAAGTCCCCATGTACATTCATAGGGTCGCAGCTAGCTTATAAGGTACAAATCATGACGAAACATCAAGAATTATGTATATAAGGCATGTTGTATATATACAACTAAGTTTGAGAACATTGAAAAGAACCTAAAAGCCCACTCCTAACCTCCATTTTGTGGTTATCATGTAAGGGTTAAGTATCAAGGCAGGCTGCTTGGGGAGGCTATCTGAAAGGACCCGGCCTAGGTCCTCCTACGTGGAGTGAACACGTGGCTCCTAGCTAGGCATGGGTGGGGCCCATCCCTCAACAGCCCCTCGAACTTAAGAACCGACCATGGCCGATTATTACTCATCTGGCCAAACAAAGTATCCTCGGAACGACCAAAGGTTACTTCAGAAGCCGAACAAGATCGACCACCAAGGCGAGGAACACCCATGCTCGAAATCCAACTACACCGACCAAGTAATTACCAAATGTCAGATCCTAATTGGATGACACGTGTCATCCATGCAAGCATAAGCCAACCAGTGAGAGGTTGACAGCAAGCCGACCAAGCGACAGACCCTTACACAAGAAGAGAAGATATGACTTGGCAAGTAAGCAACCACCAACTATGTAAGGTTACCCATAGACCATCAACCAGTAGGAAGCTGCCAGCCAGCCAACCAGCAACAGGTCCCTATGCCCAAGGGCCCCTACATTGATCATGATCCCTAAGGGACAACTACTATAAAAGGAAATCTTCCCTTACAAGAAAGGTAAGTTCAATTGATCAACCACACACACAATTGTATTAAAACACTAAGCTAAATATACACTATCACCGGAAGCTTAAGAGAACGCCTAGCTCCGACACACATATTTCCTTGATTACTAACTCTCACACCGAAGGGCTATAGCTGGGAAACAGGCACCCTATCGGTAGTTTCATTTCAGGTCATCAAAGATCAAAGACCAAGTATAACCAATCAGTTCCCAAGTGAACCAAAGCCCAGATATCCTATCCATTTAGGTACGCCAAGTACCCTCACACATCGACGTGAACGTTCATCAAGCACACGTCAGCTCCGGTCCATTACATGGATCACCAACTTACTCACCCCATCTTTGTGGCGTGATCACTATCATTCTTCAGTCACAACTCTCAAGCAGCAGAAAGAATTCTTCATTTGTTCTTCAGCTGTCACTTCTGGAGCATGGAAAGAGGTGCTGATGAGGTATATTTGGTGGTTACAGCTGTGATGGTTAATCCTTTTCATGTCAAAATGATCGTTATGTCTTTGGGCACTACTGTTTGTGAGAAATTAGTGTTTCATCAGGATACTTAAAATTCGGCAGAGGATTTACTACAAGAGATCATCTCCACTGTTTGACTTGTCGGGGTGATGTTTTCCACCTTTTTGGTCCGTGCTGTTGATATGATCAGGTATGCTTGCCATGGCTTATGTTGAAAATTTAGGGGCGTATCCCCAAACCAAACCACCCATAGGTTGTTCCAAAATTTTCAAATGAACCACCGGTTTAGTTTGGTTCGGTTTTATGGTTTCAATAAATTCTTTTTACTCAACTTAACGAAGGTTAAGTATAAAGTAATTTGTAATGAACATCGGGCATTAAAAAGTAACATTTTAAAGTTAAATTATCATAAATAAAACAAGAATGTTTACTATTTAATCAGGCACCGTCAATCTTCTCTTGCAAATTCTAAAATAAATACAAACAATAGAAGAAAAAAAAATCATCCAACAATCTAAATTTGGTTTGGGTTAATTATATATATGACTAGATCAAGGGCCGGGCCTAGATATGCAAATTAGATGGTCGAACCCATCAGAATAGTTAACAAATGTTATATAATATATGTTATATGTGGGAAAGGTTTCAATGGTCTCTTTCAATAGTAATCATTGAGATTTATTGAGTAGTTGGATAATTCAATTAATTCATCTCAAAATAATACAAACTATTAATTTATTATCTAACTAATTAATAAATCTCACCAATTATTTTTTATCCAATGGATGGTATAAATAGTAACCATCAATGGTTATTATTTAAAGTAACAATTGAAAACTCTTCCATTATAATATATATATATATATGTTCGGTTTGGTTTGATCTCAAAAACCATGCATGAAACAAACCGATCGGTTTTTAAATTTTTGGAACCGAAGCTAAATAGTTTTTTACCAAAACCGACTAGTTTTGTTTGGTGGTTCCCATTCGAACTTACACCTGTAGTTGAAATCAACTAAATTACCAACAAATAAACATTACACCCCTCCCATCTAAATGATAATAATAATAATCCTACGTTGACTTTATGGTCAACTTAATTAAACTATCAGAAAAAATTATAAGAAGTTACTTGTCGTTAAAAAATCTTGAAATCGCTAGGAAACACAATTTTGTTGTTTGTTTGAACTTTTGTTGCCTAAAACAAAATTAACATATGTTAATACTGATTTGATTATGTTGCAGACTGACTCGCGAAAATGATAAGTGCACACTAAATGAGGATTACGAAACAATCAGATGCAGCATCTCTTACATCCTATGACCCACAAAACGAAAAATTAAACCCCAAGCCAACAGACAAATTACCAACCTTAAATTCAAGGATTCAACGAAAGACAACGTAAAAGGCAAGAAAGATGGGCAAATGATACGTATCTGGAAAGAAGGCAGGCTCAAAATACGAGGGAAGCAGAGGACAGGCAGTAGGATCTTTGCAAACTGCATCCCGATCCCATCAGCAAGCACACTGACCATACTTGGAAATGGAAATGGGCTTAAAAAAAACACAATGAACACAGACGACCGAGCTTGGAAAGAAGTAAATCGAAGCAAAGATAACCAGTCTCTGGAGCATTATATCTGTCATGCAGCAGACGATGGGTACAACTCATAAAGCTAGACGGCTCGGTTTGGCGGAACTGGACACCTAAACAAATCGAATCACAATCAAAATTAGAAATATGCTGCGTGTGTGTGTGTGAAAAGGAAGACCATTTGGGGAAATGAATAGGATCACTACTCTTAATCAGTATTGCTATCAGGAAGCAATACGATTAGCAATATGATTAGCAATACGATTAAGAGAAGTGATCTTACTCAAAGCTACCCATTGCATTCATGTCAATCCCATTTTTGCAACTTGGGGCATTATATTCCATTGCCACCAACAAATCACATGGAACTGGGGCCTTTGGAAATAACTTTAAGCCTCCTATAACATTCATCACACTTTGACAATCATCTAGCATAAAGCACAGGCTGGTCATTGTCATTGAAACCCCACATGTGCTTTTGGATTGTAAAATGGCACCAACATTTAAGAGCTTGGATATTTTATCACATGCAAAATGCGGAGTATTCATGAGGAGTCACAATCCCATAGCTGGCATTTTAGCACATGCAAAATGTGAAAATATCCAAGTGTGCATCTGCAAGAGCCACGAGAGACTAATCCAAGTTTATGATTAATATGATTTAAAACAAAGCATACCATGTCTGAACAAATAAATCAAATGTCACAATTAGCTTTCATCATCTATAGACTATAAAGGTAATGCCTGCTCAAGCACCTTCCAACTTACACGAGCATGAAATACAAATCTCTAGTTAATGGTACATGCTGCAACTAAATGCAATCCATGACACATCAGTTCGAATGAACAATCAACTTTTTTGCCACTAGTCTGATGCCCGCATTCTGCTGATAGTCATATGGATCCAAGGAGAAGTATGCATCCACAGTGGTCCCTGGACTGATCATCGCATCAAGTTCTGCCACATCATACCTACTGAAAACAAGTCGTTGCATGGAACAACTAGAATCTTTCTGGTATATCTCTGTGGTACATCTTGCAGTATCCCCCTCTGTAGTGGTGGTGGGTAAACTGTAGACAGGACAGAGTAAATGTTTAACAAAAAAACTTCCTCCATCCTAAAAATAATTAAAAAATAAAAAATTTAGTCCCACTTTCTATTTTTGTAATTTTAACCTACAAACTTCCACTACTATTCAAAAAAATATATATATATATATACTTAATTCTTTTTCAAATACGTATCACACATAAAGTAGGATTTAAGTCTAATTGATATTAATTATCACAGGAAAGGAAACGCCAACTTACTGCAAACGGATGGTGGGTGAGTTGAAGAAGCCAGGTTTTCTGGCAACAACAGGCCACCACTCGGAGCTGCTACCGGAATCATTAAACAAATGCTTGGCAAGATCATCGCATGCATCCAATACGCTAGAGAGAATAGGAGTGGAGTCCACCACAAAACTCAACCGCGGCCTTCCAGCATAATCAACAAATTTTGTACTAAATCCAAATCGCACTTTCAAATTACCACAGCGAATTTGCAATGCAAGATTTCTGTGCAGTATTTGTATTTTCCGCGAACCACGGTAAAACGGGACTAGAGCTACAGAGATAGAAGGTATAAGAACTTCGCCTGGCAGTAGAAAGTCAGAGCAGCCACTGGTAGCATCAGATACAGTTGCAGTAGATGATTCTTCATCCATTGCTTCATGTGATGGAATATTTTCTCTTTCAATTTTGTCTCCAAGAAGATTCAGGTCGAAAGGATCTGGTTGAGTACCAATTGTTTCAACTAAATATGAAACCTGTTCCCCTGTACCCGGAGTCATGAGAGATAATATGGGATGGTTTTCCTCTCTTCTTGGATTGCTGGGAGATGACGTCATATGATTTTCTGTTTCTCTATTTCTGCTAGATGTGGGTGAACTCGTGCTTGAGCTTGCTGCCTCTAGAGAAGCTTTACCATTTCTACGACTTCTTGTAATAGCATTTGGAGAAACCCAACTGTTCTCTGTAAATATATCTGGTAGGCTTGATTCCTGCAAAAGTAGCAGATGTAAATCAAAATTACCCAGGAAAAAATGAAGAAAAAAGTAGCTTGTTAGCTAAGAAAACTTGAAATTACCAAGAATAGAACTGTTGCACAGTATTTGAGAACTTCAAGATTCATGCGAACATCATCTAGACTCCTGAAAATAATAGTAGAAATGATAAGCCGGAACAAAATGTCTAGGCTTGATACATTGAGCAAGATAGTTACTCGTGCATGTAATATAAATTCATGTTAATAAATCTTATTAATCATCTATATGCCAAATTGCCAACAGAGCATCCATGTGACCACCACTCAGATGCAACAGTATCACAACTAGCAACTTAAAAAGAACAGCTCAAATAAAGATAGACTACCATATCTTGGACCAGGTTAAATTCAAAACCAGTAACAACTACAAGTTTCAATTGTTGAAATTCTTTCACACTGAATTTGACCACTAAACGGAAAAACGAAATCTTAAATTCTAACTAAACAAACCGATGCCAACCAAAGAACAGAAAACAAAATACACAGAAGAGAACACATGACAATGTACGAAAATTCAAGTAAGAATGTTGCATTGAAAACTTTCTTCAAGAGAAAAAGGCGGTGATGCAAATTAAGCCTGCGGAAGGTGCATTACCTATGGCTTTGCTGCCCAAGCCCAAAATAAGTTGCCAATGAGGCCATCTGCATAAAGAATAAGATTATATCAGCAAGACAAAGGTAAGGAGTTTACTAATCCAAAAAAATATAAATAAAAAAATAAAGAACAAAAAACAGAACAAAAGTTGAGGGATTGAAAGACAATTACTCCCTCCATGAGGCTTAAAGAGACCGTTTGATATGTTCCCTTAAAGAATCTTGTTTCAAAAACTAAACTTATGAATCTTACTGAGTTTCAAAGTTATCTTCATCAAAAGTAGTAAAATTATTTATTCCTTGAAACTGAGGGCATTTTAGAGAATTGTTCTTAATCATTCCAATGGGTGAGTTATGGAAGTGGACTCTTTGAGTGGACAGAGAGAGTATCTAACTACATTAGCTTAAGCCACCACAAATACTTGCAACAAAAACCTTAAGAGTGACCCAGAAATTGGCTGAGGGGTGATGGCATCCCTTTCACAAAATATAACTCCTGAACAACTTGGATATAATTGGAGCTATAATTGACAAAGTCTCCCTTCCGGTCAACCATATATCCGGAAGTATAAATGTTTTAAAGAGAAAACGACACATAGATGACCTGAACTCGTACAGAAATCCAGAAGCAAAAAGCTACAGACATGACCTAGGACCCATCAAGTTGTCATTCCCAAACCATCTCCAAATCAGCTCAATTACATGACAAGACAGTCAGTTGGCAATTTCACTTTTTTTCTTTTTTTCAAACATGTCAAGTCAGGTTTGAATCAATCACTTTTTGAGAATTATATGCATATTCAGTCCACTCAGTGTTTCCAAGTTAACTTCCACAGGCAACACCTTCAATAAAAACTCTGAGATCAGGAGAGAAGACTAGAGAAAAATACTTACACTAATGATAACAATATGACATGCAAATGCAAATAACAAGGATCAACAATGAGCATGAAATAGATGCCAAAAACCGAAGGCAGGATCTAACACTAACCTATGCAGTCTGTGTCTTATCCCTTCAGGTACAGAGGCAGCTGAAGCAACCTCACCATCGTTGGGTCAAGGCAAGGGCTCAGCCCCAAGGAATAGATGCCACAAAAGAAACATCTTTTACCTGATGAACACTACCTACCACCAAATGCAAATGCTTGCGAGGGTCTTTGGGGAAATTAAGAATTTTTAGGTAGGTTTTGTATACATAGGTTACTCCATTTGGTGCCTTTGAATGCTAATATTACATATCAGTTATCAGAATCGGAAAAAAAAAAATGGCAACATCAGAAGGATCTTCAACCCATCTTGCAACGCAGATTTCTTTATTGTTAGCTGGTACTTGGTATCTCGTCCACTGGGAAGAATGATGGAAAGGCAACAAGGCAAAGGGGAAAGTAACAGGCCAATTTCTTCTTTGTTAGCAAGGAAACAGAAAAATAAGATTTCTTCTCCACTATGCAATGGCATTAATCCACTCCACCCAAAGTTTAGGGGGGAGGAAATTGCCATAGGCCCATAGTAGTTTCATTGTACTATTTTTTTTAGCAAAATTGTCATTGTAATTTCAAGAGGGTTGGAGTTTCGCCATTAAATGTCATCCAATTATTAACAAAATCAATTAGGGGGGTTAAAGAAAAAATTATTGACGGACGTCAATTTCGTTAACGAAAATGGCCGAGGGGGCTTTTGCTTTCAAGTAATTAATACTAACATGAATAATTATATAAAATGTTAAACTAAAATATTGTTAAAAAAGTCATTCTTATAAAAAAAAATATAAGTATTTATGAAAAACAAAACATTTTTAACATATTTTTAACATGAGAGATGGTAAGGGCACTCAGACAAAGACCTTGAGGTCCTTGGTTCCAATCCCCGTACCAACAAGGGGTCACACTTACTAATAAAAAAAAAACATGGGATAATTTTCATGTTGGTTATAATAAGTTGAATTAAAAAAATTATTTTTCTTGTCTTAATATTTCCAACTAAAGCGAGATTTTAAAGAACACTAATACAAATATAAATTTCCAATTTCATAGTCAATTCTCTTTACAAAAACTAAATTACATTCGACAAGAGAGTATTGACAGCTAAATTCCATGGATTAAATATTTTCAACATTAGCTAATTAATTGCATTTTTTAAAACATTTTTTAAAATTTTCTATGTTACCACCTCCATCCCAAAAAAAATAGTCTCATCTTGACAAGTCAAATTTTTTAAGGCTATAGCTTTACTTATTTGTACCTTCTTGGAATTGCACTAGAATTATTTTCTCTTTTAGAAATGGGACTATTTTTTTGACACAAAGCAATGAGGAAAGTGAGATTTGTTATCGGGGCAGAGGGAGTATTATATATAATTTTTATTAAATTATAATATATTTTTTATTATATTATAATATAGTAAAACAAAATGTACGGAGTAATTAATTTAGATATAATTGATAATTCTCTTATTTTTTTCATTTAGATAATATATCCTCTCCTTGTATCTGTATTTATATTTGATTCCTTCTTTCCTTTTCTTGTTCATAAAATATCTTCTTTTTTTCTAACTCTAAAAAAAATGACTTTAATAATTTAATTTTGTTAGAAACTGGATGATAGTTAGGATACTGACGACATTGCATACTCCTTTAGAACCACCGTGGCAATTTTGCCCCAAAAATAGTATAGTAGCAAAATGTAAAGATTTGTCAAAGCAAAGTAGCAAAATAGACCATTTTTCAGTCTATTTCTTTCTTCGTTAGCAAGGAAACAGAAAAATAAGATTTCTTCTCTACTATGCAGCAAAATTAGTCCACACAAAGTTTAGGGGGAAGAAACAAGAACAACAAAACAATTTATTTTCTACCTCCTCAAAGAAATTGATTGTTTGGCATATAATTCGTCATTCCACATAAACAATAGCCATGTTCTTCCTCCCTTGTTCATTCATAAGCAACCAAACACAAAAAATCTACCAATCTCCACTAACAAATTCCTTTTCCCCAACTCTCGATCACTTATGGTAGAGAAAAAAAATTCTAATAACCATTTAAAACATGTATTTTCTCTTTTTTTTAATGCTCAAGAAAAAGGAGCTTAGATGGGATTTTTTTTATCTGATGTAGCAAGCAACACATAATAATCTTCAACAGATTCCAAACTTGATAAAACTTGTGATTCCTAGTTTATTCAAATTGTTAATCTCTTGGCTCCATGCAAGGAGTGCAGTTTTGACTTTTTCTTCTTTTGGTTCAACATGATTAAATATTCAGTGATGATTTACATAGATTTACTTTTTTGTACAAAAATAGTATTATTACATAATTTTACTATCCAAAAACAGAGAATAGTTTATCTTGAATTTGATTCGATGTATGTCAATGTTACTTGTGAAAAATATAGCTTTGTGAGAAATTGAAAGGGAGGGAGTAAAATTTTATAAGCATCAAAATAAGAGTTGATTTACAGGAGGATGGGGTAGGGCGTAAAAGAGTAGGATACCTTCATGTCGCCAGCTCTCCGCCCAAACCTTTGGGTTAACAATGCCAGAGAATCAATGGTGCCCTTAGGTTCTGGGGCAGGCCTATTAATCTGGGCAAACGCCTCCCTTATCCTATAACAATCGAACCTCAATATATTGTGACCCGCCCATATCCTCCCTACACAAAGGAAAAACACACACGCACACACCCAATTAACACAAAACACCCTCAAATGAAATACACACACAAACACACAGAGATTGAGAGCGAGAACTAATGGCGAAAAGAACCGTGAAGAAGGTCGTAGACCCGGTCGGCGATCTCGACGAAAGTGGGGGAGGAGACAACGGCGTCATTGGTGATGCCGTTGCAGCGAACGGAGAGTGTGGAGATGAGGGAGAGGTCGTGGGGTCGGACCAAAGTGGAGTAGCTCTCTAACTCCACCAATTTCTTGGGGCAGACCAGGATGGACCCGAATTCCAGGAGAGCGTATCCTTGTCCGGGTCGGTTCGGGATTGTCGTCTCCACGTCGAAGAAGGCTATTTCATTACGGTCTTCGCTGTAAACCATCTTTAAAATGTGTAGAGAGAAAGAGATAAGGGAGGGAGGGGGTTAGTTTTGTTGAAGACGATGAGGGTTCGCCATATTGGACAGTATATATAATCGGGTTCGGGTTTGTTTTCGGAGCGAAGGTAATGTCGATTGTAGACGAAGAAGTGTAATGTGAAAAAAGAGTAGAGAGGAAGAAACGTTATAGCATACGCGCAGGACACGTCAACAAATCGAATGCTTTTTACTTTTTACTTTTTTAGTATGAGTTCCCTAAATCTAAACTTAACTCCCAAATCCCTAAATATAGTACTCCGTACTATTTAATTGAAAATACATAACTACCCCTTTATATATTTAATAGGAAACTAACCATTAAACCCCTTTATTTACTCCCTTAACCAACCACTCCCTCCATTACCCCAGATTAGTGTTTGTACCCGTGCATAAAACGCACGACATATATGTTTTTCAACTAAATTATATATACAAAATTACAAGAATAAAATAGGGGACACTACTTAACTGAAAATTTATAACAATACGATTAGTCATTATAGATTTGAAAATTAATCATTTTCTATAACATAATTTTATATATGATTATTCAATTGAAAAAGGCAAAACCCTCCATTTGACCACCCAACTTTTTAAAAACTTGAAAGGCGGCCACCGAAAGTTTAAAACTTGCAATAAGGCTACTATACATTAGTTAGGATGCAAGCGAGCCCATTTTTTGGACGGCCATTAAATTTGGTCGTTAAATTATGTTATTACCTATTGTAGACACCCTAATTTCGTACCTCTGTTATGTGACTGACATAAAATATCAATAACTGTTAACTTAACAAATGCCAAGTTGCAGAAGTCAAAAATGCGAAAGAAAAAGCAGGATGCGCGAAACAGTGAACTGTAGGGGGGGAAAGTGTCAAAATTCCAAACTTCCAAAAAGCATTTGGTGCCACCTAAGGAAGGCTTGGTGCCGCACCAAGCATGGCTTGGCCGCACCAAGCTTTGTTCCTGTTCATCCTCTCACAACAAAATAGTACAAGCTTTAAAGCGCAAGGTACAAGCGGCCGATGCACGGGAAAGAAATTCAGAAATTCCTGCCGCGTCCCTCTCCACTGCTATAAATAGAAGCCTCCGCTCCCAGTTCTCGACACACAATTTTCATCCGAGATTTTCGATCGCAGCGAAGCTCTGCTTCGTTCTTCCGATACACTTAGTACGAGAGGTGCGAGATAGGTGAGTGGAAGCCCCTATTGTATCCAAACCCCGTCCAAACTCTGCCAAATCAAAAACCCATAGGTTATAAGTGATCCCTAGCCTAGTTGTTAGGTATCCACCTTAAAACCCCAGTCCAAAAATCCCAAAATAAGCCGTTACTCTGCCCGGGTAACGAGCTAAAAAAGTCAAAACTTAAGTCTAGGTTCCGCCCAACTGAAAAGGTCAAAACCAACCCAAATAAAGCTGTCACTCTGCCCGAGTTGACAAGCCCAAACCTCAAAACATCAATCAAATCAAGCAGCAATCCAGTTCAATTCAATTCAAAACAAAAAGACTCCTCTCCCGAGGAGGGAGGCGAAGACACCACCGCTCTAAAAGGTAATACCTTTAAGAGCGTATTTTTATTTCATTTGTATTCTTTCTTTTATTTATTTTCAAAAAGTTGTATTTTAAATCCGGCACAATGTAGCCAATATAAGCCGTTGTGCTGCCCGGATTAGATTAGGAAAAATTATGTAAAAGAGCCATTATAATGGCCAAATATTCTTAAATGTGTTTGTAATTATTGGAAGGAGGCGGCTGCGAGTCCGTAAATAATGTAGCCACGAATGTATCGTTTAATTTTCCCTTGTCAAAATAAGACCTTATTTATTTGCTATATTAATATAACAATGAGCATACTTGACCAAAAACGCTTTGAGACCGAAAGGCGAGTTGGGTGCCTAGCACCTTCCCAACTCGTAACTTAGCCCCCGAACCCGTTTTCTAAAATCTCTGGTTTTCTTTTCTGGTTTTCCTTTATTTTTACCTTAAAATAAAGGTAGCGACTCTAAAACTTTCGGATCCGGTGGGGCCTCGCAACATTCCTCTTTGCACTTTCTGTTCTCCCTAAAAAGGGAGATACACGGGAATGGAGGGGTGATGTATTCCCATATCTGGTATCCCTAAACAAGGGATAACTTGATGCGGAAACCCATAGCTCCCATAGCGATCTGATGGGGCCATAAGGCTATTTTAATAAATCCATAAGTGGGGGCGTCGCAATATCTTTTCTTGCACTTCTCTATTTTCCCCTGAAAGATAAAAGGGGAGAATGAGAATGGAAAGGTAATGCATTCTCATATCCTGTTATCCCCGAAATAAGGGATAACCCGACATGAGGAAACCTTTAGTTCCCATTTTGGATACAAAATCCACTCAGGGCAACCGAGGCACATTCCAACGTGCTAATATAGACAAAGACTCCTCTCGCACTTTGGATTTCGTCTTCCCCTAAACAAGGGAGGGTGGAAGCGAGAGCGTGGTGTCCCGCATCCGCGCACGCCAAGCACCCTAAACAAGGCGCGCGGGCGGGCACATCCCGGGAACCTCACACCTATTTTACCCTTTCAAATACAATTTTTTGTCTGATATTAGAAATTTAAGGTGTCTAACTGAAAAAAATACATTTGCTACTTGTATAAAGAGAAGGGGTCAAATTATAATTAAAAAGAAAATTAAACATCACTTGATTTCTTATAGGCTACAGCCGCCGCCCCTCCCCCACCCATCTTCATCGTCAATTCCAACATTACTTCAAGCATATTCATCCCTCTCCAACTCCATTCACTTTCTCCATTGTCAGGAAAAGCTCTGTGTTCTGCTGCATCTCCGCTCTCCGCCATCTTCCATCCCCGTCGATACTTCAGCCGGCTCTTGCTACACGCCACTCAACCCTCTTTCATCGCACGGAAGCTCCGTCATCACCCCTCTCTTCCTTCTCCACTTCCGGCAAGATCTGGTAAAGCAACCTCGCTTATTCAACGGTCACTTCAGGATTTCAAGAAAAACGGCAGAAAAGAGACATTTCCATACAACTTTAATGGTATGACATTCACGGGTCTATCATTTTGCTACTGTCACAAATGACAAACACACCGAACCTCCATGGTACCTATACTCTATTCGCATCACTAGCTGACCAATTTTTTGTGATTTTTTGTGCTTTTTCGTCATCGATCAAACCCAGATCAAACCTAGTTTTGAATCTCTCTTTAGGTATTGATTTCTTCATCTCAGCTTCCACGGTGGTCTGCGAGGAGACGGAGAGTTCAAAGAATCGGCTTTAATCTGAGTGAAATTTTGGGCATGAAAGAAGACAGAGAGTATGAGGGGCTTCAGATCTTCGAATTGAGGCAGTTCAATTCGATCTGGAAAGCAGAAACATCGGGTTTGGAGTTGGTGTCAGAGTCATTGATCTGATAACTTCCTCAACGGTGGAGGCAGCGAAGGCATCATCAGAATCGTCTGAGATTGGAAGTGAATCCTTCACCGTCGGATTATATATATTCTTCGTCATCACTTCTTAATTATATAGACCAAATAACCCAGATCTGGGTTTTACAAAGCTTCCCAGATTTTGTCAATCTGGTTCGATCAAACCCATCTCGAGCTTAATACTCATGTGAGACCAATGACGAGAAGAATCACCTACCTCCCTTGTAATTGTCTACCTCCATTATTTATAATGAAAGTAGAAGAATGTCTCAATTTTTGCAATTATATGAAGTCTAAGATGTGGACTTGTTAGATAGTAAATACTTAAAAGATTAAATGAGTAGATGAGCATGAGACGAGATTATTTGACAGCGTTTTTCATTTGATGAGCATGGGATGGGATTGTGATGGAGAAGAAACATTTTGACCCCTTAGGATTTCTAAAATCACACAAATTAAGTTTTAGATGGGTAAAATAGGGATTTGACTCAAAGTTAACGTCTAAGTCTAACATCCGTTAAAAAAATGGGCATGCTTGCAGCATAACTTTAGTTCAATGGCAAGAGTGAAAATTTTAAACTTTCGATGGCCGCATTGCAAGTTTTTGAAAAATTGGGTGGCTAAATAATGGGTTTTGCCATTGAAAAAAAAAACAAACACCAAAATGATCATTTAGTCACGCTATAATTTTGACATGGATCAAATAATTCAAGACTTTAACATTACTACATCCATCCTAAAAGAAATGATGACGATAATTTAAAAACGGATGGAGATTTCATTTCAATAATTTTTGAATGGACACAAAGGGAACGATGAATAATAATTTTGGGTCGGAAGAAGTATATATTTACTGATTAAATATCATCTAATAGAAAAAGGCAATAATATGTACAGTTGGCCCTCAAAAAAAGTCATTAAATACCATGTTAATTACGTGCTCCCTCCGTTCTGGGTAAAAAGTCATTGTTTGAAAGTCAAACTTTTGTAAAAAATGACACTTTTAGTAATCTATTAATAATAAAATGAATAATTACGGGCCGGTTATTTATTTAGAAATTATAACCTCTCTGGTGCGCTATTTTTTATCCAACCGCATAAGTCCATTTTTTTTTCTTCCTAAAATGCCACTCCTTCTCCTGTTGATGGATATCAATCACCGGAGTTGGTACGAATTCAAAGAAAATAGATCTAAAAATATAGGATTTAACATTTTAATTAGTTATGTTTTAATTTTTTTTTTCATATAACTGGATAATTTGAGCTTGTCAATTTTAGAGTTGGAATTTTCCTAAATTATATATTGACAAATTATTTCGATTTTGTTAATTTATTTTTACATCCTCTAATTTTTCAGACCTGCTTACTTAAAGCACAGATGTAAATCCGAAATTTTTGGATGTGTAATCTATGATAAGTACATAACTTTATTTTTAAGAAAATAAAATTATAAATATAGATCCTAACTTTAAAGATGGATTTAATTTATTTTTTAAAAGATCTGAGTAAACACCAAGTCAATATATTTTAACAGGGAAGGAAGAAATTTTTTTTGAAGTAAAATGCCAAAGTTAAACCATATATGTTGGGCAAAGGAATGCAATATATATTCCATTCCTCGTGTACAATACAATAGGACTTTTGAAATTTGAATGATGCCCACAAGCATGATTGACACAAGTATCAAAAAATGTAAAATGACATTTTATATGGATTAGTGTGAAATGTAATTATACATTTAATTTTTTTTCAAATAGCATGCAAAGTTGTGCCTATATTAATAAATGGAGAACCTTCTATTTTTGGAAAGAAAGTTTTGGCGAGATATTTCTTTTTATAGATACATCTGTCTTTATATATATATACTAGTACTCTTGCCCGTGCCGATGGCACGGCACCAGTTTGAGAATTTATCAATAAGTGAAGCAAATATTGTGGAAATGAACTATTAAAAATATTATTAATTCTTAAAAAATTGACTTTCAAACGGGGTCTTTTTGCCCAGAACGAATGGATTAATTAATAATTTGTATACGAAATTTCGGGCCGGAAAAAACGGGTCGGACAAAAATTAAATTGATTAAGTTAATTACGATAACAGTTAAAAAGAAAAAAAACAAATCTTTCAAATTACAAAACTTACAATTTTTTTTAATTTTTTAAATTTGTATACGAAATTACGGGTCAGAAAAAAATTAAATTGATTAAGTTAATTACGATAACAATAACAAATAAAAAAAATACTAATACATAAAAAATAAATTAAGAATATATAATGTGCTACCATTAATTAAGAATATATAAAAAATAAAATTCATGTTTTATAAAAATTAAATTGATTCAAGTAATTACAATAAGACCGTAAATTATAGTAAAAGATTGAGTTAGACAAAAGTTAAAAATAATTGAGTGAGAGAGAGAGAGAGTTAAATTTAGTTACGTTGGTAAATTGAGTTAGGTAAAAGACAGTTACCAACCGCCCTTCGCACATGTGAGGGTATGAGAGAATTACAGCCGTAAGATTAAAGTAAAAAAAATTAATCACAGCTACTTTTTATCACAAGTCAATTGCACACGTATAAACTGAGTTGAATTGTATTATATATATATATATATATATATATATATATATATATATATATATATATATCCCTCCCTCCAATACTAACTCATTTTTCATCATCTTCATCTTTAAAAATAAAAAAAAAACTCCAAACTCTCCACTCAACTTGTATAATGGATTATAATTTTAATCTCAATGACAATAAAAATGTTAAGAAGGATTATTATTTTCAGGTAATATTTTTTTTTTATTTTTAAATTGATTTTTACATATTTTTTTAAATAAATCGTAACTGGTTAAACATCCGCTAGGTTGCAGCGGATGTTTAGCGATAGGCCCGCTAATAATAAACGGATGTTTACTTGTTTAGCAGTAGGTCCGCTAGTAATAAATGGATGTTTGGCAATAGGTCCGCTAGTAATATGTGAATGTTTAGCAATAGACCCGCTAGTAATAAGCAAATGTTTAGCAATAGACCCGCTAGTAATAAGCGAATGTTTAGGGTTATTTCAGCATGAAAGTGGCAGATGTTTATGGATATAACCGTTACACTGTAGCGGTTGTTTAGGGATATAACCATTACACTATAGCTGTTTTTAGGGATATACCGCTAATCTGTTCGAAAGATTTGGGTTCTGTAGTTTCATTTAGACAATTCAACAAACTGATAGTGGGCACTTTTGCACTTAAGCTCAGTTATACCTCTTTGAACACTTCACTATCTTCTTCTTTTAAGTCTATTTGATTGTTCTTTGTCTTCTTTGAATTGGGTCTTTAGTTTTCCTTATGAATTGGGTTGTTTGACTTTTCTATTTTATAAGGTATTGAGTTTTCCGAGCTTTCCATTTCGTTTCTCTTTACTACATGTTGTTATTTTGAATTTTTCGAAGATTTGATCGATTTTGATTCAAGTGTCATCGTTGTTACTTGTTTATTGTTCCGAAGAATCTTGAAGGTATACAAAGGGACAGTTGGTAGTTACTTCATGTTGAAGGAATATGTCGTCAAGAGAGAAGGCAATGCGGGAGACGTTGTCATCAAGAGTGGAGGCGATACGGGAGACGTTGGAGGATGACCGGAAACTGGAAAGGAAGGATCAGGGTCTCAGACTTTATGAGGTTGGTGACGGGTTAGAGAGGATAATGAGAGAGAGGGATGGTGTTTTAATGTGGAGGTTAGTTGTTAGAAAATTAATGTTAGGGGAAGTAATGGGTTTAAATAAGATAGAGGGTAATAAGGTAATTTAATACATTAAATGTTATTACGTTTAGTGATTTGGGTGTTATGTTTAAGTGTTCTGTTTACTTGTGTACCGTATATCTTATTCCATTAATTGTAACGATAATCTCTAAATATGACCTACAATTTAATAAAATGTTGTAAATAAAGAGTACATCTATATATCTATATATATATAATAACAACCGTGATTTTCCCGCCTAAATGTTTTCCATAAATGTAAACACAAATATGCATTGGAAGTTGAAACACTTTATTTTATTACATTTTTCTTAATTTTTATACTAAACATTTAATTAACATGACATTGGAAATTGAAACACTTTGTTTTGATACATTTCCTATATATAATGACAAATGTAATTAGCACATCCATATATAGCAAGAACCCTTCAAAATGCACTTACCAAAAATAGGAAGATATATATAATGAAAAATGTAATTTGCTTATTTCAAGATTGCTAGATAACCACCGTAACTAATTACAAAATAAGGATTATATTTACATATGAACACATATACAAGTATTGATAAGTAAATAAAAAAAACATAAAAAGCTATTAAAAAATTAAATACCATCAATCTAAGAGGCAATGTCTTTTCTCTTTTTACCAATATGCAAGAGAAAAAAGAATAATAATTTAAAAACTTATTATACTATAAGATCTTCCTATATTGATATTAATTTACTTGTGAATTTTGTTAAGACAAATTTTATCCATAGAAGCTAAAGAACAAGTACATAATGAAATATAATTTGATGAACAATTATGTATCCTTAAAGTCTGACATATCTAAATTTATACTTAACAAAAATTACTTACTCAGTCATAAATGCTATGTGACCACTTTTGTTGCGTATAACCAAGTAATTTCACCGGCAAAATTAGTAGCATCAACCAACGAGTTTTAGCTCAACTAGTACTGCTCACTTCTCATAACGGAGTGATCGGGTGTTCAAGTCTCACTAGAAACACCCTGGACTTTACAACTTTCAATAGAAAAGTCGGGTGTTCAAGTCTCTTCAGAGGCAACGTTGTTGTTCAAGCCTTACCCAAAGACCTCATTTAGCTGCTCTCTTATCTTAACGGAGAGGTCGAGTGTTCAAACCCCACCAGAAGCACCCTGCTATATCACTACTCTCAACTGAGAGGTCGGGTGTTTAAAGCCTCACCAGAGGCACCATTTGTTCTAACCACACCAAAGGCATCATATATCTATAATTGTAGCCTTTCAACGCATTAAAATATTAAAAAGTAAGGGTTGGAGTAAAGTCTATATCCCCTCCAATCTTTAAAAAAAAGTAGTAGCATCAGTTATGACATGTTGGATGAGTGGACTTTTAAAGATCAACATGATCCTGGTGAGAGGTGACAACATCATTATTACCGGATTTCATTTTTGCCCATTGACATTGTAGAAAAGCGAGGATGAATATGAACAAGTAAATTGTAGTCTAATTGCTCTAGGAACATGTACAATGACTCTAGATGAGTGTGATTATGTATATGGGCAAGTAGCTGAGTATCATACTCTGTGAAATATACAATGAAATCATAGTTTAAATGTCTATTTCATAGTTTATTGAATTGAACTTAAATATTTGTATATATAGTTGTAATAATTAAGTACATATATTATCAGTGTCACCTCATTTGGGTGACACTATTAATGAAAGAGTTTTTGAGTCGGGGATATTTTGGTCATTTCGAGGGAGGGATGACCATAGGAAGTATGTAATTTGAGTCGTTTTTATTTGATTTATCGTCATTTGAATTTGTTGTGCAATTTTTATTATCTAACAAATATATATTCGTTTAAAGATGTATTCTAATATATATATATATATTCATTCATATAATAAGCAATAATTAAATTCACCTATATTTGTATCCTTACATTTTAATTATGTGTTTAATTTTCTTAACACACTAACTAAAAGATAAAAAAAATTATATTAATATTGATTAATACAGATTACGTGCATTTTGTTATGTGATAGATAATAGTAGTAATTGTACATATTTAATCATAGTGATCGTAGTAGTAATCGCACATATTTAATGACAGATGTTGTATTTAAAAAATATTCTAAAATTTATAAAATAATTTATTTATTTATTGTATTCTCTATTAATAATTTTGCATTTTCTTAATCGATGTGTTATAATAATTTCAGTTAGGTACATCGAACTCACAATATTTACGTTACAATTATTTGTTTATTTTATTTATTATCGTTAAGTTTTTAATCATGATATTAGTTTTACAATTATATATATATATATATATATATATATATATATATATATATATATATATATTTCAACAGTTCTCTTTAATTTATTTTTTTAATTTTGTTTTTTCACTTCATGTTGCTTATGTATAATTTGATTGAAAAATATATATGAAGTGCGTTTAACGTACGGGTGTAAAGTTAGTTACTTCAAACGATAGTTGAGAGATGTATTTGAACTCGACTCAAAATTAAGGGGTTATTTGTAAGAAGGTATTTATAATTGATCCATAGATCTTACGGTCAAGATCGATCTCAACTATTAGATAACTTAAGTCAATTAATAGACCAAAACTCTTTATACTAACATAGTATAATTC
Source organism: Codonopsis lanceolata (assembly GCA_013146195.2). NCBI lineage: Eukaryota > Viridiplantae > Streptophyta > Magnoliopsida > Asterales > Campanulaceae > Codonopsis > Codonopsis lanceolata. The sequence continues at coordinate 65,324,900 of CM028378.1, forward strand.
TTGTCTTTGTGTTCGTCTTGGCAATTTTAAGGATGTTTGTGCTATGTTTAGTCATTGGTTTTGACTATAACAAAAGTCGCCACTATGACAAGACTTAGAAAATAAATCCTTCCAATCAAGCTTTATAATAGTTTGCATCATAAATAGTTACATAATAAATCAATTTCATTTAAAAAAATAGTAAAAGGAAAATGTTATTCACTCGTACAAAACTTGTTGAGTAATAATGTGTTAACATACTATAGTTTAAATTTTACATTAATGAAATGAGCGGATAAGCGTAATAGTGGGGCTGGCAATACACACGCTCACATGAAGTTTTTTTTTTTTTTAAATCCTAAATTGCATATTTAGTTATTTGAATTTTAAAAGAGAAAACATAAAATAGCTATAAAATAACTGAGAAGATACACGAGCTTGTAACTGTTTGATAAAAACTCAAAGGGTGGGGCTAACTACACCCCAAAATCCATTTTCTATACCTTATTTTCTATAATGTACAACAAAAGGTACAATATCTCAATATATCTACTTCTTATTTTTTATAATGTACAACAAGATACAATATCTCAATATAAGAAATGAGGTGTAGTTGTAGATAGTAGGTTTTGGGGTATGTTAGCTTCCAACAAACTCAAATTTGTTTTGATAAGACCATCACTTTAGTTGACGTTAAGCATCAGTTTTACAATTTCAAGGCACGATACATAATATTACCACAAAAAGTATACAAAAATGATGAGAGTTATGCTTCTAAAGTATATTATGATTTGTACAATAATTTAATACAAGTTTACAAATTTGATGCACTATATTCCGCCCTTTATTGAGTGTGATTTTCGGAAAGGAATCCGTCCTTAAATGAGAATCTCTTCTTGGTATGAAGTTACTAAATTCACGTTGTTATCTATCATCTTTCAATGTGGGCACTTAGACACTAAGGACGATTATGTATATGTACTAACATAAGCTCAACTTCATTAATCAAACAAAAATATTGGGCTCAATTAGGGATGGAGGGAGCACAAGTTTTCATCAAATGAATTATCGACAAGCCTAACATGTTCTCAAATTTAATACACTTTTCTTAAGGATTTGAATTAGGAGTAAGTCTCATTTAAGACCGTCTTACAGATCTTAATTTGTAAGACGGACTTCAATCTCTTACAACTCAACTCACTAACACACGGTAAATCGAGTCAAATAGACCTGTTTTAGGACTCGTTTGGCCGAACGTTTTGGGCAAAATGCACGAATAAAACGGAGCGTATTTTCAGAAATTGTGTTTTAATGCCGCAATAGAAAACGTCGCGAATTATAAACACTACTGCGTTTCAAAACGCAAAAATTTTCAGCTTTTTCATAAACACTCAAAGAAAACACATAAGATTTAGTATTTAACCAGAAATGCCCCTGTTTTTGCATAACTCTCTTTCTTTACTTTCTTAATTAGCTTATTGTCCAGCTTTCTTTCTTTGGATTGAGAACTCCCTCTCTTAAATTTGCTACCGGGCCGAACGAAGGCTTTGATTTGCAAATCTAAATGGATAGGTAAATGTCTGCAGTGTCCAACGATGAGTGATTTGAGATGAGCATGATTATTCTGGAAGGACGAGGGAGAGGATAGAAAAAGGGGGGTGGACAGTTAGGTGGGGGTAAAGGCTTGCTACTCCATTTGATTTATTATCGTCCTTATTTAAAGTATTATTCATTTATTCTTTTACCCCATTTGATTTTACTTGTGGTCCTTGATAACTTATTCCTCCATCCTAAAGACAATATATTTGATTTTAAAAGATAATTTAATCAATTTTGAAATCAATAATCAACACATTTTCATTATTCCCTTCATACTAAAATAAATGTTCTCTTTTATTTATTTCTTCCTCTTTTTCTTATTTAAATTTAAATACATAATTTATAACTTTGACACAAAATTTACTTTTTGGTATTCATATTTTCTTGAGATTTACTCCCTCCGTCCCTAAATTATCGTCTTCTTTTCCTTTTTCGTCCGTCCCAAAATAATTGTCCAGTTTGAAACTTACCTTTTTAGAACATTCTTTTTACCACTTTACCCTTACTTTTTCACTCTACTTTAATTATGGGCCACATACGCATGGACTTTAAAGGAAACTACACATTAAACCAATATAAATAATCAAGTCAATTATTTTTTCTTAAACTGTGCGCCGGGTCAACCATGACGATTATTAAGGGACGGAGGGAGTACAATTTATGTAATGAAATCCAATTGTTAGATTTAAATTTTTAATCTTGTAAATTATAATTTGATCATAATTTTAGTATTTTAGATTATTAGATGATATTTAATATTAATATATATGAAGGTTTTTCTCGCTGGATCAAAGGGTATAACTGTCTTTATGACAATTATTCAAGTTTATGAAAATAGCGTTTATAAATTACATACCAAACGTGTTTGTAAAGAAACCGCTGCGTTTTAAAAACACTGTATTTTAAAAACGCTGCACCAAACGGACCCTTACATAAAATAACTATAAAATTGTCTTATCTAAATTTTTACCTTCAACTAGTCTGACACTTATTCAGTTAAAAAGAATGAAGAAAATTACTTGTAGAAGGACAATAAAATAAAAAGGAAAGCCCAAGCTATGAAGTTAAATGACTAAACTTACTCAACTAGGGGTATCATTCTTGCCTTCGTACGACCAATCTCCCACCTAAAAAGGTTCAATTGTCATAACTGCAAGCAACCCCTTTGTGAGTATTTCCACATGCCAAAAATTAATATGCTATGTTCTTGTTGCCATTATATATATATATATATATAACCTCTCTCAAAAGGAGAAGGGGTTGGCTAGCATTATTTGGGCTAGACTTTAAGAAAAGAAGAATGATTTCTTGATGATGATTTGATTACAATCAAGTAAGTAATTATACATACAAGCTTAGGCTAATCACCACCCAAGAATTTAACCTATATCTATAGATTGATTTACAGCAGGATGATTACAATCATATGCCAAAGTTATGGACAATTAATATCATACATGATTTTCCAGAATATTCTTTTCACTCCCCCTCAAGTTGGCGCATGAAGATCTGAAATGTCCAACTTGGAAAGTAACTCTACGAAACGATTGTGACCGAGGGCCTTCCTGAAAATGGCAGCAAGCTGTGAGTGAGAACTAATGGGACGTGGTACAAGGAGTTTAGACTGGATGTGGTGGCGGATGAAGTGGCAATCGATTTCTATGTGTTTGGTGCGCTCATGAAAAACATGATTGGCAGCTATATGAAGAGTTGCTTGGTTATCACAAAACAAAGGGATTGTGTTGGCTGAGTCACACCTTGTAAGGGTAAAATAGGCATGACCTATTTTGGTCTTGTTTCACCTTTCTTGGTCAAAGAAGATTTTTATTTTAGTCAATGTTTATTTAGGTGTTAGATTTTGTTTAGAATTCTTTTGGTAGATTGATTTGTTTTTGATAGGAAAATCTTTCAAAAGATTTAGACAATACAAATCTGGTAACTAAATCTCTGCAAATAATTTAGTTATTCCAAGTATCATAGTTTTGTTAGGAAACATAATCTTGCATATTTTATTGCTAATCCCTTTCCTTGTAGGAGTGTATCTCCCTTTGCCGTGTGTTTGCAGGTTGCTGCCTATATATAATGATGGCTGAATTCGAGCAGAGGATGAGCTGACAAGAGAGAAGATAAAAAGCCATACGCAGAGAGCTTGAGCGAGAAAATCAGAATTCTATAGAGCTCGAAAAAGAGAAGATCAGAATCCATAAAACTGAGAGCAATCTTGGTAGAGTTTTAGGGCAGCAGTTCAACCATTCGAACTGAAGCTGCTTGAATCTTCAGAGAGCACAACATCATCAGCTTCCTTGAACCTTTGAAGAACTGCTCTTTTACTGCTTCCTTTTTCTGTTTTCTAGGAAGCTGAATCTGTTCTTTCTTCCCACGTTTGGTTTAGTTGTTTATGTGGGATTTTTGATTCTCCAAGATACTATATCTTGTGAGAATTTTTGCTAAGTTATTCATTGTAAAACATTATTGATTTTAGTAAATTTTGTGTGGCCTTGAGGCTTGATCTACAAGTATTAAACTTGTAGATTGTTTTTGATTAAAATGTGTCTTCAAAAATCTGTTAGAAACTGAATTTCTATACAATCTTCCGCTGCTACTGTTTTTTGCTATTAGTTGATGTTTTCATTGTGACTGCCATTGTTGCAACAATCACTACAACATTGGTATACACATTGACTCATATCGAGAATCTGTGGTATCGCGTTCTTTCACACCTAAATCGGATAATAAGCGACACAACCAGACTATTTTCACTTGCGGTTGTGGCCATGGCGCGATATTCAATTTCAGTGGAAGAACGAGAAACTACAGATTGTTTCTTATATCGCCAAGAAATCAGAGAATCCCCAAGAAACATAATGTACCATATTGTAGAACGACGGGTCATGGAGCAACCAGCCCAATCGGCATCACAATACCCGCGAAGGGAGAGTGAGCTGTCGGACGGAAAGAAAATCCCTTTACCTGGAGTGTTTTTAAGATATCGTAGAACCTGTAGAGCAGCATCAAAGTTTGGCTGACGTGGCTGATGCATAAATTGGTTAAGGACATGGACAACATAACTGATATCAGAGCGTGTGATAGTTAAATAAAGCAATCGCCCAACCAAACACCGATATTGTCTTGGATCATTACAAGGTGGTCCTAAATGAAGGTTGAGTTTAAGATGTGGATCCATAGGAAACAAAGTCGGTTTGCATCATGTGAGTCCACACTCTATTAAAATGTCAAGAACGTACTTTCTTTGACTTAAAATAATGCCTGCAGGAGAACGAGCAACCTCGAGGCCCAAGAAATATCCTAGTTTACCCAAATCCTTGATGTGAAATGTGTCATCCAAATAATGTTTCATGATATTTTGGATGGATCTGTGCCCGTAATTATCACATCATCAACATAGATCAAGACATCAACAAAGTAAGCTTTCTTTGTGAAAGTAAAAAGAGAGTGATCAGAAGAAGATTGGCGAAATCCAACTTGGAGCAAGGAGTGAGTGTGAGTGCCCCGTTTTTTGACCTCTCCCCCGCGACTGAGAAGCGGGTGGTTTCAAAAAAAACCTTTCAAGCTCGTGGAATACGCCCGACCTCAATTATGGACTCAAAATGTGAATAACAGAATCGTCATCTTTATTTTAAGGAGAAACAAAGAAAAACAAAAAAATAACCAGATTTATAAAAATGGTTCGGAGGCTAAGTTACGAGTTGGGAAGGGGTTGCAAATATACTTTAAAAAAATTTCGTCATAATAACAGCTTATTTTAGTGCTATTTGTTATAAAAAATTCAGGCAGCATAACTGCTTATTTCGTGATACATTACTATTTTAAATAGCGCTTTTTTAAGATAAAAAATAAATAATACTTTAAAGGTACCTACCTCTTGAAGCGTGAGGGTTTTATCCCGTACCAAACCTCCTTCCTGTAGTTTTTAGGGTGCGCTTGCTCTGTCCTTCAGGGAGAAGGAGTCTTTTTTCTTTTGTTGGATTTCAGGTAGCGTGACTGCCCCGTTTTGTTGTTTTTGCCTTGGGATCCGGGTGGCATAACTGCTTGCGTTTGCTGGTTTTGCTTGCTTGCTTGCGTCTGAAATTGGGCAGAGCAACTGCTTGTTTTGGCTGGATTTGACGTCTGGAATCGGGCAGAGTAACTACTCTTTTTTGGTTCTTTTGAACTGGTGAAATAGGGCGGAAACCTAGTTGGGTAGCTAGGGTTCACTTTGGCCGAAGAGTTTAAGTGTTTAGGGAGAGATTTGGCAGCTTGGCAGAGCCTCGGGGCTAGAGAGGAAAATAACCTCGGCATTCTCTCGAGAGAACTTTCACAGACTGCGCGGTGTAATTTTTCTCACTGTGTGAACTCTTCTGAATTCTGAGTGCCAGATGCCTTTATTTATAGGCTGGGATCCGGGGCTCCTTCACAGTTAAGTATAATCAGTCGTGCTTCAATAGCTTGTACCACACGCTGAAAAGGTTGTACCAAAAGCTAAAAGCTACAGTGCACAGGAAGCTGTGGGCGGGGTGCCGGAAGGGGTGTGGGCTGCGCCCACGGCTTTTCCCTTTTCTGATTTTGGCACTTTGGCGCCTGCAGTTCACTGTTTATGCTTTCTTCTTTTTCTTTTGCATTTTCAACCCAGTAACTTGACATTCATTAGTCCTTTTAACAGGTATTGATATTTTATGACATGTCATGTAATAGGGATACGAAATTGAGGAGTCTACAATGAGTAAAATTTTGGTACCAATTCCATGAAGCTTGGCGCAACCCATAGAGAGATTTGAGGAGTCAACAGACACGTTGTTCCCCTTGTTTGGCAAATCCCTATGGTATTTTCATGTACACCTCTTCCTCTAGATCGCCATGTAAGAAGGCATTGTTAACATCCAATTGATGTAACTCCCAACACCGAACCGATTCAATAGAAAGTAGGCATCGTACTGTAACAAGTTTAGCGACTGGTGCAAATGTTTCGTGAAAGTCAATGCCTTCGATTTGTGTGTAGCCCTTCACTACCATCTGAGCCTTATAACACTCTATGGTCCCATCATGATGAAATTTGGCTTTATAGACCCATTTGGAGTCAATTGAACGCTTCCCTGGTGGCAACGGAACAAGTTCCCATGTCTTGTTAGCCTTAAATGCCGAAATTTCCTTAGCCATATCATCCATCCAATGAGCATGTTTTATATCTTGAAAGAAAGTTTTTGGCTCATCGATGATAGAGATGGCCGCTAAAAAGGCATTATGAGTTCTCGAAAATTTGGAATAAGATATGTTGTGAGATAGAGGATATACTGTCGAGTTAGCCGAAGGAGAAGGAGAATGCAAATTTGTCGATGTTAGGAGCAACGAAGGTGGGAAAACATAATCAAACCCAAAAAATTGGTGAGGCACTTGTCTCGCTCGGGGTGGGTGTATGGTTGGATGTTCCACTTGGACTAAGTGAATCAGAATTGGGCACTAGTGTAGGTGACTCAATGGAAGATGGATTGTTGTTAACAAAGGGAGAATTTTCTTTTTCGAAGCTGCTCAGCCCAATAGAAGATGGCTCAAACTAAGGAGACGATGGCTCAGTGTTATTAGCAATGGACTTAAACTGATATGTTGTAGCGCCAAGGTGTTCTTCGCTCAAATGATCGATTACATCCCCGCCACTAAGTGGGCTAGCAAGTGTGGTGGTTGTGTCTTTAAACTTATCAAGGCCTTGAGCTTGTAGGTTGACTGGATTGGACTTGACATGGGTATCACCTTGCAAACTTTTGAAGGGAAATATATCCTCGAAAAATTGAACATCTTGAGAAGTGTAATTTTTTTTTTTTGGTTTCCAAGTCATATATTCGATAACTCTTTTGCCCGTGTGGGTATCCGACGAACACACCTGGCCTGCTTCGGGCATCAAACTTGTCACGAGGCTTACAATGAACATGACCATAGCATAAACATCCAAAACTCCGTAAGTGATCATATTGAGGCATTTTTCCATATAAAATCTCATACGACGTGTTGTTTTGTAAGACTGTTAATGGCATACGATTTATTAGATAGGTACTCGTGAAGATGCATTCGCCCCAAAATTGGACATGCAAATTTACTTGAAATCGTTGAGCCCGAGCTACTTCAATAATGTGTCGATGTTTCCTTTCTACCACGCCATTCTACTATGGCGTGTCTGTACAGCTAGTGTGTCTGTCCATTCCATGCTTGAGATAGTAATGCAACAACTCGAGATGATCGAATTCGAGACCATTATCTGTTCGAAAAACCTTGATTCTTGCATTAAATTGATTTTGCACCCAAATAAAAAAGAGTAGAAGATAACGCTTAGTCTCTGATTTATGCTTCATAAGAAATACCCACGTGGCCCAACTGTGATCATCAACAATAGTGAGGACATAATATGCCCCAGAGTGTGAAGCAGTGCGATACGAACCCCAAATATCACTATGAACTAATTCAGAATTATGTGTAGATTTGCTTGTTCAAGGTGGGAAAGAAATTCGAGTCTGTTTTACTCGATAACAAGCATCACAAAAGTGATTATTTGAGGAGTTGTACGTAATAGATAAACCCGAAACAAGAGGTAAACGATTGACCAATAGGTGCCCAAGACGGCGATGCCATAAATCTGTTGTATTTTGTCTGCTTGTCAAAAGTGTTTTGCCGCTCCTAATGGATTCTCAATAATATAGACCGTTTCGCATTCTACCCACTCCAATCAGCTTCTTCGAGAGTAAGTCTTGTATAACACAAAAATCAGATCCAAATATCATAACACAATTAAGATCCCGAGTTAATTTACTGACTAATAGCAAATTAAAAATGAAAATCGAGTATGCCTAAAACTTTCTAGAGAGTCATGTTTTTGTCAAGTTCAACTCGACCCAAGGCACGAACTGGGATGTTATCCCCATTAGGGATTTGTACCGAAGGGACAACTGGGTTTTGATGAATATCAATCATAGTATTAATGTTACATGTGATATGATCTATTGCCCAGGTGTCGATAATCCATGAATCGATATTACCAGAGATTCCATGTGGGGCCATGTTTGCTTTGGACCCTATTGTATTTGATTAAGAACCTGGTTGTTGTCCCAAGAAATTAACCAACTGTTGAATTTACATTGGTGTGAGATCTGGAAAGCCTCCACTAGAAGATTGTCCTAAATCAAAACTTGATCCATCCTCTGCTGCAACAAACGACGTCGACGACGACGACGATAGTCTTGTTTTCGCCTGTTATTCAATGCCTTTTTGCTTTGGCTTCCTCCATGTCGTGGGGTAACCTACCAATTCATAGTAGGTTTCCCTCGTGTGGTTTTTCTTATGACAGTGAGTGCATTGTCATTGCCCCAATTGTTGTCCAGTTTTGATGCATCGTTGATTTCCCTTTGCCAGTAACGTCGTTGCTTCAGTCGTGGGTATTCGGGCGGCCGCTACATTACGCTGCTTCTCATCTTGTGTAACCATTGCATAGGCTCTCCCTATCCCAGGTAATGGTTCGATACTGAGGATTTGTGATCGGACAGCCCATTAAAAAATCAAAGATTTTTTCTTCTTCATAGAGTTCTTGCCTCTTCTTCGCAGCGCCGCATGTACAAGTAGGTATGAGACGCAGATTTTGTAACTCACTCCAAATCCCCTTTAATTTTCTGTAATACATGGAAATGGCTGTCTTCTCTTGTTGTAGAAGTGTAATCGACCGTTTCAGTTCGTAGACTCGAGGTGCAATTCCCTGTGTGAATCGTTCTTCAAAGTCTCCCTAAATCTCACTTGCGGTATTAATATGGGTTGCTCCAGCCTGTAATTCCTTGCAAAAAGAGTTGATCAACCACGATTTAACTATCGCATTGCATTGAATCCAAAGTTGGAAATCCCCGGAATTAACATCGGGTTTTGTTATTGATCCGTACACGAATCCTGCTTTATTTTTGGAATGGAAAGCGTTGAGAAAATTACTCCGCCATGTGAAGTAATTGTCTCCAGTTTCAGTAAGAGGTTGTGTACCGTAGAAACTCACGTTACTTAGATTTACTTAAAACCATCTAGTTTAAATATTTAACCAAAATTCTTAAATCAGTTTTAAACTTAGACTTTGGAACAAGTCTAAATCTATCTGCTGAAACATTCAACAGATAAGATATCCTCTGTTGTTTATATAGCAGATACCCTTTTAACTTTGCTTAGCAGTCTACATTCCAGTTTCATTTTATTTGCCTAAAGCATAAGTCATCAGCAGCTAGCACCTGTTTCTACTTTAAAAACTTTCTACCTGTTGAAAACACTGTAGTCATTTGAAAAGATCTGACCTTCACGCACTTAGTATAAAACATTATTTTGGTAAACTTTTTCAAACAAAAGAACCATTTACATGTCATATCAATAGAAGACTTTCGTGCATATCATAAATGTTCTTTGTATACCCATATCTAGCTAACCACTCTCTTTAATATTTCATGCTAGGAAATACTCTTTGTCTCTTACAGTTTCCAGAATTTCTAGGCATTCAATGGAACATCATTTCATCAAGAAATTCAAGATTCAATATCGCTATCTCAAATGGCTACAATTCTGAATTTCTCTATAAAGCGTTTGAAGCAAGGACTGAATAGCACACCTTTTGCAATATTATGTGCTCAAGCTTTCATAAATCTTTTCTCTACAACACTCAAAAAGAAACAAACACGTCAAAACTCTTTTTCAAACCAAGAACTTCAAATATATCATTGAAGAGTTTCTTCTCCAAATCATTTCGAGACAGTTTCTTTCATAGATATTCTTTTTCTAGTTTATGTTTTGAACAATCTCTGATTCTCTGTTCAGTTATTCTTTCAAATCTTTAAAGGCTCACAAATTGTTGCACGAGTTTGATTCTTGCTAGATCAAACTCCTTAAACACTAGTTTTTGTTGTACACTGATCCGTTAGTGATCATGTAGCATATACATAATTTTACTGCACTTCAAAATCCAAGTTTGACCAACTTGGTAGTGGACGTAGCAGTTTTAACACTGTGAACCACTCCAAATTTTATGTTTTGTCTACATGCTATTTTTAATGTTTATAACACTTAAGCAGCTTCTATCTACTTAAGTGTTTAACAGTTACAGACATAAGTTCTTTACATTGTTGATCATATATATTGTTCTTCAATTCAGTCTTTATACTTAAGTGATCAAAAGAAGATCAAACCAAACTATTTTAAGTTCAGCAGCAACTACCTGCTGATTTTCAATCAACTGCTGAAAACTTATTTTTTCCGTTGCATCTTTTGAAGGTTTTCAAAATAACCTTTAAAGTTTTTAAAAGGTTATTCACCCCCTCTAACATTATTTCATTGTCAACTGAACTTACAGTAACGAAGATCAACCCCAGATGATCGGAAGGGTGCAGAAAGTATGGTGACTTGCTATCAATTGCTACATTTTGCGTGTTCGCAACTGGTGCCAAGTACTTCTTGATACCTTTTGTAGCTACTAGTGAAGCACCCGTGCGTTGCACAGTTTATTCACGGGTGTAAATTTACATACTCAATTAAAGTTGAGTAATAGATAATTAAAAACTTTAATATGAATAAAATAAACGAAAATTAATAAACAGTAAAATTAAAGATAGAGAATCAAATAAATTTAAAAATGTTATTATAAATTTTAGAATACTTATTTATATACAACATTTGTTGTTGAATATGTACGACTATTACAACTATTAGACCATTAACAACGGTGGATTCTTTGGGATGCTTAAACGGATTCTTTGAGATTCTATGAAACAACAATGTTCCTCAAAAATGCTTAGATAAGCATAAAGTGTGTTTGGGAGCAAAAGAAGCTCCCAAGCTTAAAAAAAACAAAAAAAAAAGCCAAAAAAACGATGTCGTTTAAACCAAATAAAGCCCAAAACACTGAGTTTTGAGCAAATGAAGGCGACAACTTCTGTCCACTACCCCCAACAACCTGCTGCTGTCCACTCATCTCATAAAGCCCAAAATTTATTTTTCTTCTATCGCTGTTTTTGACACATTTTAAGCCATAAAAAATATTTTTTTTAAATTTTTTTCCTGAATTAAAGATCACATTTGTATCTATAAATAGAGACTTGATTTGTTTCATTTGGATATTATAAAAAATTTCTATGATTTTTTTTAAGTTTCAAGACATTTTTCTATAAAAATATTTAATTAATAGAGATAAAGATGGTGGAGTTTGTAAAATTGTTGGAGTTTGTGCATTGTTGGATGAGTATTTTTGTTGGAAAGCTTAAATAGGGAGCTTAATGACATTTTTGTAATAAAATAGAAAAAAAATGGAACGTAAGCTCCCCAAATGGAGAGTTCTGTTGTTCATGCTCTTACTATCACATAACAAAGTTCGAATATCCTTATGATTAGTAACTCTAGGTAGAGCAAGATACAATAGGTCATGACTAAAAACATTTTTGTCAAATGAAGTCCTACGTTAGACAATGACTATCCATAACTTTTATTTTTAGACATTGCGTAAGATAGCATCAGTGAAAACTGTGTTTTCTAGAATTTGAATAAAATTCTATGATCAGATGGTGTTACTAACCTTTTTAAAATCAAAACAGTAATACCAAAATGATCTTTTAAAAGAACTTGACTTTCTAAAATATGGTTTCCCATAAATGATAGTATTCTGGAAGTATATATATATATATATATATATATATATATATATATATATATATATATATATATATATATATATTTATTATCATATGTTCATATCATAGTTAACCATCATAATTTGAAATAATTCGACATTCTAAAATATGGTTTCAACAATCTTGTGTCATTATTTAATAAATAATTGATATAATCTATCGTTTATATATAATTATGTTGTATCTACATTAATTTTCTATAACGATAGAAAATTATATACTTAAATAAAGTTGAATAATATAAAAATTAAGACTTTAATATGAACAAAATAAAAAAATTAAAGATAGTAAATCACATATATTTTAAAATATTATTATAAATTTTAGAATATTTCTTAATAAACAACATTTGTCGTTGAACATGTACAACTATTATTACTATTACTATCTCATAACAAAATTTGAAGACGTTTAAGATTAGTAACTCTACACAAAATGACATACAATTGGTTATGACTAAAAGAATGTTTTTTTAAAGAAGTTCTACATTAGACAATGACTGATCATGACTCTTATTTCTAGACATTGTTTAAGACACCATCATCGAACTATTCTCTTTAGAATTTGAATTAAATTCTAGTATCAGAAGATGTCAGTGACATTCCTGGAATCAAAATGATGCCACCAGAATTGTCATTTAAAAGAACCCGACCTTTTAAGACATGGTTTTACAGTTTGGTTTCAATTTCTCGTATCATTGCATTACTCAAGGTAATGATCAATCTTTGTAATGATTAGTCTTATTCCACTGCACAACCCTGCAATATGGGTAATATATTTTCAATAATGTGTTGCCCAAACTTTAATGTATTAATGTTAATCAACCATCATGTATTTTATTTTTCTTTATTTTTATAATAAAATTAAAATCAAACGATGTAATTTAAGTGGTTGAAAATGAATTATTTAATTTTGATCAAATGATATTCGGCTATTAATTGAAGTAATCTCTTATTCTTTAAATTTAGTTTTTCGTCTTCGTATTGATTGAATATAATTTTCATATATTGTAATAGATATTTCTTATCAATTGGATAATGAATAGTGGCCTAAATATATAAACATGCAAATAAAACAGGCCAACAAAAAATGGTGAAATAATTTGATGGGAGAAATTCGGTCCCGTTCCTTTTTTTTTTTTTTTTTTTTGTAATCGGAAAAAGCCATTTTATGTATTGTGATGCAAGATTTTGTGCATCGTAATACACAAAATAAAGCACTTTCATGCATTACGATGCAAGAAGTGACTTTTCCTGATTGAAAAAAAAAAGAAGAGCGAAGCTGTTAAAAAAATTGTAGAGGGAACCGGTCTACAATTTTCCCCAACTCTAAACTAATAAAAAATTCAATCCGACCCAAATTAAATAACCCTAAGCAAATAGGTCGATCATGTACATTCAAACTTACATTAGCCAAATATAAATACCCAAACACAAATTCTACCCTATTACATTTGTCATCTAAAACACAAAAACCTAACAAATTTTCTCATTTGTTTGTTTAACGCTTCATTTTGGATGACCCTCCGTTTCAAATTTTGTTCCAAAAAATACCGAGAATCTATTTCCTCAAATTCCTCAACGCCTTCTAAGATCTCATAGTAAAAGGAAAGAGTTCGTTAAGAAATTATGTTTGACTTTCCATTCAAACAATACTTCAACTGTTCTTCAATTTTGTTTTATAAATATAGTTTTCCAATGATTTTTGCCTTAGAAAAAGAAAATGACTATTAGAAGTCAAATTTTTTTGAATGACACTAATTTCAGCCAATGTGGTTGTTTTTTAACCTATATGTTGCAGATATAAACATAACAAAGTTATATGTTTAAGATTTGTTAGATTTTATAATTTATTTTCTTATTTTTTTAAGAAATTAATATTATATTTGGAATATTTCAATTATCTCAATGTTTAGAATTTTTAAAACTTTTTTGAAAATAGAGTTTAATAATTATATATTTTAACTTAGAAAAATTATAGTTTAAAATATATAAACCATTTTTCTTTCTCCAAGATCTTACCAACTATGAGGTGTTTTTTTATCTACTTGTTTCATATCTAAAAATAACAAACCTATATATTCAGGATATGGATTTATTATAAAAAAATTTCTTACAATTTTATTTAGGAAAATTTAGAGAATATAATATTCAATTATGAATACGTGAAGCATTTCGTTGTTTAGATTTTTTTAAATCATTAGAAAACTGAAAATTTCTACTAATAAATAAATTTATACATGCAATGTCTATATATTTGTAAAAAAAAAAAAAGAAGATACCATAACTTATACATTTAATTTTTCAGATCTAAAAATCTAACAATAATTTTTTAGAATAAAACTGGTTTAAAATATATAAACTTTTTTTCCTTGTCCAACTTCTTAATACATTATTGTCATGCTTTCACTTTTTGTCCGCTTCAATAAAATTGTCTTGTTTGTTTATTTTCTTTTTAAGACAACATTATTTTATCTATTAGCCACGTACTGACGTACATATGACTTTAATTATAACCCACGTACATACGACTTTAAAGGAAACTACATAATATTTCAAAACATATCTCCAAAAACTGCAAGAAATATGACAAATATTGAATAAACATGTAAATATGTATCAAATAAATTGTTTATATAAAGATATTTTTGGATTTTCAATTGTTTTCAGTTACTAATGAGAATTTACTTTTGTTAACATTTTTCATCCAAAACCAAGACGGAAGAGGATGGAGTGACTAAAGTGTAATGATGATATTATTGAAAAAAATAGCAAAGGTGACGTTAATAAATAAAAACTCAAAGTAGGATGATAAATTTGTTATTTAAGTCAGTTAAGGAATATTGACTATTATCATTTCAAGTTTAAACTTTCAACAGTGAATCACATATTTATACTTAGTTTTATTTGTACAATAGCATAATCAATCTCCTCATCTACGTGTTGCTTTCGTACAATCGCAAGTGGAGCTTGATTTTAAAAAAAAATTATAATAATGTAACTACTAGTGAGAGCCTTTTACTATATACTCCGTAATAAGAAGGTAGCAATCTAATTTATTTTTTTGACGACCTGATTATGGTAGATTACTAACTTTGATGCTTTATACTAAGAAAATCTTGAAAATAAATTAAATTGATTGATATAGTGAAGGAAAAAAAGGTTGAAATTGTGACATGTTAGTCTTATCTCCCACGTTGACCAAATTTTTTTTTATCTATCTCGTGTTATACATTTGAATAATTTTGGTATTTTACTAAATCAAATAGACATAAGTCAACATGTTAAGATAATGTCAAGATGATGTCACACGAGCATTCACAAACAAATGAATGTCGAATTGAAATTAATTAATTTTAATACTTGTGAGCTATAAATTAATCTAAAAAATAACAATAAAAAATGTTTCAACTTTGAATCTCAGTCAAGAACATTAAATGTATTAAAGAAATTTGAAAAGTTATTTGAATCTGAAGAGTTATTGTCAACTTCATTAATTGATTTTCATTTCAATTAAAAAAAAAGATAAATATTCAAATTACAGATATTTCCAAATTTAGTAAATTACTTTTGGCGGGAACTTTTCATAATATACTCCTCTCCTTTTATATATTTATAGATATTGCTATGTGATAAATTTAGGATTGTGTGGAACTTTGCTCTTGATTACAATCAAGTAAGCAATTATATATACATGCTTAGGCTAATCACGACCCAATAAGTAGAGCCGTCAAAATGGACCAAACCCGTTGGGTTGGTCCGCCCCGTCAAGCAAAAAGGGTGGGTTGGGTTGGCAAATTATAGGTCCGCTTGGAGGCGGGCCTAACGGGTTTGGACCGTGCGGGTCGTGGGCCGATGCGGGGCGGGGCGAGGCGGGTGACCCGCCAAAATTGAACATTGAAAATATACAACAATTAATCTAAAAATAAAGATTACCGAAAAGTTGGAAAAGAAAGAATACTGGAAAGTGAAAAGTTTTGAAATATTAGTGTGTATGTAAACTTCAAAAAAGTGAAAATCCCATCCACTTCACATGACAGTTCAGTCAATCAGTTGTTCACTAACCCAAAAAAAATCCAACTTCCAAGACTCCCCCAAAACCACTCATTCATTCAAGTCTCAAGTCTCCAAAGTCAAAATTCAAACTCAAATTAATATCTCAAATCTCAATTCAGTGAATTCACATTGCTCTCTCAGTCTCTCTTCAATCTTTCGAGTTCTCCTACTCCACTTCTCTGTGAGACTGTGACGGTGTGAAAGATAATTTGAATTTCTAGCAAAATAAGATTTTGCAATGCAACTATGTAAGTATCAATGAATTCTTTGACCTAGATTTTTGCTTGTCCAAGTGACCTGTTTGCCGCCTGAGCCAATTTCTGATTCTGCTGCACAATTTGGTAGTTTGTAAGCTCACCCAAGACCACCCTTTTCTTGATAGCCGGTTGCTTTTGTGATTCCATTGCCTCAGCAGCCCTTTCTTTGCCAAGCGCGTGACCCGCACACAGTTCTCCTGGTCCGCCATTGCTATTGAGCTGAACTTGGATTTAGGCGAACACAGTAGAGAGAGGGGGGAGAACCGAGAGCAGTATTTTAGTATTTGGTTGAATATCTGACTTGGTGAGAGAGGTGGGGAGCGGGGGTTGTTTTAATGAAGAATTCTCGCCCCCTAGTTTGAGTTTTGTTTCAAAAAATTTACATTTCCGCTTTAGTTTTCCACGGAAGATGGAAAGGAATTTCAATTTTCAAAGCCAAAGAGGCAAATAGGAGGACCAAGACTTGGACCAGTCATCACTCACAGTTCTCAATTTTCAAAATTTCCTTCTTGGACGGGTTGGTCCGCCCCGCCCCGCAACCTAAGGTGGGTTGGGTTGGACCAATGAATTCCCAGTCCGCCGTTTTTGCGGGTTGGTCCGCCCCGTTGGTCCGTTTTGACGGCTCTACCAATAAGTTAGCCTATATCAATGGATTGATTTATAACAGGATGATTAATTGATTACAATCACATGCCAGTTATGGATAATTAATATCATACTCCCTCCCTTTTCAAATTATCATCCACCTTTCTTTTTTCATCCGTTATTAAATAATTGTCATCATTCAAAACTTTCCCTTTTAAGAAAACATTTTTATCACTTTACCTTTATTTTTTCTACCTACTTTATGACCACATACTCAAACCACACATTTCACGAATATTTATAATACAATTAATTAATTTTTCTTAAACAATAAACCATGTCAAAGTAGACAATATTTTGAAAACAGATGGAGTACATGATTTTCCAGAATATTCTCTTCATTTTAGACCAAGTAAGTTTTGAACAAAATTTATGACTGAAAGTGAATATGCCGGACCTGTGATGGCTCTGCCATTTTTAGTAAAATAGAAAATGTATTTGCACCATGCTTATCTATTTTCCCATGTATTAGGTTGTTGGTCTTTTCTTTTTACAAATTGCAAGCATGAGAGTAGGGGTGACAATGATTGGCACGATACGATAGCACGAACCAACACGACACGATTATAAAATACTATTATAGAGACAAATGACACGATAAGCCTAACACGACATAACACAATACGAAACACGACACGAAAGACACGAAATTGTTAATATATTCAAAATAATATTTATTGTTATATTTATGATCAAATAAGATAAATAATATGAAAATATGATAATGAGACACGAACACGATACGATAGCACGAATTGTCACCCCTACATGAGAGCATTTACTCTATCTACCACAGTACAAGTAGTGCCTTGCTATTTTATTCCACAACGCCTTACAGTTCTAATCAGGATATGTACCAATTGTCTGCCATGTATTGATACTTCCCACGATGATCCTTTCATATGCTTTGTATGTGTTTGTGTTTGTGTTTGTGGATTTTCATGTGTGAGAGAGAGAAATAGAGAGGACATTGTCCAGTGTCAACAAAACCCTTTGCATCTGATGGAACCAAGATGAAGTTGCATACAACTTCCATTATGTGCAAAGCTAGCAATCATGATGGTCCAAGAAATAACATTCCTCTCCGGCTTCCAATCGAATACCCCATACGCTTCATCAAGATCTCGGCACCTCACGTAGTGTCACGCTCTAAAGATCATGATCACATGTCCTAACAAAGAGGGGGGAGAACAAAACCGAAAACAAATCCAAACAAAGTCAAATTGAGACAATCTTTCCCGAGTAAGAAGGATCAAAATATTATACATAACACAACTGAGTACAAGTACATCAGAGCAACTATCATTTGGATACATACACGCTAACTTTGGTTCATAACCCAATATTTACAATTTTCAAAAGCTTACACACTCTATTACACACTAGGAAAAAATATACTAGGTTCGAGAGCAAGCTGATTCATGAATCAACTTTACAATTCGTAGCTGAAAAACTTGATTCACACCCCAAGCTTCACATTAACTATCACCTGGAAGTGAGAAAAGGGAAAATGGTGAGCACAAATTGCCTAGTAAAGGAATCTGTCAACATTTAAGGAGGTGACACTGTATTGAAGGTGTATCAAAATATACACAATAGTTGTATCGATTCGATTACAAAAATTGTGAAGCAAAACTAAACAATCATATTTTTCTATGAAAGGGGTGATGAACAATAATAGTAAACAATGATATCAAGTCAAATTTCATAACACTTGAGCCGACCAAATGCTCATACCTACAAAACAATTGACTCAAACATCGAAGTGCCACTACAGATACCAACAACCGGCGATGAAGCAGTCAACTTGTGACACTATCAATATGTAGCATAGTAACAACTCAAAGTGTATACGACGGAATAGCAAAACAAATACGAATCATCAATTTTAAATGAGGTGACAACAAATAAAAGATAGCAAACTCAAATCTAAACTTGGTAGGAACAATATTTATCAATGGTTTCAAATAACAAGAATCAAAGGGTAACTAGGTTAACAAGAACCCTTACGTTAACGACAAAATACTCAAAGTACTCAACCAGCTAACACTCTTCAATCTAAGCATAAAACACAATTAAACGATTTAAGGACCCACTTTAAGTATCATGCTTCCAACAATGAACATTAAGCACAATTACTATATATGACTACAGTCTGCGATAATCAATCATAATTCAAAATAGGCGCAGAGTATTATTTTTTTAAAAGTGTGGCATTTAGCAAAAATATAGTGTCTGTATTTAGCTAGGCCTCTTTTTTTAGTTACAAGTTCAATTTAGATTCCACTAGAAGTTTTTATTATAGTAATACTGTTGTTCCAAAATAAGTGTTCCTTCTTGATTTTTAAAAGTCAATTTGATCGATTTTTAAAGAAATATTTAACATAAATTAATTTAATTATTGATAATAAAATTATAACTATTTGAAATACCGAAAATTTGACACTCAAGCATTATAGTAAATGATTCTGGAAAAAAACAAAAAACAAAAAGTACTCATTAAATCTTTATTCTAAAATAGTAAAAGTTTGACTTCAAAATATAAAAAGGATTATCAATTTTGAAATGGAGGGAGTAGTATATAAAATGTCATTGCCAAACCAATATTATAAATAAAAGGGAGGGTTGCACTATATGGATGCCCAAAACATATAAGTATACCCCCAAACCCAAACTTACTCATTTACCATTCTTTATCAAACTCACCCCCTTACTCCCTTACCGCCTCCTCCCCACATCCACTGCGTCCTCCCTCCTTCCCTCCCAATGCATTCTCTTCTCTTGTTCCCCCTCTCACTCTCATTTTCACTCTGCCTCTTTCTTTCTTCCGCGTCCTCCATCCCTCCCTCCCTCCCAATTGTCGTCTTCCCTTCTTCCCATTCTCTCCCTCTTATCCATTGCATTTTCCATCCAACACAGTTCTTAATTTTCCTTTTTTTTTTTTTTTTTTCATTTTCAGCACCACCAACCAAGTACCTAGCTCCCAACTCTAATCGCCCCTACCTTCCATTTTTCAAAAAAAAAAAAAAAAAAAAAAAATCAATTCAAGGGTTGTTCGATCATGGTCGATCGAACAACCTTGTGTTGTTCGATCGACAATGGCCGAACAATCCTTGAGTTGAATCGAAAACAAACTGATGGGAATGGAGATGCTTGAATCACTAAGCTACCCCAAAGAACATAACAATCTGAGGGTTGTTCGAACCTCTTGGAAAACCCACCCCAAAATACACACAAACTCTACTCGATTGTTGTAACTTGTTCAACAAACAATCGCCCCAAACCCTAGCCGTGAAGTGAACCTCTCCAATAGTCGTAGGTTGCACAAAACCCTTTTGCACAACGATTCCCTAATCTGCTCGACAATTATATGTTGGTCGAGATTTCAAAAGAGAAATCAACAACCCAAAACTTTCACAAAAGATAAAAAGAATAGATGAAGGATAGATCAGATTCACTGGTTGAGCTTCACTCACTCAACGTAAAAAATTCCGTTTGATTAATTCTTTTAGGCTTCACTCACCTAAGAATAAGAAATCGACAAGAAGAACAAACCTTGTTCTTTTGGGGGTTTTCTTTCAAAACTAAAAATCCGCTCATTCAACTGAAAAAATATGTCCTATAATGGCTACAAGGAATAACTCTAATCCTTAATGAAAGCCTAAATTAACTAGGAAAGAAATAAACCTAAATAAAACAGGGAAGTAAAATTAAAATCCTAAAATAACAAATAACACGGGAATTAAAATAAAACTCTAAGTATTTGAGGTTGATCCTTTTAGGCCTTGTAGCAGCTGTCCTCTCTTGCAACCATAACTCGTCCACTTTCCTTTGTAGTTTCCTGCATGTCATGCCTTGCCACATCCTTCATTCCCACGCAAGAATCCTCCTTCCATGTTTTCCCAAACCGTGTCCCTTGTGGTGATCCTCTTCCTTGTACCAGCCCGAACTACTATGCCCAATATAACTAACCCATTCAAGATTGAGCTACGTATCTTACACCCTCCTGGCTTACCTCGAGCCCATGCACTAATAAACCCCAATCTGCCTTGGAACCACTTTCTTGCTCTTGCCGTGACAAGGCCCTCACTAACCCACTTTGGTTCAACCCCCTTAATTCGGCCCAAATCCTTTTCACTAGACACATTGGCTGCCCCACACGCATCATAAAGAGACGAGGAGATGGGGAAGAAGGGAGGAGGAGACGTGATTGTGGCCGGAGATTGAGGCTCACTAAATGGGAGGAGATGGATAGGAGGGGGTAAGTTAGTGGACGCAGTGGGAGGGAAAAGGAAATGGAGGAGGCGATGAGAGGGTTATACTTATATGTTGGATGGGGAGGGTAAAATAGACCCTTTTTTAGGGTATACTTAATATTCCCCCGCCCCTAAATTATCGTCCTTCTTTTTTTTTTTTTTGTCCGTCTCAAAATAATTGTCTAGTTTGAAACTTACCTTTTTAGAACATCGCTTTTACCACTTTACCCTAACTTTTTTACACTATTTTAATTATGGGCCACATACACATGTGTTTTAAAGAAAACTACAAATTAAACTAATATAAATAATCAAATCAATTATTTTTTCTTAAACTGTGCGCCGGATCAATTTTAGCTACTGAGGGAGTATGTTTTTGGTTCATGTAGCGCCGCCACCTAAAAGGAAATTCCCTATAATAAATCTGAGATTATTCATTATCACCTGTAAACCAGTTCAGACAACGGTTTCTGTACTTATTCATAAGCTACGCTCAATCGATTGTTGAGCTAACTGAATGCCATCGTCTTCCTCTTGTATACTGAAGAAAGAAAAGTAGCACCGAAAGAAGAAAACTTTCACGGTCGCCGGATCTTCCTGGAACCTGAAAATTTAATTGGTAGAGTAGTAATCTGTAGATGGGCCAAAATTTACCCCCCTAACCAACGATGAAAAATGCATCCACTAGAAACAAACATACCCACACCAACAAGCTTCCATTCCTCCTCAAATCGATCTCTTCGTCACCATCGTCATCATTTTCAGCTTCGTTTCAATCAAACGTCACAAGCAAAATTCTCAACAGCAAAAGTGCAAAGGAAGCGCTTACATTGTTCTATTCAGCCTCCGAACTTAAAAATCCAATCAAGAATTTACATCTACATTCCGCAGCTATCCATTTTTTAACCAACGCCAGGTTGTACACCAAGGCCAGGTGTTTGATTAAAGTCCTCATAGAAACTCTTCAAAGATCTTACAAGCCTCACCGCGTGTGTTCCTTAATTTTCAATGCCCTCAATCAAATCCATACCTCAGAACCCAAATCCGAGGTGCTTGGAGTACTGATCATTGTGCTATCTGAAATGGGTCTTGTCGAAGAGGCATATTGGGTTTATACGAACACTGTGCCTTTACCTGCTATACGGGCTTGCAATATAATCTTGGATGGGCTTTTGAAAAGGGGTAGGATTGATTTGATGCGGGAGGTTTATGGGGACATGATATCACGTGGGGCGCGTCCTTCTGTTGTGACTTATGGGATACTCATTAATGCTTATTGTCATGAAGGCAATATTGACAATGCACGGATGCTGTTTGATGAAATGGTTGGGAAAAAGATAAAACCCACAGTTGTCATCTATACCACGCTCATACGTGGGTTATGCTGCGAGAGTAGAATGCTGGTAGCAGAAAGAGTGTTTAGGGAAATGCGGGAAGCAGGAGTTCTTCCCAATCTGTACACATATAGTGCTCTGATGGATGGGCATTTCAAGAACGGGAACTTTGAAAAAGCTCTTCATGTTTATCAAGAAATGTTGGATCAAGGCTTGATGCCAAATGTTGTCACATTCTGTATCCTAATTGATGCGTTTTGCAAAGCAGGCGAAATACTTGCTGCCCGAAGTTGTCTTGCCTCTATGACCAAGTTTGGTGTAAGTCCAAATATACTTGTGTACAATTGCTTGATTGAAGGGTATTGTAAGCAAGGCAATCTACCTGGAGCGCTAGCTATGCATTTGGAGATGGAAAAGTATGGTATTTCACCCGATGTCTTCACTTATGGTATACTTATAAAGGCTTATTGTGGTATGAATGGATTAGAAGAGGCAGAGGGTTTATTTCAAAAAATGAATAAAACAGGAATCCCTGTGTCTTCAGTAGTGTTCAACACACTAATAGATGGGTACTGTAAAGAAGGCAACATGGAAAAAGCTATCGACGTGTGTTCTCAAATGACAGAAAAGGGTGTAGAGCCAAATGTTATTAGCTTTTCTACCTTGATAGATGGTTACTGTAAGGTGAAGGACATGGAGGCTGCAGTAGGGGTATATACTGAAATGGTCATCAAGTGTCTTGTGCCTAGTGTAGTTGTTTATACAGCTCTGATTGATGGGCACTTTAAAGTGGGTAATACAAAAGCAGCTTTACGGTTCTACAAGGAGATGACAGAAGCAGGTGTCACTCCTAATGTTTTCACTCTTAGTTGTTTGATTGATGGACTATGCAAGGATGGAAGGACAAATGATGCAGTTAAGATCTTCTTGGAGAAAACTAGAGCAGACCTTACTGAAAGCGAAACATGTTGTGTAGATAGTGGCTTTTGTTCTCCAAATACTGTTATGTATACTTCTCTAATTCAAGGTCTCTGCAAGGATAGACGGATTTTCAAAGCTAGTAAGTTCTTCTCAGATATGCGACGCTTTGGTTTGAAACCGGATGAGGGAGCTTATGCTGTCATTGCCGAGGGCCATTTTATGGCAAAGCATATTCGTGATGTGATGATGCTGCATGCCGATATTCTTAAAATGGGTATAATGCCAAATGGTATCATTTATCGGGTCTTTGGTAGAGGCTACCGGGAGATGGGAGATTTGAGATCAGCTCTCAGGTGTTCTGAAGATTTATTGGACTGTCTAGAAGGTTCAGGATCTTTTTCACAATCTAGTCTTGAGGAGGCAAGCAATAGTTCAGTCGTGGCTGCAGGCAGTAATTGATGTTCTAGATTGCTATTCTTCTTGGAGGAATATTGCATCTTTCTGAAGAACTGTTGGCATTCCTTAGCGTGGTGGAATTGTCAGAGTTCGTCAATTTTGGTGTCATCAAGGACTGAGTTGTCCTGATATCCGCCAATCGATCATCAATGTGATCCCAATGATAAGATGATGATGATAATAGTGAGGACTGAGGAGGTCGTGAATCAAACCAAAAGGTCAAAAGAGTAATAATCATCTATTCGAGCTAGGTTATATGATGTTCTTGCAGCATTTCTTGTAACTGAAATACAGTTACCAGGCTGTCAAGTTTGTTGTCCCTAGATCCTTGCATGCTGAATTTGGCTCTCAGCGGGGGTTGGAATGCTAATTGATGTCTTGGGCCATGGCCCACATACCATATGATCCAAGTGTAGCAGGAGTATCTTGTTGATGCTGAGGTGCAATGCTGCATGTGGTGATAAAATCCGACTATTTTGTCAAGAAAAAGAAAATAAGGAAAATGAGAATGCATGCTTCCAAATGGTTTATTTTATCTTTTCTGTAAACTTCACCTATCAATTTTTGTCTTGCAGTAACAATTGGGGAGATTCACAATTATTTATCAAAAGTACTTGTTTAGAACTAAGAACAGCAGTTTTATTGTAATTTGAGAAGTCCAAACAGAAAAAAAGATCAATTTATTTGACTTCTTTTCTAACGATTCTTCATGAACATCAGACTGAACTGTCCTTCCATAGCAGTTTAGCTCTATAAATTTGTTGAAAGTCGGTAAATTATCAAATTTAGCTGATAAATAACCCATGGTAAATCATCCCAGACTGATTAATGGGCCCGGGGACTGGAAAAGAGAAATGGTAACAGGAAGAGGTTTTGATTGAGGTGTGAACCGTGGAGTGTGAAGTTAACTCCATGCAAGAAGCCAAGAAGGCACCATATAAGGCCATTTCTGCACAATTGTGATTTGGGATGAACAATGAGATTCTTGAAACGGTTCTCTTTAGTCCAAATTCAAGCAATTCAAGCCAACTTTCCCCCACTCATAAATCCTTCTCAATTCAGTTACCATACCCAGCCCAGACCCAATGAAAAGCTTAAAGAGTATCTTAAGGCCAAATCCCCCACCAAAGCTCTGTCCCTGTTCCGCAACTTGCTAAGGAAAAGCACTTCCTCCATTGATAGCTACTCTCTCTTGTTTGTTATCAAAGCTTGCACCCAAAATCGTTCATCAACTGAAGGAAAACAAATTCATGTGCTTGTCATAAAACTTGGCTATGAACCCGTCATTTACCTCCATGCACCACTCATAAGTATGTACTCTGCGAAGGCAAATCTCGCCGGTGCACACCAGGTGTTTGAAGAAATACCCACACATAATGTTGTTTGTTGGACCGCTTTGATTTCTGCTTACGTTGACAACCAGAAACCAAATAGGGCTCTCCAGCTATTTAGGCAGATGCAGATGGGCAATATCGAGCCTGATCAAGTTACTGTCACGGTTGCTCTCTCTGCGTGTGCTGATCTTGGCGCATTGGACATGGGAGAATGGATTCATAATTACATTCGCCGAAAGGAGCTTAATACAGACTTGTCTTTACGCAATGCCCTGTTAAACATGTATGCTAAATGTGGGGATATAGATACTGCCAAGGTACTTTTTGGGAGCATGGAGACAAAGGATGTCACCACTTGGACTTCTATGATTGTGGGATGTGCACTTAATGGACAAGCAGAAGAAGCACTTTTGCTCTTTGCAAGTATGAAAGAAGAAAAAAGAAGCATGAGGACTCGCACGGGTCGGCTAATTGTCCCAAATGATGTTACCTTTGTTGGGGTGTTGATGGCATGTAGTCATGCAGGGATGGTGGACGAAGGGAAGGAGTATTTCAGAAGCATGACAGAGGACTATAGGTTAACGCCTCGAGCTACTCATTTTGGTTGCATGGTGGATCTTTTGTGCCGTGGAGGCCTTTTACAAGAAGCTTATGAATTTATTTTGGCAATGCCTGTTGAGCCAAACGCTGTCTTGTGGCGGACATTGCTAAGTGCATGTAGCCTCAATGGAAATATTCGCCTTGCTGCAGAAGCACGTGGCCACCTTCTTGAATTGGAAGAGAACCTAGTTGGTGATGATGTTATGATGTCCAATATCTATGCTGCAAGTGGCCTGTGGGATAAGAAAGCAACTATTAGAGACCAGATAAAGCAGAGGAGGGCACCAGGTTGTAGTTCAATTGAGGTGGGAAATAGCAGCATCAATGAGTTTGTCACTGGAGATGATGATCATCCTTTCACATATGAGATTTATAAAGTTCTTGGGCACTTGATTGAAAACATGAGAGCTTGTAGCTACATTTCTGAGATTTAAAATCTGAAAGAATTCGAGTATTATAAGCATGTAAAGGTGAAGGAATTCTAGCTTTTAGCAACTGTGGAGAAGATTTGTTTTAAGACTTTCAGTGATGATCAAAGAATTGAAATGTTCTCGATGAATCTTAAAAGAGTCGGGCGAAAACAACCTTGTTGGACCAACTTCGAGCTTGGTCCAACAACTCCTACTTACCCGACTCAACAAACCCCACTCGGACACTTTAACAGCAGTCAGTCCTCGTATCTTTCTTTACGTTTTCTTTTCAAAACTTCGTCCTCCTCCATTATTGTCTCTCTTAACTCCTAAGCAATCCCTACCTTCCACGATTCCTTCTCCTCTCTGTCTCTCTTTCTCTCTCTCTTCTAATTCAAGCAACGAAACCCTGAATTCAACGCCTTCTCTTTATGCGAACCTTATTTGCCGCTAGATTCTAGACCACGTCCTTCTCCTTTTTTGTCCAGACGATCTTCGCCAAAGGTCCGAAAACAAGTTGTTCACTCAATGTTTGATTTTTAATTGCTTGTCATATCTTCCTTAATTATGGAAGAGGGTATTACTGGAGTGTTTGATGGGAGAGGAATTAGGGTTTACTATCTTATTCCGAGGTTGATTGCCGGCGCCCTCTCCGGAGCTCTCACGGGACTCTTCGCGCTTGGTACTTTTGCTTTTTTTCCCTTTCCTTTTCTATTATCAATTTCTATGGTGAGCACTTTACCAATTGGGTTTTTTTTCCGTAAATTTCCAAATAGCTACGTGACAAATTTGTACTATTGGCACAACGGATGTGATAAGCATGTGAGTGGTTGTCTGTGAGCCTCCGCAATGAGGGGTTTGGTCTGTGATCGATCTCATTCTTGACAGTTGCCTCGGGCATAACCATCACATTCTTAAGAGCTCCATGTTGCATGGATCATTCGAATTTTGACTTTATGTTTAGTGTTTATGCTCAATCAATGATGCTACGTTTGACTAGGGTGCATTTGCTGCTCTAGTTACCTAGGAGGTACATTGATTGTTGGTGATAGAGATGCTTCATAGGTTAGTGTAGTGTATTTAGAGGTAGGATTTTCAATTCAAGATTGTGGAAAGTATATTGCGGCACTGCCTTTAGATGTTCATGTTATGATTCTGTACTCCTCCAAGGACCTCGTCCTCTCACTTATGTTTTGGAAAGAAATAAGAAACTGAGACTGTTAGAATGAATTAGCTGTTTGTTAGTTGGTCCAGCCAGCCAATGATATTGCTCTTCTTTCCACTGGCATTATAAGTTTTGGTCTTAAGATAAGCAACTGTAGTTTGAATGAACTAATCTGCGGCAACATAACTATTCTCTTAGATTTAGTCTCCACTTCCACATTAGCGTCCCTCATTTATTTTTAAGTAAGAAGATTGACTCAGTCAATTATGATCGGTGAACTTGAAATCGTGTTGGAGTTTAGAACTTTTATGTATGTTTTCCCACTACTGTTTATAGGAGCTACTGGATTGTGGCATCTTTAAAAGTGGATCAAGTTGATATGAGACGGTATGGTTGAGGCGCCTTTCAGTTTGCATGATTTGACTTTTAAAACGCAGCAGGGAAGGAGAACATTCCTGTTATGTGATTGAATGAAAGTTGCTCTCCTTTGATGAACTCTACAGGGATTCCAGAGGAATGCGTAGATAATAATTGGAGAAGAGTCTTAAATGCATGTGGCCAGGTTTTATAAGGGTTAACTAGATGCTATAACGTGGATCATTTGAATACATCGAGCTGTTATAATCTTATTTCAGTTAATGTGAATGTTAAATTTCCTACATTATCCAAAAGGGGATTCTTTTCCTTTTTGCCAATATTGGGTTTAAGTTTTGGCAACACCGATGATCGCAGGAGGCTGTGGACAGTATCCATGGGTTTAAGTTTTGGCAACACCGATGATCGCATGTGGTATACAATATGGTTCTTTAGACTTATCAAAAAAGAACTATGCTTCTTTATACGCTTGCCTTGGAAATGATGTGAAAATATCTTATTAAGCTGCCCGTTTTGGCCTTTAGTTTTGGTTCGCTTCTTTAATTTCCCATGTGATACATATGTGACTCATATGAGTTAGGCCATGAAAGGATGCATTTTTTGCATCGTGGCCTTGCTTGCCTTAATATGGCTTGGTCAAGAAAAGAGATGGATAGAAATGTTTAAAATTGTATCATTCGTTATTCACATTTTACACCCCCACTGTTTCTGTCAAATATTTACTTCTCTCAACCTAGACATATTCCAAGAGCATAAGTTCAATCAATCTGCATCAAGAATTTCACCATTTTCACTCAACTTTATAAAGCACCTGTTAATTAATTAGCTAGCTCTGACCAGTCAAATGGCCTGTCTTTGATTCTGATTCTACTCAAGATAGCCATTATATTTAATTCTGAAAATTACGTGCCCAGAACAAGGTGAATCAAGGAGTTCTTGACAAGTTAAATATTACAGTAACTTCCTCATTTATACTATGTTTTACTTGCAGCTGGGGCAGTGACAGGAGCCATCACTGGTGCTTTAGCAGGTAAGGCTTCTGATAGTGGTGTCCTTCGTGGAGCTGGACTGGGTGCCATTGCTGGCGCTATTCTCTCTGTAGAAGTTTTGGAGGCTTCCCGTGTGTACTGGTGTTCGGAGCTCTCGGGAGCAAGGAGCTCTTCATCCATGGTTGGTGTACTTACATTTGATGCCTAGTTGTATTTTTTTCTATTTTTTTGATGCATTGGTATTACCTAAAATATAACTTGTACTTCTCCTATGACTTCCTTAATCATGATTTTCAGTATCCTGTTAGTGTTGCTGCAGTATGTGCCCTCATGTTTTGAGTTTTGCTTGCAGGCAGATTTCATTGAGGAGCTTCTTCGTGGGAGATTTTTAGAGGAACAGTTCCCACCAGAAATTTTAACAGCTTACCATTGGCAGGTACCTCTCGTGCATGACTTTAAATCAGACGTAGCTGTTTGTCAATTTGATTCAGTTATATTATTTACAGTAGTTTTGTTGTAGCTGTTGGTTACTTCTTGGGCTAGGCTTGCATCCAGAGACCTAGTGACTGTTCGTATCAGGGTCCTCACTCCCCTGGGCTAAATATTCTAGTTAATTGGTTAGCTATGCGCCCAATTTACCGGCAATCATTTGCCTTGTGTCCATATCAGTGAGGCTGGAGTCCAATAATAGTCATATTTGATGAGTTTGCACATGTTCCTATTGAACTTTTTGGTTCTCCTTCGAATGTCCTCTGTGCATTGAACGAGTTTTCTGTGGTTGTGTGAGATTATATTTAATGAATTATGTATTGACAGATCATTGATCTTTCTGTTACCTTCATTGATGTCATGTCTTGTTTTCAAATAATTGATTGAATCTTGTTCCCTATACCTATCTCTCTTCTCTCTACATATAAAAGTCTCTACATATAAAAGTCAAGGTTGTTTCTTATTACCAATAAATAGATAGACAAAAATAACCTTCATCAAATAAATCACCCACTATTTAATTAAGGACAAAACAAGTGAATTTACCATGACAAAAAATAATGTTTGGACGAAAATAGCCTTAAATATAATAAATCACTCACCATTAATTAAGGTCAAAACAAGTAAATTTGTCATAGGTTAATTAATTCTATGAACAATTAAATAATAATTTGATCCCTTGACTTGTACATATTTTAAAGTTAGGTCCTACATTTTTGAATTCTACTTATTTCGTCATGTATTTTGATTTTCTTAACAGTTTCCCCCTCCTATCATTATCGTTACAAATGTCGTCCAATATTTTCTAAAATGACAAAAATACTCATACTCAGTCGAGAGACTAAAACATTATTCGAAACTAAAAAATAATAAGGTCTTTCTTTCTTAAATGTGTTCGGGAAAGACATTATTAAATGTATATGAAAAATTATAATAATAGATTTGTTGGTGAGTATCGAGATATTAAACAAATATGTAACGTGTTTAGTTATTACCCATGAATAAGCTAAGACAAAAGGGTTAAGAAAATATGTCATAATGTCAAGAAGATGAAAAAAATGAAGAATCAATTGATGAATCTGTGCGTTTTGTTAGAAAAGAAAGCTAAAATCTATCGTTTACTTTTTTGAATTTTCAGACTACTACAAGCAGCCTTAAAAACTATTATATTGGTCTCTAATTTATAGATATTACAAATAAAACCACTGTTAGTAATCACAAATAATTAGGTTCAACATATTTTACTTATTTCCATAATTGGGTTCCAAACTCTTTAACTTCTTTTGGTCTGAATTTGCTTCCTCCTCTTTATAGGACCCAAGGAGTTACATGTGAGAATCTCTGTATTCCCCTCAATTGGCTATCAACTTTCTTTTTTTCTACCGCAAATCTCTTTTAATTGAAAGAGACGGTCACCACCCATCATCCTTTCAATTTTCAAATAGTCCCACCCTAAAATAAAATTCTCTATTTGCTTAGTAATTTAACACCGAAAGTGTATAGGAATTAAAAAATGAGAACGTTCGAAGAAAGAAGTTCGACTAATTGAAAGCTAAAGAGATTCTATATCTCCATTTGAGCAAGGTGAGGTGAATGCATTTCTTGGTGGTGGTGGTGGTGATGGTGCTAACGACCACAAGGATGGTGGCGGCGATTATAGGGATAACAGTGGTGGTTTAAATGAAATACAGGATTGTGAGATTTTCAAATATCCATATGGGTTTCGATTTCAATTTGAAAATTTCAAAATTCAAAAAAATAATAATTTGGGTTTGTAAAAAGTGAAATTTAAGGTTGTGATGGTGGTGTATATATAATTGATGAGTTTTGCGAATGGGTTACTTTGAAGGAAGGAGTAAGGAATTAGAAAAGAAAATAAACTAAAATAAATTTTTTTTTGAATTTTGGGTTAATAGTGTTATTTGAGGAGGTAGTGGTGGTAATGGTAGTGAGTCTATAAATGATGGGGTTGATGAAAGAAAGCAAAGGATAAGAAAATAAATTAAATTAATTTTAAATTTCATTTTTGGGGGTAATACATTTTTTTACTTTAAATTTAAATATGAGAGAGATTATAAATACAACATTATTAGTCTTGCAACTAATTTTATACCTTTCGTTACAACTAAGCCTTGAAAAAAGGCAAAAATGTGTTTGTCCAAAACAACTTTGCGTTTTTTTAAAGCTTAGTTGTAAAGAAAGTAGTATAATTAGTTGTAAAGATAGCGCTTTCCTTATAATTATGCCAAATTACAATTCCCTCCCCCCCCCCTCAAAAGTATTCACCAACATAGTGTACCCCATGGTCCCCAACCTAAGGTTTGTCTCATAATGGTATATAACGTTAATTTTTTTCCTATTTTCCACCATAATCGTGACAACTGTTAGAAAAGTTACGTTAAATAACACGTGAACTTCCACGTGTAGGGTATTGTTTTTGACATTTCCTTGTGGGCGTTAACTCGACGGAAATATCAGGAATTTGGTGTAAACTCTAGGGTGCTAAATGTATTTTAGCCTAATAAAAATTTAAATAAATTATAATTTTCTAAAAAAATTATTTAAATGTGTGGAAAGTTAACATGTTTAAAAAAAATGGAGTGGGATCAACCATTCCATTTTTTCCTACTAAAAGAAATCAAGAGAAAAGACCCACCATTTTTTTAAATCTTCACTCCCAAAACAAAAATTAACCCAAAATCCGATCCGGGTTTTGTCCACTCCCTCCAAATTGCTCTCTCTTGACCAGGAAGTAGATACGCATTTTCATTTCATTATCAATTTTCTTATCTTAATAATGAAACCAAAGTAATCAAAAGATATGAAAACTCTTACCGATAGTTACCCATCTCCATCTCCAATTTCATGTATGGAATTGGATCAACCTACCTTCTCCAGTGAAACCCAATCACCACCAAAATCAATCAATTTCTCAGTCCCTCCTTCATCCTCTTACATGACCTTATCTTTATTTTCTCTCTCCTAATTCTTTAAATAATCCAACCTGATCGCTATGGAAGCTACTAAGAGGTTGAAATCATCTACATCCAAAGCTTCTTCAACACTTCTCAATTCTGATGCTTTGTTTTAAGCTATTTACATGTCGACTGTATGCCCAATTTTCTCCGGTGAAATTGAAGAGTATTTCAATAAAACCTTACCATTTCTCTTCATTAAAGCCCGTCTCTTTTTTGATGAATTCATCGATAAGGGTTATGTGTTTTCTTTTAATCGCGTGTTTTTACAAGGGTTTTTAGTAAGTATACTCTATAGTCTCTGATTTATACTTTAGGCACGACTTTTGCAGAGGAGAAAATGAGGGAGATCGGAGATGGAGTTTGGCTAGAATCGAAGGAGGATGAAGCTAGAATTATGATAGGCTTGACCGAAGTAGGAAAGGTTTGGGCCGGAGACGGCGGCTGCTATGGTGGGGCTGGAGATGGTGACTATTACAGTAGAGCCAGAGATGGGAACTTGCATCGGGAAAAGAGAGGAGAGAGTGTTAGATTAGGGTTTTTACTTTTAATATATTTACTCCTTAACCAGATAAGAGAAATGATATTTTTGCCACGCATGTGGAAAACCATGTGTTATTTAACGTGAATTTTCTAATATCTATCACGGGTAGGGTGGAAAATGAGAAAAAAATGTTACATTAGATACCATTATGGAACAAACCTTAGGTTGGGGTGTACTATGCAATTTGGTGGATATTTTATGGGGAAATGGAAATTTGGCCATATAATTATTTTTGAATTATTGAAACAATTATTTATTATTTTAATTTAAAAACATATTTTAAATACTAAATGGTTAACTACATAATGAAGTTATAACCAAATCTCATTTTGCACCCCAAGCAAAATGACCAAAATAATCTTCATGTGACATGCACATACCATTTTCCATTACTATTTTAAACATCCATAGACGGGAGGGGGCAAAGTGGGACAAATAGAAAAATAAGGTATGAAAGTGAGACACTTCGTAGGTTAGGGTTTTAGTGTGTAATTTTGGGAGCGAATCATATTTTGGCACCATTGAAATTAGTCCAAAATGCAATTTTCTCCTAAAGTATCCACCAAATCTACTTTGGCCCTCAACGTAGTTTTGTAGTATTTCCATATTTCATGTCAAATTTGGTGATTGAGAATTTGAGATATCCCGTCCGGTAATCGTAGTGATAGACATGGTGACGAATAAGGTTTAAGATTGGGAATTTTCTCCAATCAAACTATAAACAATATCAACGATGCCGATGAGAAATTTGTTGGAGCTGAAGCTATGGACGATGAAGATGAATTGATCAATGTCGTGTCTCATCATTGTTGATGGGTTCAAATATTAGTTTTGAAATTCATGGTGTATGCTTGTGTACTGTGTGGTACGAGATAGGGGGAGAAATGAATTGTGGAGTTGGTCATTCAACATCGGCGGGAGCTTTAATTTTATGTAGGTTTTTATTTATGGCGGCCTTGACACCTGAGTTTAATTATCTGATCTTGAGTTCTATCTCTCAGATCTCTCTTGAGTTTTATATCACTTAAAATTTACATAAGAGGTCATTACTGGAGATGAAACAAAGAAAGCGTTGCTGCAAAATGCCCTACACATGAAATACCATGTGCACCTTACTTTCAGATTGATAACCTTCGTCGTGGCTAGGGAGAAAACTAGAGAAAAGTTATAAAATGAGATATGAAAATGACACAAAACTTAGGTTGGGTGGTAAAGTTGGACTTTATAGATACTTTGGGGGAATTTTGTGTTTTTTAGTGTAAGTATATACTTTGGGGTTGAGAGTTTTATTTCTCTAACACAATATATTATTTTCTAAAGAGAGTCTAAATTCTAGAAATGATATAATTAAGTAAAGTCTACAACAACAATGTGTTAATCTAAGATAGTAAGTTTGAATTGTTTTTAATTCACACTATTGAAAAAAAGATTTAAAAATAACCAACAAAAAAGACAAATTTGTAGGGTAAATTGCTATACTATTAGTAAAAGCATACATTATAAATAGCCAAAAAACAAAGTATCAGAAAGCTATACACACAACAACACAATTATTAGTCTCAAAAATTGTAAAGATTAAAACACAAAAAGAATCCAATAATTAAAAGTAAACAAAAAAAAAGAAAAAATTAGCAAATCACTTTTTAAAAAATCATTAACACCACGTGCAACGCACGTGAATCTTACTAGTAAAATAAAAAATAAAAAATTGTTCCCTATCTTTCATTGTCTTTTCTTGAGTTCATATTTGGAATTTATATTTACATTTGAAGTGTGCAGATCTGACATTCAGTTTTCTTATGAGAATGCTCAGGTGGCTGTTTCTAGCTTTCGCCATGATGAGGTATATGATGTGAATGGTGAAATTGCTTTGAGAGGGCTGTCAGGAGATTCACTGAAAAAATTGCCTTACCATGAGATCAAAGCTGCACAAAGCAACTGCTGCACAATATGTTTGCAGGTTATTTTCTTTGAGAAGTTTACTTTCAGTTCTCTTATTTTTCTCTTTAATGACTGCAAGATTTTGTTATTCGCAGGATATGGAAGTAGGGGAAATTGCACGTAGTTTGCCACGGTGCCAACACATGTTTCACCTTATTTGTGTGGACAAGTGGCTCTCTAGGCATGGCTCGTGTCCTGTCTGCAGACGAGATGTATGAATGTGTGAATGTGTGTAGATTATTATAGGTTTGTGGATAGGTGGCAAGTTTGGTAGCACATTGAAGTTGCCAGCATGTTTCACCTTATTTTTTTGGAGAGAAGTAGCTCTGCTCTCTATGCATGCAGAAGAGATGTGTAAATGTGTATAGTCTATAGGTTTGTGTGTAAAAGGTGGTAAGTTTAATAGCACCATACTTTTCTTGCGTATATATGTACATAGTCTCTAAAATGCAAATAATCATTGTGGAGATCTGTATTGCTTCAGGCAATCAGCAACAGCTAGACTGTCGTGCCACTGATTTCTAGCAATTGAGTTGGGAAAGTTTGTAACTTTGTATCATATAAAACACGTGTGTTATGTTTGGTTTTGTATTTTATAATGAAATAAACTGCTCCGATTGCTGTTGGTTTTTCTTGCTAGTTGGTTGTGTATAATATATTACAATCTTTGGGCTGGAATTCTTGAAATTCCCTAGGAAAAATTACAATGTTTAGAACTGATTCTTTCTTTTTCCTGCAGAGGGAAAGACTCTTCAAAACAAATGGAGTTAAACTATATGGATCCATCTTTCTATTGTTTCGTTGTATCAAAACCACAAGAGAGCTTGTTGGCATCTTTTGTACGAGTGCGGCGAAGCTATGAGTAAAATATGTTGAAGGTTATTATTATCATGGTTTTGGCCTCTTGTAAATCATTCTCTTTAGGGTGAATTCCCCAAATGATTCCTAAACTTTTTGGGTTTTTTTGCGATTGGTCCTTTATCGACCTAAATGGTCCTTGTCCTAACACATTCAAGGAATTGGTCCCTTCATCCAATTTCATCCATTTTTAGTCGTTAAGTTTGAACACGTGCCTCACGCATGTTTGTTTGTCAAGGGTAAAATAGTCATTTTGTTTGACAAAACTTTTTTTAATCCTTTTAGATGGAAACCTTCTTTATTCTGAATCAGCCTACACTCTAAAGAAGAAAATCGCAGTAGACAGACGAGAAGGCTCTATACTCGTCCTCACGAAAGGGACATGGAGGGACTTTATCGAAGGTGTACTTCACGAATTGAAAGAAAAAGAAGAAGGTGATGGATTCCGATGTAATTAGGAACGGAATCGGCGGGACAAGGCTGAAGCATACAACTAAGCATATAACTGAACAATTTTGGATCCGTCGTCACATCTTCCATCTTGTTCTCAGAGTCATCTTCGAATGAGCTTTTCTCGATCGTCTGATCCGCCATTGTTATGAAACTTCCATCAAATAATCCTTCTTAAGAAGATTACAGTAGCCTCCTCACCGAGATCGTTCCTCTGTTCTTCGAGTGTTTGAGATCGATGATTTAGGTTTTCCTTTTTTCTATTAATTTGATTCAAATCAAAGTCTTCATTAAATTTAAAATTGTTAATGAGAGTAATGGATTTCCACACACATGTGATTGGAGTTTGATAACGACGATGCCTATGGATGACCATGTGCAATGACCAGCCCCCAATTAGTATGTTTGTTGGATTATCCACCGGGATGGTGTTTGTCCAATAGATTCGTATTCCAAATTCCCTTTTACATCGCTCTATTTTTATAAATAATATTTGAATATTTAATATTACAATTACAATTATAAACCAATTAAATTATTTTATTTATAAATAATATTTGAAATTGAAAACGAATTAATTTATTTATAAAACAATATATAAATTAATTAATTTGTTTGAAAAATATAAAAAAATAAAAAAGATAATGTAAATAAAGTGAATGATTTGGTAACAGGACCCATGTAAGAATTGAGGGAGAATGATAATCATTGGGAAGAAAAATTCTTAGAGAAGAAAATTCTTAAAATGTATAGATGACAGTGGGATCCAACTAAAAATTGAGTTAAAAATTCTTCTTATTGGAGATGCTCTAATTCTTCCTAAACGGTTTACTGGTCCTACCTTTGAAGATGGAACTCTATTAAAAATTGAATTGGCATTCGCATTTCACAAATAGTCCCTGTACTATTTTTAATGGTTTGACTACTTTACCCCTGGGTAAAAACATGTGAGACACGTGTAAGTATTTAACAACAAAAATTTGATGGAATTGAACGGAGGGACCAATTGTGTTTAATGAAAAAGTACAGAGATTTGATTTTTTCGAATTTTAGTACAGGGACCAATCGCAAAAAACCTAAAAAGTTCAGGGACCATTTGGGGAATTCACCCTTCTCTTTATAACTGCATTATGTCTGACACTTCTGCTCCTCATAGTGACCAACCAAAGGAGTTAAGTTAACTTGCGTGCACTCAGTCTCTGATTGATACCCAATTAGATTCCTGAGCTGCCTGTGCAATAATGAAGTAAAGTGGGATGACACTGGAGCCTGCTTAAACCTGCCAAATAGTGTTAGATCTTGCATCTCCAGCCTCAGAATAAGAGCTATGCGAAAGCCTGATTCCCTGAATGATGTGTGGCAAGGAGATGGCCACTTTTCTCACACCCCACAAGATTCTTGCCATTCTTGTGTTACGCAACCACCGGGATTGTGATGATTAGGGATTGTAAAGGGAAAAAAGAAAGAAAAAATATTTCACCATGTAATTGATCTGTTATTCAAAGTGTCCACCAATGATGTAAGACGAATGGAACATTAAACAGAGGGTGATTTGTTACAAGGGAAAGGCAAGATGCATATCTTGATGGAACTTATCAGTCTTATTGTTTTCATCAAGGACACCAGATACTGTATATGGCACAACAGCAGGCAAGTAACCTTTTGTTGTCTGATTCTACCTGTTACCTGCAAACAATGTAAAAGAAACATAAACGAAGTGGTTGGGTTCTTATTTTTGCAAGTTCAAATCTACTACGGAGCCACTTATTCAAATGCAAGTGAGATAAACATGGGGATAAGAAGATCTAAACATGACAACAATGTAATTGAATTACTCCATGGGTGGCAGATATAATATAATCAGCTCTTTCATACAATAGTTTCCATTTCTTCAAAATATTTCCCGTAGCTACTTTCATACGGTTGGAAATAGGAGTTACTTTTTTTTCAATTGCGCGAACATGGAATGCATGGACCGTGGGCTACCATTGCTTTTAAAGTGAATCCCTCTGGACACCTCTCCAACAAGCATTTTCTCTCGATTAATATACCCATCTAGTCTTCTCAATTATGATTCATTTTCTCTCCGTTAGAGAGCATCTACAGAGTCACGAGTGCAAAGTGAGAGTGAAGAGGGATTCATTTTAATGTCGAGCCTAAGTGTAATAGGGCTCTCCGAGAAAGATTAAAAAAAACAATTTGTCCATCATTAAAGATAGAAAGACAAAAGTGAGTGAAAATAAATACCCAAAAACGCCCATGGTTAAGCTTATATGTTCTTTACCATTGAATTCAAGCCCACCGGTAATAATGGCTTCCTTTGGCTATCTGAGGTATCAAAATACTTTTGTTCTTATGTTTATGTAAGTTGGATCATCCTTGACTCAGTAATGGTATTAAGTCATACGTTCACCTTTCCTAGAATTTGGTACTTTCCTTTCTGAGACCTATACATCAGTAAGGCTTAACATAAGAAGTATATTAAAAAAAGAACCCCCCCCCCCTTGCTCTTCGCACACCCCTCACTCTCTCTCTCTCTCTCCCTGTGGCCATACTCTATCGAAGTAGTGGAGGAAAGATAATTGCATCAAGAGGAAGAGATAAAGACGCAATCAAGAGAGAATTTGATAAAGGTCAAGTAAGCCCATGTATAGCATGATCAACAAACCTTTCTCCCATTGCCAGATGTACAAAAGATGCTTCTCCACGCCCAAAGAAAAGGTGTATATACAACTTCCACAGCAGTGTAGAGATTGAACCATGTGAAGTCTTTCTTTATGAATCACAACTAATGTAAAAACAAGTTAAAATGGAAGGGAAATGGACAAACCTAAGGATCCATATTTTCTTCCATGCTTACTATGACAAATAGGATAACAAAAGAAGGGAAAGCAAGAGGGAAACTCTATTTCTAGATTTTCATTATTTTTTCACCACACTCTTCATTGTTTAGGTAAGGAAAAATATGACCAAAGCACCTCTATTTCTTCTTTTCCCTTTTCTCTTTTTGATAAGTAGGAGGTATGTGTAACTTGACACCAACTATTATGGTTGCGCTTGTCACACAACAAAGAAAACAAAACTTAAATCATACATTTCCTTAACCGTGAGTTAGTACATGTTGGGAGTACTACGAGAAGAGACAAGCTAGTTCTCTCTACCCATCACTAGAGTCTTCACCAGTTTTCGTTTAAGTTTCCCACACATGATGGTAAACCAAACAGGGCCATAACATACTTGTAGCAAAACTTGAGGAATCATATTCATGGAAAACTGTGACCAAAGTAAAAGAAACAATGGAGGAAAATTTGTGGGGCTCTCCTATCTCATCTCTTTGTTCCAACCGAGCCCAACAGAAACCATTAGGTAAAGTTATCAATGGGGGTCAAGACACCACGGCAGCTACGCAGTAATCACCAAATTAAAAATAGATAATGGGACAGCTATAGATAGATGAAGTTGTTACGTTTAGACCAGGACTGAATACAATACATATCAGTAAAATTGTTCAAACAATTTCAACCCCTCAAGGTATACAGTCCCAAAAATTTCAAGGTAGTTTGTAATCATATTTCCCTGCAAATAAATTGATGTCCCTATAAGCTCAACCCAACATGCATTTTTTTAATTTTCATTCTTATTTTTCCCTTTATGACCTATCAAACAGACTAGGAAGAGGTATAAAGAGTGAAAAACATAAGTTTTCCGATTTTGAATCCTCGAGGGGACCATCCGCGGTTTTCTAATAGTAATTCTTAGGCTTAGTTGTCCCACAATAAAAGGATGGGGCAAACCAAGGTGGTCAGACCTCAATTCCACACACCCCCCCTCCCACAGCCCAAAAAAAAAAAACCCAAGTCGTAGGGTTGTATGGACTTATCAGGAAATACTGCCCCATGGTTTTTATTAGGCCAATAAATTGGATAGCCAAGCTAATCAGAAAACCCTTCGGGGATGATTGAATTCCAAAAGTTACAAAGCTTATCCTATCACTTTTCCTTTGTTCCTCTCGCTATGTCTGAGATTCAGAGATACAAAGAACATTTAAGAGAACAGCCATTGAGAGTTTGATTCTTTAAAAGAAAACACAAATTTTCCTTCTTTGGCATTGGATCTTGAAGGTGACTGATCCCAAACACTTTCTACACAATCAAAATCAGTTACAGACAGCTCTCAATAAAAGAAAGGAAGACTTACATGGGAATGTTGGGCTTGAACAACAGATCAACTTGAACTGGCTCTTTTGAATTTGAACTTCATAATGGAACTGCTACAGGTCTTTTGCTGGTTTTAATACCTTTTATTGCTGTAACATTGACGCACAAAATAATATATAAAACTGCACTCTGTTTTAGATTCATCAAGTGTTAAAGACATGTGGAGTTCATACCATCAGCACAATTGGGAGCTCCAAAGACAGCAGAACCAGCAACTAGTGCATTGGCTCCAGCCTCAATAACCTGCCAGCATATACATAAAGATTGCAATTGGTCATAATAGATATATACCAACATGGTCAGCAGACCTTTGTCATGCATTTTGAGATGCCATGTGCTCTTGCCCACTGACCAACCACACAGTTATTACTTGCAGCATTGTCTCTTGTGGTTGAAAAAGAACTGAATTAGGAAATGTTGTTTGCACATTCTGGATATCACACAACTTTAAATATGAAGTACTTGTACCCCCCCAACCTTGCGAGCAAATTCCTATGTTGAATGGACGATCTAATCATGTATCTCTACTTTCTTCACAAAAATATCTAAATAAGACCAAAAATTTGGTACCTTGTATGCATTTTTAGGACTAACTCCACCATCTACCTCGATCCATGGGTTCACCCCCTGTGAAATGAAATACAAAATGTCAATATAACTTTAATTAAGCAAGCAAATGAACCGAGAAAAGAGAATGCAATACCCTCTCTATGCACATTCTTCTCAAGTCTGAAATCTTCTTGACTTGGCTTTCAATAAAGCTCTGCCCACCAAATCCAGGATTTACCGACATAATCAAGACCAGATCAACCACTACCAAACAAGTAAAACAAAGTTATTTCAAAATTTCCATCCGGCCAAACAAATCATAGTCAAGAATGACGAGCAGAACAGTTGACATCATTATATTTTCAGGGGACTTTTGAATTCAAGATTATGATCCAGTCAATATCAAATTTGATTTGATGACATCAAAGCACCTTGTTCCACCATCATCTAAAATGTTTGTGGAATGAAATCATTCATTCACCTTCCACGTCACCCCAAACCACCTCTTATGACCTTAATGGAACCCCCCCTCCTTCTCTATCCGGAAGGGGTCACCTCCATTCAGCCAGGGCTCAATGGAGTCCCCCTCTCCGGAGAGGGTTACCCCCATTCAACCAATCACATGAGGGACTCGGCCTGGGGCTTGGTAGTATATCCATAGTGAAACGTTCTCATCAAACATAAGGCTCATTGGATTTGACATTACTTAGGGGACCCTCATAGTCGGTCACACACTCAGAAAGGGGACATGGGGACCTCCCCTGACCCCTCAGACCAAAGCACCCCCACAGAAGAGCACCATGGTGGACTCAATGAAGAAGGGTCTCCTGAGAAAGACTACGTGTAAAAGACCACCCCCATGCTTGGGATTCGATGGGGTTTTGGAATGATTGCTGACATTGAGAATACACTACCGTGGGCCCCTCGGGGACAAGTGTAGTCTTGGCTTTGGCTAGGTAGAAAACTCAGAAGGGGACCCTTTCGGAACGCACGTCACGACCTAATACTGCCACCAATCCATTGGCACCACCTGTTGACATTGACATCCCCACTATATATAGCAGTGGGTCAAGTCATCATTATTCATTTATCTACCAACACTTATTATGGTGTAGTTGTGAGTTGTGACAAGCTCACTCTCAAGGGTCGCCCACTTCCATTCATCCCGAACTAAGAGAGCGCAATGCCAACAACCTCAACCAACGGACCCCATTACTAAGCTACCTTCTTGGAGTACCCCGACCTCTGGGACCCTTCTAAGCCACATACCTTCTATAGTTCCATTTAAAGAAGATAAAAGTAAATTTCATTCTGCTAAATAGTTTGGTTTTCCAAGTAGCATTTTTACCTAATTGGCCCAAATTTAAGTATATGCAAGGCTTCAATACAGCCTAGTCAAAGAACTCGTTCCTTCTTCCTAATACAAATTCTTCCGCTCCAACCTTCATGTTTGTATCGATAAGATGAGAACCTAGACCGGTAGACCATTTATAAAAAACAACACATGCCAAAAGGGCCTCACCGGATATATACTCTCCAGGACCTGATTGCAGATATCTGAGCGACAGAAACTAAGTCATGGGAGAGGAATTGTCTTACCATCAAGAATATAGTCTAATGCGCTTAGTGGCGTGCCAGGGTTCAGGACAACTCCAGCTTTGGCTCCCAGACTTTTTATCTGAAAGTATAAGAAATGATATATAACAATCAAGTCGCAATATGGTAGCAACAGTGTTGACATTCTACAGTAGGATTTCCCAGGAAAATAAAGGAGATATCGAGGCAGTATATAAATAGTTAGAGTTGGTGCCAAAGTCTACTGTTCTTAAAGCATAAAGCCAACATGAAAGTGATTAGTCATATTAGAATGCTTTATCCGACAAGAATATGATGCTTCAGAGAACTCTGTCATATGTTGTTCACGAATGCTCCAGAAATGTGTCTTGTGATACTTATAATTTGCAAATAAAAAAATGAACCCGCAGGACGGCCCAAGATGATGTGATTCCTATCACTACACAAGACACAAGTCAACTCACAAGTTCCCAAGGTCCAACGACAAGAGGACGTGCAAAGAAGGTTCGTGAGGAGACTATGTTGATGGTTCGTGAGCTCATGGAAATAGAGACCTTGGAAGCTTATGGACAAAGGCTAAGGGACTTCACCAAAGATAATGCATATGCTAGCTTGTTCAAGCCCAAGTACACAAAACATCAAGGAAGGCCCAAGTGCACAAGAGACCAAGGAAGACCAAAGAGAGATGATACAACAAGGGAGGCCCAATCCACCAAAGCACATGGCCAGCCCTCCCCTTTCCTACCCTTAATAGGAAAGGCCCCCCCCCTTTTCCTTTAGACTTAGGGTTTCATAAAAGTCCAAGTTGATAAGGATTGTTATCTTAGTTTCCTAAGTTGATTCTATTTGCTTTTACTTTTAGGATTAGGATTCACAACCCATATAAATAAGGGTTGTGGCTTATTGTTTTGGACACAACTTTCTAATTATTGATTAATATAGTTTTAGAGTGTTTTTTCAAAACTTCCTTGTTCTCTTTAGAACTTGTGATTATTTGGCGAGAGGCTAAGTAATCGAAACCCGAACTTATCAATGGGATAATCATTCCTATTGTGGCGTTCTTCCTTATACCAAGTGGTCGTCTCAAACGTTGTTTCAAGGTCATATGTGCGGAGGAGTGCGTTTAGATTGATTCATCAAGTCGCGGTGTCATCTTCCATCTTCATCATTGACGTTCTTCGCTTGCCGTGCTACGTGGTCTTTGATTCCTCCATCGCGAGTACGTGTCTAGGAATCATATCATTTGGTATCAAGAGCTAAGTTTCGTTTCCATAATCTATCTTACTTAAATTGTTCTTGTTTAGTTTATCTATTTGTTTCTCTTCTTCCTTCAAACTAGGATCATTAATCTTAGTTTGTTCTTTTTAAAAATTCGTGTTTTGTTTGTTTATTTCAAACCCTAAAACTTCTAGGGTTATAAATAAATAAATAAATAAACCACAGCTACTATTCACGTTACTGTTCACAGGCCGTAAAAAAATTTACTTGCTTTTGTTACTGTTCACAGCAAGTTTCAACAAAAAAAAAGAGAGAAAAACAACTTTCGGCCTACACAAAAGG
Organism: Codonopsis lanceolata; assembly: GCA_013146195.2. Taxonomy (NCBI): domain Eukaryota; kingdom Viridiplantae; phylum Streptophyta; class Magnoliopsida; order Asterales; family Campanulaceae; genus Codonopsis; species Codonopsis lanceolata. Next base: position 65,369,112 of record CM028378.1, read on the forward strand.
AATCCGAATTTTTTTTTTTTTTTTAAAAGTGCTGCTACTGTTCATGTCAGCCAAATTTTTTTTCGTAGTATTATTCTTTTGGGACAGCCCATTTAGATTCCAAAGTTAAAAATTGAATCTTCTTTTACAAACTAATCGTTGAGCCAATCATCCTTGAAATTCCACTCTTAATTTCTTTTCTCTATACGTGATTCTTGTTGATTGAGTTTGTGGATTTGCTTACTTTGTTAATTACTAATAAATTGCTTAGTTCTTTTAGAACTTGGAGGAATTGAAAGTGAGGGAGAGTAGGTAAACACGAAAGGAGTGACATTATTTGAGTGATACACGTAAGGGAGTGGGTGAGGTGATTTTTTTTTGCTAACAAATTTTCTTGCACGTACACCATGGATAGTAAATTGTATATGGATAGTACAGGGGAAGAGATGAGAAAAAGGATGAGCATACAAAAAGAAGAAATGCGCGAGGAGATTGATAGGTTAAGGAGGGATTGTGGAGAATATGAGTATGAACAGAAGTCTAATAATGGGAAGTTTAGCTATAATTATAGGGAGAGTCCTGGAGAAGATAGAGACACTAGAGAGTTTGATTTTCCAATTTTCAATGGTAGGAATAATCTTGACCTGTATTTGGAGTGGGAGATGAAAATGGAGATATTCTTTAGGAACTATGATTATTCCAAGTGGAAGAAAGTTAACATAGCATCTAAACAATTATCTTATTATGCTGCGGTTTCGTGGAAGGACTTGACACTAGGTAGTCCAATGTGTGGAGGACAATGGATTGATACTTGGGCAAGGATGAAGTGGTTAATGAGGAAGAGACACATTCCGATTGAATACCAAAGGGAACTCAACAAAAAGGTCCAGCTTTTGAGCCAAGGTAGTAAATGTGTCGAAGATTACTTTAAAGAGATGGAGGTAACTATGATTAGGGCTAATGTTATAGGAGCATGGATGACTTGGTTCAAGAAGCGTTCAAAATTGAGAGGATGCTCAAGAGGGAGGATTTTTATAGGCGGAAATATAAACAAGGATCCAAGGTTGAGAAGATTGATAAATCTAAGGACGAGAGTCCAAGGATCATTACACAAAGCCCAATTGTTGAAAAACTAAGTACTATGAAAGAAAGTTTGAGAGAAGAGAGAAGGGCTAGTGAGGAAAAGAATATAGAGAAGCCCTATGAAAAGGAGAGTTCGAGAGAACAAACGAGTGAGAGGTCGGCTAAAAAAATGAGTAAAAAAGGTGTGATAGCCGAGCAAAAGGAGAGATGTGTGAAAGAAAAATATAAAGAAGAAAAGAGAGAAAAAAAAAGAGATAAATTTAGTAGCTAGACCGTGTGAGATTAAAAAAGCAATGATTTTAAAGAATCTTGATGAACACGTAATTCATTTAAAATCGGTTTTGGATGTATTACGAAAAGAGAGGCTGTTTGCTAACTTTAAAAGGTGTACATTTTGCAAGGACAAGGTAGTTTTTCTTGGTTTTGTTGTAGGCACTCAAGGGATACAAGTTGACGAAGAAAAGATCAAAGCCATTCAAGAATGGAAAAGTCCAACTAGTGTGAGTGAGGTAAGAAGTTTTCATGGCCTTGCAAGCTTCTATCGAAGGTTTGTAAAAGATTTTAGAACCATTGCTGCACCTATGACCGAGGTCATCAAGAAAAATATGGGATTCAATTGGGGAGAAGAGTAAGAAAAGGCATTCCAACTGCTAAAGCAAAAATTGACACAAGCACCATTGTTAGCTTTTCCAAATTTTGACAAGGCATTTGAGATAGAATGTGATGCTTCCAGTATTGGTATTGGGGCCGTCCTTATGCAAGAAGGAAGACCCATTGCGTATTTTAGTGAAAAATTGAATGGGGCTACATTAAATTACCCTACTTATGACAAGGAGTTGTACGCATTAGTGAGAACTCTAGAAGTGTGGAACCATTATCTATACCCAAGATTGTTTGTTATTCATTCCGATCATGAATCCTTGAAGCATCTCAAGGGACAACAAAAACTGAATCGAAGACATGCAAAGTGGGTTGAATGCATCGAGACTTTTCCTTATGTCATTTGGTATAAAAAAGGTAAGGAGAATGTCGTAACCGATGCCCTTTCTTGAAGGTATGTTTTACTTGATGCTTTAAATGCTAAAATCTTAGGATTTGAATCCATGAAAGATTTGTATGAACATGACCTTGATTTTTGTGAGGACTTTAAGAGTTGTGAAAAAATTACACATGGTAAATTTTATAGACATGAAGGATTTTTATTTAGAGAAAATAAATTATGTGTACCCCAATGTTCTATTAAGGACTTGATTGTTAGAGAAGCACATGGTGGGGTTTTGATGGGACACTTTGGTATTGCCAAAACTCTAGCAATATTGTGTGAACACTTCTATTGGCCACACATGAAGAGAAATGTTGAGAGAATTTGTGGTAGGTGTGTGACGTGTTTCCAAGCAAAGTCTAAGGTTCATGCTCATGGGTTATAATGCCTCTACCAATTTCTACTCATCCTTGGATTGATTAATCCATGGACTTTGTGATGAGATTGCCTAGGACAAAACAAGGGCGAGATTCGATATTTGTAGTTGTTGATAGGTTTTCTAAAATGGCACATTTTATACCTTGTCATAAAACTGATGATGCTTCCCATGTTGCAAATTTGTTCTTTAAAGAGATTGCTAGACTCCATGGCATGCCACGCACGATAGTTTCTGATAGGGATGCTAAGTTTCTTAGCTATTTTTGGAAAACACTATGGGGTAAGCTAGGAACTAAATTGTTATTTGCTACTACTTGTCACCCCCAAACCGATGGTCAAACGGAAGTGGTAAATAGGACACTTTCAGCTTTGTTAAGATCTATTCTTTCCAAAAACTTAAAAGCTTGGGAAGACTGTTTGCCCCAAATTGAATTTGCATATAATAGAACTGTTCATTCCACTACTAAATATTCACCATTTGAAATTGTTTATGGTTTTAATCCGATAACACCTTTGGATTTATCTCCATTACCAGATTCTGAGTTTGTGAATGTAGATGGAAAACGAAAGGCCGAATTTGTAAAACAGTTACATGAAAAGGCAAGGCTTAGCATCGAACGCAAGACCGAACAATATGTTATACAAGCCAACAAGAACCGAAAGCAAGTAATCTTTGAGCCCGGTGATTGGGTATGGTTACACATGCGAAAAGAGAGGTTTCCAAACCAAAGGAAATCTAAGTTAATGCCAAGAGGAGATGGACCCTTCCAATTACTTGAGCGAATCAATGATAATGCTTATAAGTTGGACCTTCCAGGTGAGTATAATGTTAGTGCAACTTTCAATGTTAGTGATCTTCTTCCTTATGATGTAGGTGATGATTTGGGGACAAATCCTTTTCAAGAGGGAGGGAATGATGTGATTCCTATCACTACACAAGACACAAGTCAACTCACAAGTTCACAAGGTCCAATGACAAGAGGATGTGCAAAGAAGGTTCGTGAGGAGACTATGTTGATGGTCCGTGAGCTTATGGAAATAGAGACCAAGGCTTGGAAGCTTATGGACAAAGGCCAAGGGACTTCACCAAAGATAATGCATATGCTAGCTTGTTCAAGCCCAACTACACAAGACATCCAAGGAAGGCCCCAGTGCACAAGAGACCAAGGAGAGATGATACAACAAGGGAGGCCCAATCCACCAAAGCACATGGCCGGCCCCCCTTCCTACACTATGTAGGTTCGCCCCCCCCCCCTTTTTCCTTTAGACTTAGGGTTTCCTAAAAGTCCAAGTTGATAAGAATTGTTATCTTAGTTTCCTAAGTGATTTTAGGTAGTTTCCTAAGTTGATTCTATTTGCTTTTACTTTTAGGATTAGGATTCACAACCCATATAAATAAGGGTTGTGGCTTATTGTTTTGGACACAACTTTCTGATTATTGATTAATATTGTTTTAGAGTGTTTTTTCAAAACCTCCTTGTTCTTTTTAGAACTTCTGATTATTTGATGAGAGGCTAAGTAATCGAAACCCGAACTTATCAATAGGATATTCATTCCTATTGTGGCGTTCTTCCTTATACCAAGTGGTCGTCTTAAACGTTGTTTCAAGGTCATATATACGGAGGAGTGCGTTTAGATTGATTCATCAAGTCGCGGTGTCATCTTCCATCTTCATCATTGACGTTCTTCGCTTGCCGTGCTGCGTGGTCTTTGATTCCTCCATCGCGAGTAGGCGTCTAGGAATCATATCACAAGATCTTACAATGTTCAGCAGATATAGCTTAAAGGCAGGCGCAAAAGTTAATATCCATGCTCCTATCCAATATTAGTGAGAAAGCACTAATATTGAACTCTCAACTTGAATCTGGATGGAAAGGTACAGATTTGATGCATATGTAGCATATTATAAGGCAGTACCCCAGAAGAGTCCAGTTTCTTCTTTTGATTTTACTTGTCTTAAAGCAACTGTAATCCAACTCAAGCACTCCATTCCATTGAGATGCAAGGTGCTTCTGGCACTGTACCCCAAGTAACAGAAACTGGAAATGAAACTGAAGAGGACTGCTGTCTTCCAAATCAGTATTTTGAAAACTTTGAGTCATAGCTTCTAACATTTGATAAGGCCTCACGGAAAGAAAAGTAAATGAAAAATACAGCTAATAGACTGTACCTTCACAATTCCAAACAAATTTTTCATTTCAAATAAAACTACAAACAAATTGTATGGCAATAGGCTTGCATACTTGTAATTGTAAAAAAGATTTCGTTGATTTCGAGCAGTAAAAACTAATCCACCTGGACAATTGTAGTCTACACCTTCTTAGGATGGTTAATGAGTCTTTTGAAACAATATATGATGCGCAAGGGTAGGAATTGCCTCATCATCCTATGAAATGTTTGGACATTATCCAACTTTTTAATTGCTGTCATTAGAAATAGCATAAAGAATCAAATTCTGTTTTCCATAAACACAGGTCACTTCATTGTAGACTTTCCAGTTTCGACATGATAGGAATAGTTTTCGTTGGATTACAACTCCAGGTCATTTCTGGAGTGTGCTGAAAATCTTAAGGATGTTTCTATGTAAAATTGCTAAAGCCAGAACAAAGCATACATTACATTACTGGAAACTATCTAGGAGAAAATTAGTTATTGTACACAAACTCAATATTGGCCATGTCCTGACTTAGACTTCAATTATCTCTACTCCATACCATTTCTTTTCCTCTGTACAACCTATAGCTAGCATGAGTGTATCAAAACCATAGCAAACACCACAAAAAGATAGGGAAGGAAACCATCAAAAACTTCCAAGCCAACTAAACATCCTGTGTTTGCAGGTGTTTATGTTGATCATATAAAATTTTGATAACCGAAATAGTAAAATAGATTATAAAATATGTTGTAAAACAAATCTAAGTTCCGACCAAGTACGGTTGCACACGTTCGTGGTAAATCTTACTTGATTGACAGTACGATGTAAATGGATAGTGGAAGATTGCTCACAGTGGACACTGACTATGTCAGCTCCAGCCTTTATAAAGTCAGGCACTCGCTGCTCAGGTTCGACAATCATCTGCAACAATATAATGTCACATTAGCAAAAAAAAATCCTCGCACAGAATAAGATAAAAAGTTATTAATTATAATGATATATGAGAATACCAAATGGACATCTAAAGGGAGGTCTGTCACTGGGCGCAACGCATCCACAACTAGTGGTCCAATTGTTATATTTGGAACAAAACGGCCATCCATCACATCAATGTGAATCCAATCACAACCTGAATGCTCAACTAATTTTACCTATATATACCAAATAAAAGTAAAGGTTATCAGATGAGAATGATTAAACAAAAGAAAGTCCTATAGTATGAAAAATGAATTCGGAAACTTAAAGATGATCTTAAGAATTTGATTCCGTCAAAACATGAATATTTAGAAACTTGGCGACAATACCACTTCAGAATAACTACCTATACTATTAACAGCGGAAGATTTTAGGCGAACAAAAAAATGAAAACCTGCATAATTATGTATTTTATAAACATCCATTTTTTGCATTCAAATAGATGCATAAATTATGGCCTCAATAAAAAAGAAATGATGAGTATGACCTGCTCTCCCAACTTTGCGAAATTAGCAGAAAGAATTGATGGAGAAACGATGATGTCACTTTTTGAAAATTTATCAACCCGAGAAGTTGCCTTCACTACGGTTCGAAAACTTTTCCTGGATACACAAATTTTGAAACAAAGAGAATCATATCAGAAAAGGATTGCAACAATCTCTCTAACAGCTAAAACAACAAATATTCATACATAATATAATGTTGGAAAAATGTGCTAAGAGCGTATGAAATTGAACATTAAATTTCTTAAGTCCTCTTGCTCCTCTTAGAGAATAGAGGTACAGTTTCCCTCAAGGCAACAAAGAACAGATGGTATTATGCTAGTGGGGACTAAGGAATGTAAAGACTTTTCATAGATGCAAATTAAGCACAAATCCAACTTCCTTGCAACTGGTTTGCTACATGCTCATTCTTCGGTGCTGTGAAGATCAATTTTCTGTTGCATGAGTTTATACTGAACTTCCGTAGACAAAAAGCACAAGGGCTAATGAATCAAGTCTTAGATAACAAAATCTCACAATGACTATTGCACTGTTTAAGAACTCTCAAGATCACATTAATCTATTGATGGGACAACTTTCAAACACGTCTATTGCAAAACATAGAAAAACTCATTCTCCCTCAGAATCAGCACAAAGATAACCCAATTTAATCTCTAAGATTTTGATCACCTAGTCACTTCATCAAATTTTGCTAAAGCAATAATCCGTTATGAAGTGGAAAACCAAAAACCCATCAAATGTTCAATGAACTATATATCTTGAATGGCAGGCAATGAAGCATATAAAGTGAAAAGTAAATTCAAATAGTTTTGGGTTTTGTATCGCCAAAGAAGCACAAATCCATCAATAACGAATACAAGTTGACTGCAATTATGCACACCCCAGGACATATGAAGTGATTCAAACAGTTCATAGAAATCTCACGTGAACTTCATTCACCCAATACCAAAATTAAGAAAATGGGAAATTTTTCAACGAAAACATCATATGATGAAGAAAAATACGAAAGAATTGAAGAACCTTGAATAGGAGAGTGAATTGGGAAGAGGCAAATATGATTTTTGGACCTTAGACCCGGTAAACCCGGAAGTAATTTGGGATTGAACAAGAGTTGACGAACCCAAAGAAGCTGTTGCCATTTCTTCCAAATTTAGGATGGGTTCAAGAATTGGGCTTGGAGTTTTTTTCCCAGGTAGACAAACTTTGGGACAATGGGCGAAGAAAAAAGACCCGGTTGGAAGAAGTCACAAGATGAAACCTCACCTGATTGACACGTGTCGGACGTAGGAGGTTGATTGCTTATCTGCAATGGTTGGACTTCTTGAGTTGAGTGTGGATTGTGGAGTGCACGGGAGAGAGAGAGAGAGAGATAGCGAGAGGCAATTGTATAAAGCCATTTAAATCGCAATTTGATGGCCTATATTTTTTTTTTTTTGTTAAAACTAGTTATTTAGCCCGTGCTCCGGGTACAATATGATATATATATATATATATATATATATATATATATATATATATATATATTTATTTATTTATTTATAATAATAATATAATTTTTAGACAATATAATTAGATTGTTAATATCTTCCATGTTTATAATTTTTTTTCTATTGTTATTGATATTAAACGATTATTTTACCTAAATACTTTTAAAATTGATATAAGTTTCTAGCTAACGTGAGATACATATTTTGTATTAATAATAATAATAATTTTTTTTATCTAAAGACTTTTAAAATTAACATTTAACTTGATAATAATATTAGAAGTCATTTTGTTAAAAACTTTTAAAATCATAATTTATTTTTAAACAATGTGAAATACTTATTTTATATTTTTATTGGTAATGAAAGTTTAAGTCTTTTATCTAAAGACTTTAAAATCAACACCACATTTTAACCATGTGATATGCATATTTTCTATTGGTAATAACAAAATATATCTTTATCTAATGACTTTTATAACCAATACTCATTTATAAATAATGTGAGATACATTTCTTTGTAACCAATGTAGGATACTTCTTTTCTATTTCTATTGGTTATAAAAGTTTAAGACTTTTATCTAAATACTTTTAAAACAAATATCTTTTTCTAAACAAACATTTATTTCTAACCATGTGGTATACATCTTTTCTATTGGTAATAATAGTATTTTTAAAACCAACATTAATTTCTAACAAATGTAAGATGCATTCTTCTATAGTAATAATAATAGTCTTTTATATAAAAACTTTTGAAATCAACATCAAAATCTCTTTCTAAACAATGTGAGATACATCTCTTCTATTGGTTATAACATAAAAATAATAATAGTAGTAGTATTCTAACAATGTGAGATACTTCTTTTCTATTTTTATTGGTAATAAAAGTTTAAAACTTTTATCTAAATACTTTTAAAACAAACATCTTTTTCTAAACAAACATCTCTTTCTAAACAAACATCTCTTTCTAATCATGTGGTATACATCTTTTCTATTGGTAATAATAGTATTTTTAGAACCAATATTAATTTCTAACAAATGTGAAATGCATTCTTCTATAGTAATAATAATAGTATTTTATATAAAAACTTTTGAAATCAATATCTCTTTCTAAACAATGTGGGATACATCTCTTCTATTGGTTATAACATAAAAATAATAATAGTAGTATTATTTTATCTTAAATAGTTTTGAAACCAACATCTCTTTGTAAACAATGTGTGATACATCTCTTGTATTGATAATAGCATAAAAATTTGTTTATCTATAAATTTTATAACCAATATATGTTTTTAAATAATGTGGATCTCTTTGTAACCAATGCGATATACATTATCTAAAAACATTTTAAACCAATATCACTTTCCTAACTAATGTGAAATACATATTTTTTTTCTATTGGTATTAAGTCTTTTATAAAAAGACTTTTAATACATACATCACTCTCTAACCAATGTGTAATACATCTCATCATTTGGTAATAATAGTAGAAGTTTTTTATCTAAAAAAATATCAAAAAGCAACATCTCTTTCTATATAATGAGATATATCTCTTCTCTTCTCTTTTATTAATGATAAAAGTAGAAGTCTTTTTATTTAAACACTTTTAAAATCAACATCACTTTTTAACCAATATAAGATTTATCTCTTTTATTGGTAATAATAGTAATTTAAAACCAACGTAAATTATAACAAATGTGTGATATATATCATATATTGCTAATAATAGTAAGTCTTTTATATAATCTAAAATAATTAAAAATCAACATCATTTTTTAACCAATGTGAGATATACATATTCTATTGGTAATAATGGTAGAAATCTTTTATCAAAAAACTTTGAAAACCAACATCACTTTATAACAAATGTATGATACATCTTTTCAATTAGCAATTAATAATAGTATTTTTAATACAAACATCAATTTCTAACCAATGTGTGATACATCTCTTCTATTGGTAATAGTAGTAGAATATTTTTTAACCATGTGAGATACATCTCTTGTAAAAGTGAAAATTTGAAGTCTAAAGACTTTAAAATCTAACATTTTCTTTTTAAACAATGTGGTATACATATCTTTTATTGGTAATAATATAAAATAATTTACACTCAACATCATTTTCTAGCCAATGTGAGATATACATTTTCTATTGGTAATAATGGTAAAAATATTTTATCATATATATATATATATATATATATATATATATATATTTAAAGTTGGTGAGGAGCACTATGGTTGTGCCACCTCACCACCTTTGAATAAATCTTCATTATAAAGCATCCATGTGGAAGCTTTAAAATCTTTTGGTTTTCTAGTGACTTTGAAAATCAACATCACTTTCCAACCAATGTATGATGCATTTCTTCTATTGGTACTTAATAATAGAATTTTTAAACCAACATCAATTTCTAACCAATGTGGGATACATCTCTTCTATTGTTGAAAAATTAGTGTTTTTAGTGAAAGAAATTGTGCAACTTGATGCACGAATTTCTTTACGTGTCATTTGTTTGTTGATGAAGGTAATTGTGCAAATGTGTTCTACTCAGTGAGAGCATCAAAATGATATATTTATTTGTCAAAATCGAGTTTTGGATAATAAGATATAAATACTTAAAATTTAATACTTGTTAACAAATTATTGTTTTTAGTGAGAGAAATTGTGCAACTTGAGGTACGAATTTCTTTACGTGTCATTTGTTTGTTGGCGAAGGTAATTACGCAAATGTGTTCTACTCGGTGAGAGCATCAAAATGATATATTTATTTATCCAAATCGAGTTTTGGATGAATAAGATATCAAGAGTTAAAGTATAACACTTATTAAAAAGTTAATATTTTTAGTGAAAGAAATTGTGCAACTTGAGGCACAAATTTCTTTACGTGTCATTTGTTTGTTGACAAAAGTAATTGTGCAAATTTGTTCTACTCGGCAAAAACATCGAAATGATATATTTATTTGTCCAAATCAAGTTTTGGATGAATAAGATATCAAAGCTTAAAATATGATGTTAAAAGTGAGTAATTAGAAGTAATATCTAACCTTGAAGAGTTTTATCCCACATTGGTTAGAAGTAATATTAGTTGTAAATTTTTTTAAAATATAAGTCTTCTACTATTGACAATAGAAGAAATTATTTATACTAATACTAATACCCCTTATCATATTGATTATTATTATGTATTATATTATTATTAGCTAATGGGTAGAAAACCAAAAGTACATATATATATCTTCTATTGCTAATAATAGTAAGTCGTTTATATAATCTAAAATAATTAAAAATCAATATCATTTTTTAACCAATGTGAGATTTACATCTTCTATTGGTAATAATTGTAGAAGTCTTTTATCAAAAAACTTTGAAAACCAACATCACTTTATAACAAATGTATGATACATCTTTTCAATTAGTAATTAATAATAGTATTTTTAATACAGACATCAATTTCTAACCAATGTTTAATATATATCTTCTATTGGTAATAATAGTAGAATATTTTGTAACCATGTGAGATATATCTCTTGTAAAAGTGAAAGTCTTTAATCTAAAGACTTTAAAATCTAGCATTTTTTTTTAAACAATGTGTTATACATCTCTTTTATTGGTAATAATATAAAATAATTTAAACTCAACATCATTTTCTAGCCAATGTGAGATATACATCTTCTATTGGTAATAATGATATATATATATATATATATATATATATATATATATATATATATATATATATATATATATATATATATAAAGTTGGTGAGGAGCACTATGGTTGTGCCACCTCACCACCTTTGAATAAATCTTAATTCTAAGGCATCCATGTGGAAGGTGACTTTGAAAATCAACATCACTTTCCAACCAATGTTTGATACATTTCTTCTATTGATACTTAATAATAGAATTTTTAAAACCAACATCAATTTCTAACCAATGTGAGATACATCTCTTCTATTGTTGAAAAATTAGTGTTTTTAGTGAAAGAAATTGTGCAACTTGAGGCACGAATTTCTTTACGTGTCATTTGTTTGTTGACGAAGGTAATTGCGCAAATGTGTTCTACTCGGTGAGGGCATCAAAATGATATATTTATTTGTCCAAATCGAGTTTTGGATGAATAAGATATCAAGAGTTAAAGTATAATACTTATTAAAAAATTAATGTTTTTCGTGAAAGAAATTGTGCAACTTAAGGCACAAATTTCTTTACTTGTCATTTGTTTGTTGACAAATGTAATTGTGCAAATGTGTTCTACTCGGCAAAAACATCGAAATGATATATTTATTTGTCCAAATCAAGTTTTGGATGAATAAGATATCAAAGCTTAAAGTATGATGTTAAAAGTGAGTCATTATAAGTAATATCTAACTTTGAAGAGTTTTATCCCACATTGGTTAGAAGTAATGTTAGTTGTAAAAGTTTTTAAATATAAGTCTTCTACTATTGACAATAGAAGAAGTTATATATACTAATACTAATATCTCTTATCATATTGATTATGATTATTATTATGTATTATTATTAGCTAATAGCTAGAAAACCAAAAGTATATATATCTTCTATTGCTAATAATAGTAAGTCTTTTATATAATTTAAAATAATTAAAAATCAATATCATTTTTGAACCAATAATTGTAGAAGTCTTTTATCAAAAAACTTTGAAAACCAACATCACTTTTTAACAAATGTATAATACATCTTTTCAATTAGTAATTAATAATAGTATTTTTAATACAGACATCAATTACTAACCAATGTTTAATACATATCTTCTATTGGTTATAATAGTAGAATATTTTGTTACCATGTGAGATATATATATCTCTTGTAAAAGTGAAAGTCTTTAGTCTAAAGACTTTAAAATCTAACATTTTCTTTTTAAACAATGTGTTATACATCTCTTTTATTGGTAATAATATAAAATAATTTAAACTAAACATCATTTTCTAGCCAATGTGAGATATACATCTTCTATTGATAATTGATAATAATGGTAAAAATATTTTATCATATATATATAAAGTTGGTGAGGAGCACTATGGTTATACCACCTCACCACCTTTGAATAAATCTTCATTCTAAAGCATCCATGTGGAAGTTTTAAAAACTTTTGGTTTTCTAGTGACTTTGAAAATCAACATCACTTTCCAACCAATGTATGATACATTTCATCTATTGGTACTTAATAATAAAAGTTTTGAAACCAACATCAATTTCTAACCAATGTGGGATACATCTCTTCGATTGTTGAAAAATTAGTGTTTTTAGTGAAAGAAATTGTGCAACTTGAGGCACGAATTTTTTTACATGTTATTTGTTTGTTGACGAAGGTTATTGCGCAAATGCGTTCTACCCAGTGAGAGGATCAAAATGATATATTTATTTGTCCAAATCGAGTTTTGAATAATAAGATATCAAGACTTAAAGTATAATATTTGTTCAAAAAATTAGTGTTTTTAGTGAGAGAAATTGTATAACTTGAGGCACGAATTTATTTATGTGTCATTTGTTTGTTGCCGAAGGTAATTGCGCAAATATGTTCTACTCGTTGAGAGCATCAAAATGATATATTTATTTGTCAAAATCGAGTTTTGGATAAATAAAATATCAAGAGTTAAAATATAATACTTATTAAAAAATTAGTGTTTTTAGTGAAAGAAATTGTGCAACTTGAGGCACAAATTTCTTTACGTGTCATTTGTTTGTTGACAAAAGTAATTGTGCGAATGTGTTCTACTCGGTAAGAATATCGAAATGATATATTTATTTGTCCAAATCAAGTTTTGAATGAATAAGATATCAAAGGTTAAAGTATGGTGTTAAAAGTGAGTCATTAGAAGTAATATCTCACCTTAAAGAGTTTTATCCCACATTGGTTAGAAATAATGTTAGTTGTAAAAGTTTTTAAATATAAGTCTTCTACTATTGACAATAGAATAAGTTATATCTATTGTTATATATAGCTATATGATAATGTCCTTTATCATATTTAATATTAATAGGTATTATTAATAGGTAATTGTTGGAAGATAAAAAGTCTTACATGGATGCCTAAGAATCAATATTTATCTAAAGTGGGTGAGGTGGCACAACCATAGTGCTCCTCACCAACTTTAAATATATATATATATATATATATATATATATATATATATATATATACATATATATGTATATGTATAGATTTATTAGACAAAATACACAAATGGACCATCCAACTTTATTCCTTTTTGCAATTCGACTATCAAAACTTTGAAATATCTATTTTGGCCACCCAACTTTAGTTCTGTTGTAAGCGAGCCCATTTTTTAGATGACGTTAGCCCAGAACGTTAAATTTAAATAAAATTCCTTTTTTGCCCTTTTTTGCCCAGTAATGGAAGGTCTCCCAAGCAGCTGCCTTCATCCTCCATATCCGCCCCTTCATCTTCTCGCCATAGACCAACCGACTTCACCAAATCCTCCAAACCCACCATGGCTGGTCATGATTCCTACACCATCTACAAACCCACCCGCCATCTTCACAGCCGGCCCCTGTTCGTGCCCCTTCATCTTCTACGGCAATTCTCCATGGTCGCCATCCATCTCCCTCCTGCTTCTTTACCAGCCGGCCTCCTCCATCTCTGTTCCCTATCCTCTCTATAGCCACTTCTTCTCTGGCCAAATCGCCCTACTCCAGTCGGCCCTTTTCTTCTTCTCAGTTCATAGCCGCCTTTACCCAACCGCCATGTCTACAGCTCCAGGCCGCCTTTACTCTCCATCCACAGCCCGCCTCCTTCATCTTCTCTGCCATGTCCGGCCTGGCGAAACCCAGTTTACCTCCTTATCTAAACCCCAAGCAATCCCTCCATCTTCGCCCCCTTCGCCCAGTTTAAAGATGAACCTAAATCTACCTTTGCCCAGTAATGGAAGGTCTCCCAAGCAGCTGGCTTCATCCTCCATATCCGCCCCCTTCATCTTCTCACCATAGCCCAGCCGGCTTCACCAAATCCTCCACACCCACCATGGCTGGCCACAATTCCTACACCATCTACAAACCCAGCCGCCATCGGCCCTTTATCTTATCCGGCGATTCTCATGGCCGCCATCCATCTTCCTCCTCGCTTACGGCCTCCTCCATCTCACCATCCTCTCTTCAGCCGCTTCTTCTCCGGCCAAATCGCCCCTACTTCACAGCCCTTTTCGTCTTCTCAGTTCATAGCTGCCTTCACCCAATCGCCATGTCTACTGCTCCAAGCCGCCTTTACTCTCCATCCACAGCCCGCCTCCTTCATCTTCTCTGCCATGTCCGGCCTGGCGAAACCCAGTTTACCTCCTTATCAAAACCCCAAGCAGTCCCTCCAATTCCGTCCCTTTCGCCCAATTTGAAAATGAACCCAGATCTATATTTATAAGGGCAAAAAAGGAATTTTACTTAAATTTAACGTCCTGGGCTAACGTCATCCAAAAAATGGGCTCGCTTGCAACAGAACTAAAGTTGGGTGGCAAAAATAAATATTTCAAAGTTTCGGTGGCCGAATTGCAAAAAGGGGTAAAGTCAGGTGGCCCATTTGTGTGTTTTGCCAATTTATTAAGTTTACTTTACTTCACTTTTCCTTAAAATAGTTATTGTACTTCACAAATATAATCAACAAGGTCACCATGTGTATTTTTCATCTATTTAGTAGACGGAAATCATCAAAAAGTCGTAAATGTCCTTATAGAAGGAACATGTCGTGCACGGGATGACTAATAAGAATCACGAAGGAAGGATTGAAGGAAACTTACACTACGAGACTTCAAAGCATTCGACACTTCACTACGAGTTGAAATCATTGCTCTAGGAATCATGAAGGATTGAAGGCAACTTACACTACTCGTTCGTCAACTGGCTGAAATCACAAAGGATTGAAGGTGAGCATACAAAAACCCTAGTTTTTTTTTACTGTTTTAAATATGATATCGAAGCCGTAAAGCAAATTAGACTTTCTTGAAGAAAAAAACATAATTTGTGTTACACACTGGGGTTGTAATTGAAATTTTGGTTAGTTTTATTCAATTTTAATGTCATTAAAAAATATTATGATTTTGTTTGCAGTTAATGTCATTTTTAGGGATTGTTGTGTTACAAAATGGGGTTTGTTGATGGTTTCTGTCATGAAAATTAGGGCATTTATTAGTCATCGTACATTATTGGGTTTTTTTTTCTTCTGTATGTTTGGCGTGTATGCATGCATATAGTGAGAGTAAACATGTTTTTGTGAATTTTTTATGTGATTTATGTGATATTATATGCAAAAAGCTTGTCCCCCACTATGCAAAAAGCTTGTCCTCATAAGTATTTTGTTTGGTCCCTCACTATGTTTTTATATGTAAAATAATTTTTTTATATTCTGCTTGGTCCCCCACTACTCTGTTTTTTTAATTTTTGTACTATATTAAATGTTTTGTCTAATTATTATGTGTTGGAAAAATTATGTTTAAAGAATGAAATTGTGCATTTTGTGGCATGTATTTCCTCACGTGTCATTTGTGTAATGACAAGGGTAATTGTGGAATCGTGTTCTACTCTGTGAGAACATCGAAATCATATATTTATTTGTCCAATTTGGTGTTTGGATGAATAAATTATGATTGTATGAATAAGTTATGATTTATTAAAGTGTGGTTGTTGGAAGTGGGTTTATCTCACATAGAGATTAACAAAAACTTAAGTAGTTTATATACAAGTGCCTTATGTGGTAAGGGTAAGCTTGTATAGAATAGAGACTCTCTCTCGCGCACGCCTACGCAGGGGGGTGCAAATCATGGTCCAGTTTAGCCTTCGGGATACCGTACTCATGTGCGAGCGTGTCCCGCGGACACGAATGTCGGACCAAATTTGTCTGTTCAGACCAACCCACGTTTTATTAATTATTCTTTGTTTTTGTAACTCCAACATTTATAATAGACTTTATGGGCTGTTATTACCAGCTTTAATAAGAGATATTATTTGTCTATTGATGATGGATTTATTTCATCATCAATGTGGTTATTTAGTCAGTCTCTTGTCTACTCCTATAAAATAAGATTATTTCTACAATTACAGAACACGATTAAGAACAATCTCATTTTCTCCTCTTCAATTTGTTGAGCGTATTCTTTGGCCTCCTACTTTCTTGCTGGTGATAGAGTCAGGCACAGATTCAGTTCGCTGGAATCCTTAGTGCTGAAGGTTTCTCCGTTGTATCCTTGGAGACAGACATCCATTAGAGCTTCCTGTAAGTGCCACAGAGGCTCAGAAATAGGCTAGAGGGGAGGTGAATAGTCTATTTACCAATTAAAATTTAATCGTTTCCAATTTAAAATAAATTGATTCACTTTCCATATAAAGTAACCAACTATTAAATTAGTTGGGGCAGCGGAATGGTTGGAAAGTGTGTATCACAAAGCTGCTTGTAAAAATAGACAAGGTTGTACCAGCACACTTTGTGAGAAGATACAATTTGTGGCTTTAATAAAGATTGCCAAAAGATAAGCAAATGAAAGAGTAAACAAGCTTCAGCTAGCTAATGAAAAAATGTAAAGTGCAGCAAAGACTATTACTAAATCAATAGACTTTGATAAATGACACATCAGCTTAATTGGCAAGCAAGTTAATTGGCAAAATTGTAAAATACTTAACTGTTTATAAAATATATAATATATAAAAAGCATCAGTAGACTTTTCTCAAGTTATTGTGCAAGATTGAAGCCCAACAAAGTTTTCTATAGATTTTGCAAACATTGATAAATACACAATAACTTAATAAAAGCAATACCAAAAAAAAAAACAGTTAAGTAAGAAGACAAGTATTTGAAGTGGTTCACACTATAAATAGTGCCACGTCCACTACCAAGGTGGTCAACCTTGGATTTCAAATTGTGCACTATTTTTTCCATCAATTACAAGCATAAGATCTACACAATTGACAAGTTTTCACAAATGAAAACTTGAGTGCAAAAACAAACTTGAACACTAATGGATCGTGTACAAAAACTATTTTGACCGAGTGTTTGGGAGTATGATTGAGAAACAATCACACTCGAGGGACAATCAAAGGTTCCTTAAAGACTTGGAAGAAGAAAGGAATAACAATACAGTGATTGTCTAAATAAGAACTAGAAAGGGAATTGAAATGAAAGGTCATCTAGTAAATGTTTAAGGCTGGAGCACTTTAAAGAAATAATCACTTAAGGATGAATGGATGCTCCAGTGTCTTCAATCATTGCTTCAATGTCCTTATATAGAGGTCGAGAATTCCAATCCATTATAAGCAAGTTTGAATTTGAATTGTGCTAATAATTCGGAAGAGTATCTCTTCATAAGATCATAGGGATCCTGTGTGAGAACTAAAAAACCAACGAGTCACACACTAAGCATAACAATTATATCAAACGTTCAATTGAATTTTTATAAACCCCGAGAGAATTAAGAAGAATTCAGAATACGAATTTTTTATTTCGTTTTTGATTCAACGTAAAAAGAAAAATGGCTTTCGGTTTTTATTCGGTTTTTATTCCAAAGATTGAAGGGAAGGGCAAGAAAGCACAAATGAGGTAAGTGTCAGTAATGGAATGTTTTAACAAAAGAAGTAAGATTGCTGACACTTAAATAGGATCAGTAGCTAGAAGCTACTGATAACTCTTTAGAACACAAGTCAACAAATTGTAGCCATTGGATTTTGTCTTAGTGGATACAGTTGGAGGCAATAATGCATTAAATGCATATAGTTGAATTGAGCTCCAAAACCATGTGCTTGGTTTTTGGTAACCTGGATAACTGGTAAAAGTATGGCAAAACATCAGCTCTTGTATTTTGCTAAGGCAATCATCAGCTCTTTCGATAAAGCAAATGTCAGCTGCTTCTCGAACAAAACAAATGTCAGCTTCTGGGACAAGACAAATGTCAGCTTGAATAATTTACTAAAACAGATATCAGCCGCTTCTTCCAACCAACCAAAGCAAGCAGACACTATTCATCAGTGGTCACTATTCATCGATACTATTCATCAGCTGATACTATTCACCAATTGACACTATTCACCATCACTATTCATCAGCTGACACTATTCACCAGATGATACTGCTCACCAGCACTGTTCATCAACTGACATTATTCATCGGCTAATACTATTCATTAGCAAGCACTATTCATTCAACAAAGCTATTGTAAAGTCTTAATAAAATTGTCATCTAGTGTGTAGCACGTAGTCTACTAACAAATAAATTTATAGACAATCTTCTAAGGCTTAAGTAATGGTTACAAGCAAATCTAATATATGAAAGGAATATTCACAAAATGGTTTTAAATAATTAATCATGTTAATATTCCCAACAATCTCCTTCTATTTGCTTGTGGCCATTACTACTATACATGAAGGCTAATATTTTAAATATGCTAGCTATGTAAAAATAGAGTTTATATATCAGCAGAGTAAAATATATTTGTAGCCTTAGTATAATTTCCTATTACTGAGTATTTAGAGACTAGAAAATTGAAAGAACAAATACGCAGTAAAATGTGTAATTTAAATAACATAAGATAGAAGAATAATCAAAGGTTAGTATGTTGTTTAAACTAAGCATTTAAATTACATGCATGATGATATGTATAAAAAGCATGTACATGAGATTTAAGAAATGATCTCTATATGTTTAAACCAAAGGTTTAAGCAAGTAGAGTCTTGTTAAAAAATGCAGCAAGCAATACGGATAAAACAAGATATTATGAAGTAAAGCTTTTATCCTATTTGTGGCTCCTCCTTAATCATTTTCTCCTTTATCTATGTAAGAGAGTTCATTTTCCATCTTCATTCTCCTCCTTTGATATCTGAATCCTTCATGTATCCATTATTCTCCTCCTTAATGGACACAAGCCCAATCACAAAATTTTCCTCCATTATTCTCATCCTAAGAGTAGAATTTTGGTTGACATCTTAACCAAGAACATTCAGCAGTTTAAGCAAATGATAAAAAAGACACTTAATCAACTTGTCAATTGAAGCACTTATATAAAGTGTTATTGATAAGTGACAATGTTCTTTTGAAGCAAAGAGTTAAACTGCGATTGATGATAAGATAGAACATGAAATCAATTTTTTGGAGTTTCTATCATCAGTTAAGATCAAGCAAAAGTTACCATGAGTGAAATTGATCGAATAAGTGAATTTATCATGGTATAAGAGATTAAAATACTTGAGATAAACTAGATAAGAGTTTATCATTCAAATATCATATTTTATGAAGTTTTAAGGAGATGGATATAACATGATTGATTAAGATAAAATGTATTATGAAGAATGTAATCAATCTTGATATGAGGAGATATTTTGAATAAAGAGATGAATATCATTAGATTCAGTAATAAGGGAATTCATGAATGTTTTTCATTCAGATCATTTAGATAGAGAGATTTGAAAACATTTTGATAAGAATTAAGGATGAGGTATAGAGCTGCTCATTTTAAAATCTGAAAATGTCTCCTTAAATTCAAGGAATTTAAAAAGTTTTTGTTTGAGTAGATTCATTCATGGGGGAAGGTTAGTAAAACATTTTACCAAATTTATAAGTCCAATAAATCATCCCTATGTGTAGTAGATCAGTTTGAAATTTCCCAATAATGCCAAAAAAAAATCATTTTATAATAAGTAGAGGACATACCTGGGTTCTTTATGTCTGATAGAAGGCTTACCTTGTCCAATGCTTGATTTAAGATATATAATCAAGACAAGAATGATGGGCTGGTCTTATAAAGGTTTGAGAAGTTTTTTCAGTTGTAATCATCCTTTTGCCAATGATTATCCAAATTTGTTCCCGACTGAGTGTTTTCTTAACTCACGTATAACTTGGTGGAACATCAGTCCGTGGGTGACTGATGATTTAGGAACAGATGGTGCCATGCTGGAATTTTTTTTTTAATTTTAAAGATATATCATACTGATCCTCCCTTTTGAAAATAATTTTCCTTTAAAACTATAGTGGGTCCTACGTGGTAGATTTTGACTGATGATTCTGTGTAGATCCCATTGTTGTTTTCTTCTTTTCAGCATCGTCAGTTTATGGACATTTGATAAATCTAACTGATTTGGTTATGTAGAAATCTATTGATTATCTTACTGAATTTCAATTAAAGCTCTTAACCGAAGGTTTTGAAGACTGGTTCATAGATTCTCTGAGAAAATACCTATGGAGTATTCTGAATATCAAAGAACACGGGTTAAGATTGATATAGTTATATAATTCTTAATATATCATGCCTGCTAAATATTGGTACATCTTATCTCTTTAACAGTACTGTCTAAGGTCATAAGGAATAGACAATAGAAAACAACTAGTAAGACATTTACTAGGGTGAGTGTTTCCATATTCTCTTAGAAATAATATATCAGATGTTTTGTGATTAAAAGCAAATATCATTCAGCAAAGCATTATAAGATATACAAGATACAAAATCTTAACATCAATGATATTTTAAGTAAAAGAAATTCAAAGTAAGAGCTCATCAGTTTGTATTTCAAAGAGGTTTGTTTAAAAACCAATTTTACATCAAGCTAATTTATTTATAAAAAAAATACATAAATAAACTATTTAGCTGATCGATGTTAGTGCTTTTGAAAATACTTGGAAATATTTTGCGAAAACATGGTCAGTAGATAGAAATTTAAACAGAAGATGAAGATTCATCAGTTTTATAATATATATAGGCATTCAGTTTACACAAACATATTATAACGAAGTAGAGCATGTGCAACTGATTGACAATTCATGTATTTAGGTATGATTATAATTTTGTAGAGCAGAAATCCTTAATGATTCATAAAGTTCATACCTGAATTTGGTTGAGTTGAGCAAAGAACCAATTTTTTTTAGTAGAGTTACTTACCTTGGCTCATATAAGTGGACTTACGAAAAAGTGAGTGATTTGATTTGAAGTTATTTCTTCAACCACATAATCCGGGACTCCTACCTTTTTAGGGAAATTGGGTTTAACATGAAGAGCATCAATCAACCAATGGAGTGTTTGAGACGTTGTGTCAGTTAATACTGATGTCGTTTGTTGGTTGATAAAAATTTGTTGGCTGATATATATATATATATATATATATATATATATATATATATATATATATATATATATATATATGTGTGTGTGTGTGTGTGTGTGTGTGTTTTTTTTTTTTTGTGATAGAGAATAATTAAAAAGAATGGAAGGAGAGATTTATAAAGTAAGTGTGTCAGCCGAATGGAGTAGAGGGAGTTTGACTAATGTGTTTTAAAAGAAAAGAGGGAAAGGAAAATGTGAAAAAAAAATGGAGTGAGTGGCTGATAAAAAAGAAGATGAGCTGATGGATTTGAAAAAAATATTAGCCGGCTGATGTTTTTATGTGAGGGAGGGTTTGTTGGCTGACTTTAATTTGGCTTATTTTTATTTTTTTATCTATTTATTTTATTATTTTATTTATTTATTTTTGGAAAAAGTTGGCTGACACAAGAATGAATAGTGTCAGCTAATACAATTAAAAAAATGTTGGCTGACACTAGAATGAATAGTGTCAGCTAATACTATATTTTTTTAAATGTTGGCTGACACTAGAATGAATAGTGTCAGCTAATACTATTTTTTTTAAAAATGTTGGCTGACACTAGAATGAATAGTGTCAGCTGATACTATTCGGAAAAAAAAATGATGGCTGACACTAGAATGAATAGTGTCAACTGATACTATTTAAAAAAAATGTTGGAGAGCCTTTGAAATTAACAAACCCTTTGGTGGTCGAGGCTTTGACTCCCTTCCTTTTCTTGAGTTGTCACTCACACTTCGTAGCTAATTTACACATCTCTTCAAAAGTAAAACATGGTTGGAGTTCTACCATGTTAGTGACTTCGGAATCGAGTCCACTCAAGAACCTGACATTCTTTTGTTCAACCTTCTTTTGCACATCACACACAATCGAGATCTTTTCAAACTCTTCGATATACTCGCTCACAGATGACTCTCCTAGTTTAAGCTGATAGAGTATAACAAAGTTATCTTGAAGGTAGGTACTTGGCAAGAACATTCGATCAAGGTACTTCTTAAGCTTGTCCCACGACTCAATCTTTTCCTTCCTTTCAAATGTATTGCATATTAAAGATGATATATTGATCACGCCACGAGAGGGGGTGTCAAAAGTCTCGTCATCCGTGACTGGTCCGTGATGTCATCAGGTGGATATCTGGTTGTTTAGTTTGCAAAGAGAGAGAGCACCGTTAGGGAGCTGGGAGGTGATCCCAGCTAAAGCCCTCCGGTGTGAGAGTCAATAACAAAGATAATATGTGTCGGAGCTCAAGCGTTCCCTCGAGCTACCGGTGAAATCAGTATTGAAAGTGTTTTAAGAGAGAGGGAGAGAGAGAGAGGTTGAAGAGTCCAGGCCATCTATAATGAGGGAAGACCCCTCTATATATAGTACCTCATGGGCCTTTACTTACTTTGGGCTTGGTCCCTTCCTTTGCTATGGGCCTTTTGGCGAGTACTTTGGGGGGTGTATTTTCAGTGCATATCAGTAGCCCCCTACTCATTATTCCTCGAGGTTTACCTCAAGGGTAAGGAGTATTATTTGCTTGTGATTCTTTTTTGTAAAAGTTAGCGATTTCTGTTTTTGAGACTGGAGAAGGCTTCTTAACATGACCGTTCGAACACGGCATGAAATTTTTTTGTATAGGTGCTCGAGTTGACTGAGGTTTAATAATTGGTGCTAAGGCCTCGAGTAACCGGTCTTCGGTTAAGTGAAGATCTTTAAAGAGAATAATAGCTAGTCTTCGCGTACCGAGGATCTTCAAGAAAATAATAATTAGTCCTCGCGTACTGAGGATCTTCAAGAAAATAATAATTGGTCCTCGCGTACCGAAGATCTTCAAGAAAATAATAATTGGTCCTCGCGTACCAAGGGTCTTCAAGAAAATAATAATTGGTCCTCACGTACCGAGGATCTTCAAGAAAATAATAGTTGGACCTCGCGAACCGAGGATATTCAAGAAAATAATAGTTGGTCTTCGCGTACCCAGGATCTTCAAGAAAAGTGATTGGTCCTAGCGTACCGATGATCTTCAAGAAAATAATAATTGGTCCTCGCGTACCGAGGGTCTTTCAAGAAAATAATAATTGGTTCTCGCATACCAAGGATCTTCAAGAAAAGTGATTGGTCCTCACGTACCGAGGATCTTCAAGAAAACCAGGCCATAAGGCCATAATAAGATTTATCCTCGTCTTGGCGAGGATCTTAAAAAGAACCGGGCCATAAGGCCATAATAAGATTGTTCCTCGACTTTTGTAAGCTACTTCGGCATTTGTAAGCTACTTCGGATTGTGTTCATTGCGACCTTCCCCGTGTATCGAGGATAAGGCCCTTGATCCCCACCTCGCGCACCGAGGATGTTAGTGAGTGTTGACGTTTTTGTTTATTGCGACCTTCCCCGTGTACAGAGGATAAGACCCTTGGTCCCACCTCCGTGCAAGGATGGGAATGAGCACTTTATGCTCATGGTTTATTGCGACCTTCCTTGTGTACTGAGGATAAGGTCCTTGATCCTACCTCCGTGCGAGGTTGGGAATGAGCCTTTTATGCTCATTGTTTATTGTGACCTTCCTCGTGTATCGAGGATGATGTCTTTAATCCCACCTCCGTGTGAGGATGGGAATGAGCACTTTATGCTCATGGTTTATTGCGACCTTCTTCGTGTACCGAGGATAAGGTCCTTGATCCCACATCCGTGCGAGAATGGGAATGAGCACTTTATGCTTATTGTACATTGCAACCTTCCCCGCGTTTCGAGGATGAGGCCATTGACCCCCACCTCGCGTACCGAGGATGGGGTGGTTTCCATAGTGGTTCATATCCAAGGTAAGAAGGACAATTTGCTCATAATTCTTTCTTGTAATGCCAGAGATTTTGCTTTGAATTCCAAGAGAGTTTATGTAGTCGACTTTTGAACCTTGACGGGGAACCTGTGTGTATAATTGACCCTTTGATATGATTCCTCCTCAGCTTTGTGATGGTTTTTGAGATAATAATAAAAGTGTTCTTTGATTGACAAGGATCTTCCAGAAAAGTGGCCCATAAGGCCATAATAAGATTTGTCCTTGGCATGGCGAAGACTTTAAAAAAAACCGAGCTATATGATGCTGCGTGATATGAAGCTCAATAGGAGGGCGATGTATCGATCCTCAATAATAATATAAAGCTCATGCTGATAGTGTCGATAATGCCGAGCTGGAGCGAGATAAGAAGCTCACACCAAGCGTAGCCGCGAATGCTGATAAGGAAGCATGATGGGATGCTCAGGGAGCGTAATATGCTGAATATAAGCTCGGTCTTAGTCGAAATATGAAGCACAAGTAGAAGCATAAGGGACTCGGCGCGAGTATGATATGGTGCTCAATAAGGAGCGTGATGCATCAGGAGGACAATATAAAGCTCAGCCGCGAGTAAACTCTAGCGGGGAGCATAATGTAAAGCTCGATCAGATTAGGCACGAACAAAGATCAGGAACAAGTATGACGCGATGCTTTAGAATGGGTGTGACGTGCTCAGTCACATGAATAATATGAAACATATGTACATGTATGAAATATTATCTGCAGCTCAGGCATAGGCACGAGCGTGGCGTGCTCGGGAACGAGAAATGATATAATAAAGCTCGGGCACTGGCGCGAGCGTAGCGTGCATGGACATGAGAATAATAATATGAAACTCGGGCACTGGTGTGATCATGGCACTGGTGTGAGCTCAGGCACTAACGCGAGCATGGCATGGACGCGAACTCAGGCACTGACGCAAACTCAGGCACTGGCACGAGCGTAGTGTGTACGGGCACAAAAAAGATATGAAGCTCGGGCATTGGCGTGATCATGGCACTGGCGTGAGCTCAGGCACTGGCGCGAGCATGGCATGGACGTGAACTCGGGCACTGACGTAAACTCAAGCACTACCACGAGAGTAGCGTGCACAGGCACGAAAATAATATGAAGCTCAAGCATTGGCGCAAGCGTGGCGTGCACGGGCACGAAAATAATATGAAGCTCGAGCATTGGCGTGATCATGACACTGGTGCGAGCTCAGGCACTGGCGCGAGCATGACATAGACGCGAACTCGGGCACTAACGTAAACTCAGGCACTAACACGAGCGTAATGCGCACGAGCACAAAAATAATACGAAGCTCGGGCATTGGCTCGAGCGTGGTGTGTATGGGCACGAAAATAATAATATGAGGCTCAGTCGCGAGTTAGATGAACTCAGGCATTGGCCTGGATATGGCAAGCGAGGATCTTTCAAATAGTAGTCTCTATCATCGTCGACGATGATCTAATATGGATGAAGATGTCATGTAAATAACTATTGCGGTCGTGGGGCTCTGCCATATAAATAAGAGTGTTGTATGATCTCATTAGCCACGATAGTAGTAGCCCCCCACTTCTTGAGCGTATGAGCATATCCGTAGATCAAGAAGTAGTAAAGATTTCTGCTTGCTTCAAGCCTCAGTAACAGCCCCCCAGTTATAAAATTTATTAAATCGACATAATGGTATAAGCATAGTATCTCGTGCATTATTATATTAGATATTTCGAGATAATAATTATAAAATGTCGACAAATATTTTTCGTAGTTAATCATCATTCCACGTAATGCCCCTTAATTATATCATGAATAATGATTTTCAAGGAAACTAGTGTCTCAAAGTTATGATGCCATCACATTGTTTGGTATTTTCGAGCATAAACATGCTAATTTTGAACAATAAAATAAACATATAAATTATTCATAATTTTTTCCTTCGTTAATTAATCGTGTGCTGAAACCGATGCATTATTATATACAAATGAGTTACATTATACACTGTTGAAGATTGTCGATGCTATCAAGCCCACGTGTCTTCGGTTGAAATAATAATGTCGACACCAATTTTAAGTGATTAAGTAATCATAGGCATTAGTTACGAATTTTGATTAATGTTTAGTTGTCAATCACTATTTGGATGTATAACATACTGCTACAATATTTAATAGCATGCACCAAATTCTTATCAACTCATTATTTTCTAATTTTGCACAATCTTGTTTATCTGATTGTTTTTTAATCTAAATGGCATTTAATCGTTAATAGCATGTCAATTGTCGAGTAATAAAATATTATTCACTTCATCTATTATAATATATTATTTAACATGCTATTATCATTCAATACTGTTGTTTGATCGTGATTGTTGCACAATGCAAGTCCATGAGATTTTTTATGTCTATAATGTGTATAGACGTGGAAGCTGAAAACATTATAAAAATAATGGTTACAATTGTAATATTAACAAAAGATGAGGGTATAATTTGAAACAATGGCACCTGATAGTGATGTTGGATGACATCACCCGACAGAAATGACTGATTTCCATTGAGTGGTGGAATCTTGCGCCGAGCTCTGTACCAATTTTTTTAGAGTGCACGCATTCTTTTTGGCAGGGTCTGGTACGCATCACATCCATTCGACCGGAGTGTGAAAACACGGTGGCGTTCCCAGCCGCTTGTGGTGGAGCGTTACATCTCAAATCAAATAGATTTTGGTGGCCTTAAGCTCGTCCAGCCAAGGCGCACCATGCAGTTGTGTTTCTTTTTTGTTTCACGTGCCGGAGGTCATCACATCTGGTTGTCGGAGCGCTGCCGACGATTGTGGGGAGTTACCACCTCAAGCTTTTTCGGGCGGTGTGTGTGAGAGCACGTGTGCTCGGATGACATCGATTTTAGTGGCTTTGGACTCGTCCAATCAAGGCGAATATAGGGGTAGCGTAAGAATGTTGTTTCGTTTTCGTTTTCTTTGTCAAGCTCGCATGCACAGTTAGTGTGTTTGTGTTCGTCGGTAGTGTTCCGGCACCCTTAGAACGGAGCTCCGTCGAGGTTGATGGAGATAGTGACTAGAGAGGAACGAAATAAATTCGTTCACGTAAATGGAACCACTTGATCACACCACGAGAAGGGGTGCCAAAAGTCTCGTTGTCCGTGACTGGTCCGTGATGTCATCGGGTGGATATCTGGCTGTTTGGTCTGCAAAGAGAGAGAGCACCGTTCGGGAGCTGGGAGGTGATCCCAGCTAAAGCCCTCCGATGTGAGAGTCAATAACGAGGATAATATGTGCCGGAGCTCAGGCGTTCCCTCGAGCTTCCGGTGAAATCAGTATTGAAAGTGTGTTTTAAGAGAGAGAGAGAGAGAGAGAGGTTGAGGAGTCCAGGCCCTCTATAATGACTTAATGAGGGGACCCCTCTATGTATAGTACCTCATGGGGCTTTACTTACTTTGGGCTTGAGTCCTTCCTTTGCTATGAGTCTTTTGACGAGTACTTTGGGAGGTGTATTTTCGGTGCACATCATATACCATGATACATATTTTTGTTGCTAATGACACTTGATGTGAGACGATCATCAAAGATTCAAAGTCAATAGGTGTAACAGATGTACAAATATTAAGATGAACACTAGGTAAAACTAGGAAAAATATACTCACTTTGTCCCGGGTAAAAAGTCATTGTTTGAAAATTAAAGTTTTTAAGAAAATAACACTTTTAGTAATCTATTAATAATAAAATGACACTTTTGTTTATTAATTTTTGATAGTAGATTCTTTAAGTGAAACATTCAAAAATAAAATAATAAACTCTTTGTCTGGAATGGAGGGATATGTTCCTTAAAAAGAGCTAATCTTTCCTTTTTAGGTTATTTAAAAAAACCACTTTCTAATATTTTCTTTTTTGAAATCACCTTTACCATCAGTACCCTTGATTTTATTTCTTACTTTAATTAATGAGCATCACTATCATATGGGAACTATTCAAAATTATATATTATCTTAATATTTATAATAAATTCAATAATATTTTCTATTTGTGTGAGCCAAACAAAACACTCTTTTAGGAATATAGAAAATACTTCCTAAAACGGTTTGGGCAAATACAACTAAGACTACGCATGGACATTAGTTGTAAAAAAAAAATATTCCTTTCATTTCATTCGGAGTCAATTTTCAAAAATTATGAATGCAATTTTTATAATATTTTAATTTTATTCTTCACATTTGATAATGATATAGATTAATCTCAAGTACTTTTATAATTATAACAATCTATTATATATATATATATATATATATATATATATATATATATATATATATATATATATATATCTTAATAAGTAGACTTATATGAAACTCTTTGGAGGACCATAAGGGATCCAATGGTAGAATTGAGGTTTTACAAAATGTGATATCTCATGTTCAATCATTTCTCATGTTTCCTTATAGAAAAAGTCTACGGAAAAATAAAATAAAATACATGAACTGTTTGGTTTGGGTTAGGGATGTAAATGGTTCGACTTGGAACAAATTATGAGCTGAACCGCATGCCATCGGTTTGAGAAAAATCAAACCGAAGCTAAATCGTTTAAAGTCTTGAGCTGAACCGAACTGAACCATGATGGTTTGACTCGATTCCGTGATTCGGTTTCGCTGTTTCATTTCATGATTCGGTCTGAATTTAGAAAGAGTTCTAGTCATTCAAAATTTAAGAAAACCAAGAAAATATTATAAAAACACATTATAGAAAATACTAAAAAATTAAATATAATACAATTATATTCATTAACCCACTTTAAAAAAAATTGCACAAACTTTCAAATAAAAGGATTAACATTTTTAATTCTTATAATCAATAAATTGAATCCAATATAATAAAAATACAATAACATACATGATATTAAAAACGCTTATGTAAATTCAAAAAGTTTAAAGGTAAATTCCTAAATACTAATATTTCTATATTAGCATTATAGTTTATATAGTATAAAAATATTAATAGTATTAAAGTATAAAGGTTAGGAATTCTAAAGAATTTGTTGTTTGGCTCGGTAGTTTGACTTGGTGGTTCGGCTTAAAATGGTTTGGTTTGGTTCGATTTGACTCGACTCGACATGTTAAGCCGCAAACCAAACAAAACCGTTCGATTTTCCAAAATCTCAAACCGAGCCGAACCATATAGCACCCAAAATCGACCAAACCACATGATTTGGCTCGACTTGGTGGTTTGAAGACTCGGATTGACGCCCTTAGTTTGTAGAGGTGGCAAATGGACGGGCGTGGGCGGGCAAGTAAGTACCCATTTAATAACATGTGTATATATGGGCGGGTATTAAATGGGCATGGGTGCTCATGGGCACTCATTTACTTATTAACATGCACTTATCAAATAAATACAAAAATTACAAAAAAATAATTTTCTTTTATAAAAAAATTATCAAAAATTACAACTAATCATATATATATATATATATATATATATATATATATATATATATATATATATATATACTTTACTACCATTAGACACCAATATCGTTTATAGACTTTAAGACGTGATTATGGTTGATAGGTTTAAAATCTAAATCGACCTAGGAGCTTAGTGACCTAGCCGATGGGTCATGTGTAGAATCTAGACATTCGGGCTCGAGACGTCACATTATATATATATGAATGAAATTAGTAATTTTCAGAGAATCTTCCTCGACCAATTGCTAGTTTTCATTCAATTTTTTTTTCTCATATAGTAATTTTTAGAGATTATAATTTGTAAAGTTGACCAAAATTAAATGTTTCATGCTAACCAGATTGTTGGACTGATATTGATTGATAACATAATTGATTGAACGTTAAAATATGATTTCACGCCTTAAAGTCTATAAATGATATTGATGTCTAATGGTAATAAAGTGGTCACTTATAATCTCACATAAAAATACATTTGTATTTTTTCTTTTTTTTTTGGTAAAATATATATATATATATATATATATATATATATATATATATATATATATATATATATATACATATATTGTTAGTTGTAATTTTTGATAATTTTTTATAAAAGGAATTTTTTTTTGTATTTATTTGATAAGTGCATATTAAATACATATTTATTTTTGTAATTGTTAATGAGTAAATGGACATCCATAGACACATATTCTCATTTAGTGCTCGCTCATATATATCCATATTATTAAATGAGCCCGCTCATATCCGTTCATTTGAACACACACATGCCTGCCCATTTACTATCTCTGGGTGATGATGACCTTGCGTAACTCATATGTAGTGAAAGATTCATATGGCCAAGCAGTAACTCAGTTGAGTTGAGTGGGTCTAATTTCAATCTGACCCGATGGCCAAAACCTCAAGTCGTAGCAGCCCCTAACCCAGATCTTCACCGACACTTACAAACTAATCTAACAAAACCTCAAGTCGTAGCAGCCCCGAATGCTTCCATTGTAGCAGTTGACCCATCAACAAAACACACGCAAAAGCACACTTCCTTTACCATTTGAATCGAACTTCAAAACCTAAACAATCGAATGAACAAACACTTATAAAAGTTGTTTCACACTCCTCACTTGAACGAGTACTGCAAAGTGCAAGCCATTACTACTCTGTTTCTCCCCGACCCATTAGCTGATCGGCCACTTCAAACTGTTCTACGAAATACCCAGATGAAGATTCGATAGATATGAGGAGGTTCAGTAAACACTCGAGTGATCTACCCAATTCCTCGGATCCGGGTGACGACTCCTTTTCCCAGTATCAACACACCAAATGTGGGCCGAATCCCATGAAACTAATGGGGTTTTTTATTGTTTGCTTGATGGGTCTTTCCGTTTTGTTCTCAGTCTCTGTCATCTTAAAGGACTCGTCTCCAAAGAATAGCATCTGGCCAGTTGCTGATGCAAGGGTTCTTGATTTGGAACGGTCTGACGGTATGTATAATTTCCTTCAGCTTGTTTTATTTAAAATTGTGATTTTCAGGGGTTTAAGCGATGCTGTATTGAATTATGATCATTGTATTACTAATAGGTTTTAATTAGGCAAAGTAGCTTGAAATGGATCACCGGTATTGATTATCACTTCCATGTGTAGGATCTTTGAAGCATTTACTATCTCCTTGAATTTACTATCTCCTTGAAACTAGGGGTGGCAATTGGGTGTTAATGGATAGCTTTGGGATTGGATAATAACCTAACCCAAAGCTATCCATTAACACCCAATTGCCACACCTGGTTGAAACCACAATTTTCTTCATTACCGCCATTCGTGTTAGTTCTAATATTCCGTTGCCTTTGGCATTGCCATTTTACGGATAGTGTTTGCTCTTTTCTAAATGCCCCACTTATCGGTCTATGTTAAGTGTCAAAACCATCTCAAGCAATCCCTCAGGTTATCTCCTATTTGGTCACTTCTATTTTGTCATGATTGAGTTCATTCTCATGGATTCACTAGCTCTCAAAGTTAATAAGTGAAATATAAACTCTTTAATGTGTATGTATGGATTCTGATGTCATTAGCACAGGTGTGCGGAAAAAAATTACAAACCTGACCAGACCAGACCATACTGAACTGGTATATACTGGACCGAACCAGTACCTTCGGTTTCGGATTGGTCCCAGCCCTAAGTTTTAGAAGAACCGATGAATTGGTTTGGTCCTGGATTTGAAAAAGGTAGAATCAATTAGCCAGTCCAAGCCAATAAATATGGATGTACTATTAAATTTTATCTTACAGACATATATGGTATATGCATTTTATTATAAATAAATACTCCCTCCGTTCCACCCAAAGAACCCCCATTTGAATAGTTTAATTATTAAGGGATGTATTAATGTAATCAGAGTTGGTCATAATTACAAAAATACTTAAGCACAAGCAATATGTTAACAACAAGTGGAGGGTAAAGATGTAATATTATAGAAATTGTAGGCATAATTTTCGAAAGTGGACTCCTAAAGTGAAACATCTCAAAATAGTATTATGGCTCTTTGCCGGAAACAAAGGGAGTATTTCTTAATTTTTAGTTTTTAACCAAACTGTATATACTAACTTTACTTTCTAGTTTCTGATTTTTATCCTTAGTGTGTCAGATCTCGTTGTTTTGTTTGGTTCATTAATGTAACATGTACTATAATCGCTTTAAAAATCCAAGAAAAGAAAACATGCCCACATTACAAGGCTAAAAAAGATAATTGGTAAATCCCGACGACCAATAAAAGAGTGGAACCATACCAATGTATTGGTTCTCACTTCTCGCTTCTTGCTAGGTTTGGTTTGGTCGTGGTTCTAAATTTTCAAAAACTCACATATTGCATCGATTCTGGTTGTGGTTCTCTATATTTCTAACAAAAATTGATTGAAGCGGACCATGAACACCTCAAGTTATTAGGGTTGAGGTCCTAATAATATTAATTTTCTGTCATTTTTTGGATAAAGTACTCGAGTGTGTTACTGGGAGGGAGTAACAATAGCAGCAAGAGTATGCTTGTTTTGTTCAGCTTGAAAGGAGCCAAGGATCTCAAGAGTTTGGCTCAGAGGCATAGTTGAAAAATGCGGAAGGCGAGAGGTCAAAATTTGAGGCGAGAGGTGAGGCGCAAAAAAAGCGCAAAAAGGCTCTCACAAAACAAATATTACGGAAAAATTAATATATATATATATATATATATATATATATAACTTAACAAATCTCAATAAAACATGTCATGAGTGATGAAACTAAGTTAACAACATAATATTAATAACACAAATATCATAAAAAATATAAGAATTGTGGAAATTTTTTTAGCAATCCATAGCACACTACACTACAAAGCCTACAGCACTCAGTATCAGCCCAAAAAAAAAAAAAACTGAAAGATAATAATAATTTTTTTTAAGAAACAGAAAGTGTGAAAGTGAAAAAATTAAAACAAATTGTTAAATTGTTTACATCACAATACCCAAACAATAAAAAAAATCGAACTGGAACTCTGGAAGTCGAACTGTAGAAGAAGTGTGAAGAAGTCGAAAGTTGAAACATACCTCTGAACTGAAGATGAAGAAATCTGGAAGAAAAAGGTGCGCGAACTGGAAGAAAGCTGAAGAAAGAGGTGTGCGAACTGGAAGAAAGCTGAAGAAAGAGGTGCGCGAACTGAAAGTTGAAGTCTTTGAAGTCTTCGTCGAAGTCGAATAGCAGTCGTACGACATACGCGATGAATATGTCCCTATCCTACTATGTCGTTTTGTAAAAAAACCCAAACCCTAGTCTAAAATTTTCGACGAGCGCCTCCGTCGCTTTTTGGTCGACTTTTGACTTCGAAAAAGGTGCAAAAGTCGCTGAAAGTCGCTCATCGCCTGGAATCGCACAAGCAATGCATTTATCAAATTCAAAGTGGATTCGACCGCGGAAACGCTCTGATGTGATCAATTTTTCGTAGGTTTAGAAATTACTACCTTGGTTTGATAATTTCTGTTTGGGAAAGAATTTGCAGATCCATTTGAGATCATGATCATGTCTAGCAATATCACAAAATACCATCCTTTGCATATGTTGCTTCATGGACTGATGTTTATATCCTTTTCCTTTTGCTAGTCATACATCCAGCAGATGAATCTTTTGAGTCCGTTGAGGTGCAGGAAGATAAACTGCTTGGTGGCCTTCTCTCTGCTGGGTTTGACAAAAGATCTTGTCTCAGTAGGTACCAGTCCGTGTCCTATCGGAAACAATCATCATTCAAGCCGTCTTCATACCTTCTTTCTAAATTACGGAGGTACGAAGCCCTTCATAAACGTTGTGGACCCCATACAGAATCTTACAATAAAGTCTTACAAAAACTCACGTCTGGTCAACCGATTGATCCCTCAGATTGTAATTATCTGGTCTGGATATCCTTTAGCGGATTAGGGAACAGGATATTGACCTTAGCCTCGTCATTTCTCTATGCTCTTCTCACAAATCGAGTCTTACTTGTTGACCGTGGAGTTGACATGGATGATCTCTTCTGTGAACCATTTCCTGACGTGTCCTGGTTACTACCCTTAGATTTTCCCATCACTAATCAATTCAATGAATTCGATCAGCAATCTCCTCAGTCCTATGGCAATATGCTGAAAAGC
This sequence comes from Codonopsis lanceolata, assembly GCA_013146195.2. Classification (NCBI taxonomy): domain Eukaryota; kingdom Viridiplantae; phylum Streptophyta; class Magnoliopsida; order Asterales; family Campanulaceae; genus Codonopsis; species Codonopsis lanceolata. Next base: position 65,403,700 of record CM028378.1, read on the forward strand.
AACTCGTCTAGATCCGATGCACCCCCCTTTGTCTATCTTCATCTGGTTCACGACTATGATGATCATGATAAGCTTTTCTTCTGTGATCAAGAACAAACTTTTCTCCAAAAAGTGCCTTGGTTAATCATGAAAACAGATAACTACTTTGTCCCGTCTCTCTTTTTGATCCCATCATTCGAGCAAGAACTCAACAACCTCTTCCCAGAAAAAGAAACTGTTTTCCACTTCTTGGGCCGGTATCTGTTTTTCCCCACAAATCATGTCTGGGGGCTTATTACGAGGTACTATCAAGCTTATTTAGCTAAAGCAGATGAAATAATAGGCATTCAGGTTAGAGTGTTTGATACCGGAGTTGGTCCATTTCAGTACGTATTAGATCAAATATTAGACTGTAGCTTTAAAGAAAATTTGCTACCAGAAATAAATCGAGAAGAACCTATTGTCAGCCAACCTGGGAATCAAAAGACCAAAGCTGTTCTGATGACATCTTTAAGCTCCGGGTATTCTGATAAAGTAAGGGACATGTACTGGGAACATTCAACTGTGAATGGAGAGGTAATTGGAGTTTTCCAACCAAGTCATGAAGAACATCAACAATCTGAGAAGACGATGCATAACAGGAAAGCATGGGCAGAAATGTATTTACTGAGCTTGACTGATAAGTTGATCACTAGTTCATGGTCTACTTTTGGTTACGTGGCTCAAAGTCTTGGAGGTTTGAAGCCATGGATTTTGTACAAGCCAGAAAACCAGACGGCTCCTAATCCACCATGTCGTCGAGCCATGTCGATGGAGCCTTGCTTCCATGCCCCTCCCTTCTACGACTGCAAGAGAAAAACAGGGATTGATACAGGTGAGGTGGTCCCTCATGTTAGACATTGCGAGGACATGAGCTGGGGACTCAAGCTTACTGATCACACAAATGACATTGACATGTAGGTGAATGGCATCAGGCAGCATTTTTCTGACTCGCACTTGCTCTATTAGCTCATAATTGTGTAAAATAGATTCAGATTAATTTCCTTTTGCTGATGTATCATGTTGTTTGTAAACCATAGTAACGAGAAATATAGCTTGAAATTGATTGGTTCATGAGAATATTCATATCTACTGTGCTTTTAAGTTTGGATATTTGAAGGTGATTGATTGATTAAAGGGTTGGAACAACTCAAAATGCTAGATTTAGAATGGTTTGTTGAAATTAACGAATTAAGGGTGATATGAAATTTGATGGAGATTAGTAGTGGTAATGCTAGATTAATGCCGGATAGGATAGATGAGAAAGGAGTAGAGGTGGAGGTGGAGGTGGAGGTGGAGGCGGAGGCGGAGGCGGAGGCCGGCCGTTTCTGACATAATAAATTTAAAGACCATTGAATTTTGTATACCTGAAACGAAAACAACATCCAGGGCGGGTCATGAACTTTTGAGGGTCCAGAGCGAAAAGAAAATAAGAGGTCCTTAAAAAAACATAAGCAAATGGATTTTAGACGAACAATTTATTTGACTTTTCATCATTTGAACTATTGAAAATGGAAAATACCCAAACATGTAAGAAAATAAGTATTAAATAATTACTGATAACTGTTATTTTTCATTCGTTAAAATAATTTACAATAAAAAGAATATACTTAATCAAAAAATTTCTTTTATTTATGTTTTGACTTATAGATGGATATTTTTTTGGTAACATGTATTATGCATTATAAATTCAAGTTAAAAAACAATCAACTAACAAAGCAAATAATTAAATAAATATAAGAAATAATTAAAAATGATAGTAGCATAACAATAAAATTTGATTTTTGCTTGAAATATTGATATTATATGTCCAATCAATTGTTATTTTTTATGACCCAGATAAAAAAATTGATGGTCAACTAACTTTTTTTATAAGTAAATTTAGGGAACGCAAAATAAAATTAAGGTTGAATAACTCTACTAAAACCGAATACAAATTATTTATCTATATATAGTAACTCTTTATTCATTAGGTTTCGGAATAATTCAAACATATATAAGTAGATTTGAAGTTGATAAAAAAAAAAAAAAACTTAACCACAATAATTATACTTACAATACAAGTGGACGATAAAGATGAAATATTGTGAAATTATAAGTATATTTTTTAAAAGTAGATTATTTACGTAAAATCTATCAAAATAATATAATGGACTATTTAACTAAATCAGGGGAGTATATGATATAATATGCACATAAAATAATACTAATTAATAATTCTTTTACAAAAATGGCAGAGAAGAGGCTTGAACCTTGAACTTTGAGGTTACACATGACATACACAATTACCCAAACCATTGAATCAAAAGATAATTTGTTCAATATTGTTACATTATTTATATTATATTTATAAAACTAACCTACACATATATAAAATTGGACACTCTTACATTAGGGGCTTGTTCTGTCGATCACTCTGAATCCCTCCAAAACCGGGCCTGACAACATCCCAAGCCAACACCATTTATGATTTACTCCAACTATACTATCTCTTTCAAACTACCATGCATCCAGATTTGATTTCATCTTCCCTTCCACCAGCATATGCATCTAATGATATTAACTATTAGTCTTGGTTAGCTTTTACAGTTCAAATTATAAGTGTTCCATATTGAAACTTTGATCATATCATAGTCAGAGAACAAGAAAATGAAAGTGATGATGTTACTCTATTTTATTTCTCCTACTCCCAGTTGTAATCAAGAATCAGTGTCTTTAATTTTTATTGGGTTATTCAAATTTTTACTTGGAGCTGCTAGAATCTCCGATCACACCGTACAAAATCAAGAAAACACTCGTATCCACAATCAGTTGGGGGTGGGGGGAGGATGTTAGTGTTACAAGAACCTCACCGCTCGACGTTAACTTGGATATTGAAAAATCGAGTTCAATCAAGCTCAAAGGTATGTTCAAGTCGAGCTCAAACATCAAATATTGTTCCATAAAATCTCGACCGAACACAACTCGGCTCTTTAATTTGTTCGCAAACGGCTTGATTACAAAATCGAGTCAAGTTCGCCGGAGACTTTGAAGCCCGACTTGAGCTTGATTAATATTTCTCGAGGCTCGAACTCGACTCGACTGGGGTCGGCTCAGTTTGTAAACACCCTTGTATACAGTACATATAGATTTAATTGGATTGGTTTTGATACGATTTATTTTTTCTTTTCAATTACGAACAAAAAATCGTTGATTTGTATTTTTTTTCGATTTCGGACAAAACATCAACTAGTATGCAGTAGCGGATGTTTTATAAAACATCCGTAAATACCACAAATGAGTATCTATTAAATGTTAAAAGGGATATTTAAGTCATTTTATGTATTAAATAGTTTTACATATAGGGATTTTGGTGTTTTATTTAGGTTTTATTTTCTTTTACGATGGTAACGTAGATGGCAAGCAAGAATATTAACAATTTGGGGTTTGCAAATTAATAAGACTAGTACTTGGGGTTAAGGCAACCCAGGTTTCAATTCAGGCTGTTGTCTCCGCCCTCCGGAACTCTTAAATCCAATTTCTCCCAGGAATCGAAATAGCCATTTATTATTATAAGTATAAATACCTACCCACTCCCACCCCTCCTGCCATTGCCAAGCCCTAATTCAGTAATCACCTGATAATTACGAAATTAGAGAAAAATAAATGCTTTGTTTGTGAAGAAATTAAAGGAGTGATCAAGATGTCGAAAAGAAAGCTTAACGATATAGAGAATAATCTATATGGCGGTGAGAAAAGATGGTGTAGAGGAAAGTTGATCGGTAAAGGAAGCTCCGGTACTGTTTATTTGGCCACTTTGAAGAAATCTAAGCGCGGAATCGTCAACTTCCTCCCTACTACAATGGCTGTCAAGTCCGCGGATATTAATGATTCTGCTTCTCTTCAGAAGGAGAGAATGGTTCTCAACAAACTTGGAAGTTCTTACATTCTTAAATGCTACGGTGAAGAGATTACCATTGTTGGTGATCGGATGGTGTATAATCTCTTGATGGAGTACGGCTCTGGCGGAACCCTAGCTGATCTCATTAAGAAATCTGGCGGTGTTGGATTGGCGGAACAAGATGTTAAACTGTATACGAGGTGTATGCTGCTAGGGCTTTCTACTACTCATCAGCGTGGTGGCTATGTTCACCGTGATTTAGCCCCCGAGAATGTGGTGCTTGTACCTAGTACTGATACTAGTACGGGGTATATTGCAAAAATTGGTGATTATGGATCGGCAAAGTTGATTAAGAACATTGACAAGTTGAGGTTACTGGAGCCTTACTTGAGAGGGAGAATTAGGTATTTGTCTCCCGAGGCATTAATCAATAGTGTGCAAGTGCCAGCTTCTGATGTTTGGGCCCTTGGGTGTATTGTTGTTGAAATGATGACTGGGAAATCGGTTTGGGAAGGGAAAACAAATTCTGAAATTCATGATATTCTGTATGCTATTGGAAAAGGGCGGAAAGCGTATTCTGATCTTATTCCTATGGGGTTATCCAAAGAGGTAAAGGATTTCTTGAGGGGCTGTTTTGCAGCGAAAATTGACGAGAGATTGACTGCTAGTGAGCTCTTGTGTGACCCCTTTGTTGCAGGGTCATTAGATGATGAAGAGGGGGAGGAGAGTGCCAGCTTGTTGAAGATGATCTCAAACTGTTCGTTGAGTTTTAAGGCTTTCCAAAATGACGTGATATACAACAGATTGATGAATGCCAAAAGGAATATCTTCAAATGCAATTCATCTCGTAGTTTGCCTAACATTGTTCTTGCTGGGGCTTAGCAATGATCTGCAATCCCCTGTAAATGGTGTAGCAGCGATCATAATCATATCCCGGTGAATCTATTCTATTTCTATTGCAACCCCAAAATTCTATGTTATCAGTTTTTCGTAAATGAATTCGATTTTGCATCATATTCTGAGACTATATTTTCACTTATTATTGTCTCGATTATTTTCTTTCTGTCAGTTTTATGTACTTCAGATTGACTTTTTTTATAGCAATTATCACACTAACTGAAAAATCAGTTGGAACTTGAGAGCTTCAGCAATCCCCTTTACTATTGATTGCCTGAGATTTCTAGGTTATCATTGATGCCTGAAGACCTTACTGCTAGAAGAAGGCAGGAAAGATAAGCTTCTTAGACCATCTCCAACAATGACTTTATATCTTCAAAATGAAGTATTTTGGCACTATTCTCTTCTCCAACAGACACTTTAAAAGTTGCTTCATTTTGAAGTAGACATCCAAACACTTCAAATTCAGAGTACCAATTTATCTACTTCATCTTCCCTCTCCTCTTTTCTCTACTTCAAATTCAGAATATACTTGGAATATTCATTTTAGAGTAAACTTTGAAGTATTACTGTTGGAGATGACAGAAAAAATTTGGTGAAAAAATTATACCAATTTAAAGATTTAATGCGATTTTTATTTAAACTGTTGGAGATGGTCTTAGACTCCACTATTTTCGTGATTCTGTGGAATTCCGTAAGTACCTACTTAGGTCTTGTTAGTAACCACTAAAAGGGGTATTACATCTTGCACATATGATTGCAGCATATGAACTATGAAGTCCAACGTCATGTTTTTAAACAAATAAATGATTAATTATCAGTTACTGAGTACTAAATTTCTAACACAAGGTGCTTTTGTTAGTACTCACTCCATATTAAAACGAGGGTCCATTTTTGTTCCTGAGCATTGACAAAAAACAAAAATAAACACTCGTCCCATATTAGCACATGCTATAACCTGATGTTATCTGCATTTGAGGGGGGGGGGGGTGGTTGGTAAGGTGAGAGACAGCCTCAATCACTTTCAGGTACCCATTTCCCAGAACTTTTATTTGCGAGTACATTACTAATTTGGAATCCACGGGCACATATAACATGTGTTTTTCACTTGTTCTGTCTCTGATTTCTCACATGAAGAGAGGTGAAGAGAAGATAAGAGCATCCCCAATGTTATATATTCTTATACAACTTCTTAATTGGGTCCCACTACCACCTACACATTTTTATCTTCTTATCCACTTAAGAATATATCTTCCCATTATATAATCTTTTTACACAAAAAAATATTAAATTTAACACCATCTAAATAAAAACAAAACCCTCCCCCACCCACCCCTCTCTCTCTCCTCCCCAACTTCTTATTTAGGAAGTCAATTATCTTCTCTTTCCTATGTGGCATTTAAGAAGCCAACAATGGTGAACAATGTTTTGACTTCTTAATTTTGGAAGGTGATCAAAAAATAACAATGATGATGCTCTAAGAGACTAATCTGGTTTGGATATGGGTTGTCTGTTGTAAAATGTTTAGGAATTTGACAAAATCGAAATAGATTTATGCTTAACACAAACTTGAAGAGAGTTTTGGAAATTGTTTTGTTAAAACAGAATCACTAAGAAACTTCCTGAGGCGCGTGCAATAGCACTGTCCTTAAGGATTTTATTTCTAAATCCCCCAAGATTCAACAGGATGAATTGTCAATTAACCCTTTAGAATCCAACCAATGAAAATAACTTAAATTTATTATTTAATAAGCAGATACAGAAAGAGAGAATTAAGAAGAAAGTATTGGACGATTTTCAAGAGGGAAAAGAGAGAATTTTTGTTGTGTTAGATGAAGAGAACGAGACCTCTATTAATACTAGCTGAACAACTAATCTTAAGCTAGAATAAATGAGTTTCATTTGATTTTCAAATTACAAAATAATATAGAATAGAATATTATTAATTCAAATGATTAAACTGATTTAATTTAATTTAATCTCTCCAAAAGAGGGGACACCGATTGCATCATTTACTCACAAAATAAGGTAGACTTAGTCTTTCCTTATCAAGGGAGACCAAGCCTCTCAAGTTTCATGCTAAGCCCATGTGAGATAAATGTTGAACTTTTTAAAAAACAAAGGGAAAAGCCAAGTAACTTTTATAGGAAGACTAAGCCCACAACCAACTACTTCCTCACAATGTGAGATTAGTTTATATACAAACATGAAGACTAAGTCTTCTCTCTTTTCTTTTCCAATTTGAATTGGAAAGCCTTAGTCTTTAGAAACATATACAACCATTTTTATCCAACATTATCTACCTTTGTAGTAGTCCAATGGAAATGCTGCGCTCTTTCCTAAATGGAGATTTGTGGGGCAGGAAAATAAGAAGATCTTGGTTATCTATGATCTCGTTGGGCCTCAATTAAAAACAATTAATGTGAAATTCGAGCAAGGTGTTGAAAAATGAAATGTTGGACATCTTTAAGGTATATATCGTACTCCCTCCGTCCCGAATAAATATTTCTAGTAGACAAAACACATGGATTAAGAAATGTAATTAATGATGAGTTGAAAAATATGTTGTGACAATAAAATCCATTAAACACACACTCTCTCTCATTAATTATGTACCCATTACACTCACTTTCTCTCTAAAATATGCAATAAGGATAGTATTAAATGAAGAGATATATTAGGAAGAATGGTAGAAACTTTATACATCAAAAGTCTTTAGGAACATTTGTTGGGACATCCCAAAATAGAAAGTAAGAATAGTTATCCGGGACGGAGGGAGTAGTATACTTGGTGTAGGTTTTCTCGGAATAGCAAAGTCATTATATTAAATCGAAGAAGATGAAGAGAAATTTAATTATCTATATTATAAAACAACTCAGGGTCTAACTGGTGGCCCTGATCGAATTGTGCTAAATACAACTGACGGTCCAGATTGATTCATAATTATGTTAGTTATAAATGAACTCCTCAGTTATGAGTTATGTTTGAATTACTCCTCTATAATTACATATAAAACCTTCAGTTGTGGGTTTTTTTTGAACTACCTCGTTAGTTATAAGTTTGGTTTTTCCTGACCATTCATTAAACTGATCTCATACTAACACCGTGTCTATGGCACGAGCACGTATACTAGTAATAATTAATGAAAACAACAACTTGAAGTCGAGGCTCGTAATGGACACGATCTCCGCAAGACGTAGTTGCCCCGTACTGTGCTCATGGTTATTCGGCAATCATCTCTAAGATGCAACGACTTTTTAATCTGAGTAGGCTGCACTTCGATACTCGGATTCTCGATAAACTAGATTGGTGTTTAGAACTTCCAAGACTCGAACAGATTTATGCAACAATATGATATTTCTCTAACAGTATAATGTTTATGATTTCAGTGTTTTGATGTTATCTGATTGTCAAATCAGGGGGTCTATATATAGTTAATGAAGAGTCAGGGTGTCTCTTGGTCAATAGTTGCAACTCTAGATTCGGTGGTCGCATAGTAACCGCCAAACCCATCGAATTTTTACAACCATAACCGCCTGTGTCTGATCGAGGAGACACTGAGCCGCCAGCCGAACAGTCATATGCCCATTCGGTCGAGTCTAGGTTCATGCCTTAACCGCCCCAGCTAGCGACAATGCGGCGTGCAAAGTGCACCTCCAAAGCGCCCAATGCGACTTGCGCGTGCGCGTGTGTACTCGGTCTCGGAAGGTGCTTCACACCATCCTTGAGTGGCGGTTTGGATTAGTTGAAAACTCACGTGTGTCACACCACTTGGTTGCACCTTGTGGAACACTTGATGCTCCTTCCCAATGTGGGCCTATTAATAAAGTGTCTTAAAACTCTTTAGTTTGCCAATATGAGATATGGCTTTCTATACCCACTTTACTCTTCAATTAACAAAGTTAAGTTACCTACTTTGAGCATTAATATCTCATTCACACGAAATTGATTTTGAGATGATAGATATATCAACTTAATCTACTCAAAATGTATATTTTATTTTTGCAACTTATTTCCATTTTTAATAAATGAAACATGTTTGGAAACTTGATTAAATATTGGTCAAACCAATTATTAGGGAAAATCAATTTCTAACAATCCCTCACATGAATGACAATTAATGCATGCATGTATGCAGACTGACTTGGAAGTTCCAGCGAATTGTTATTGCATCGGGATAGGTAGTTTTTGGTCTTGAACATTCCTTAGTAAAATACTATCGGATTTACTAGTCGCTTAGTAACTTGACGTTTTGAACTAATCGACTGTCTAGTGTAAACCAAGACAATAGTAATTACACAATAATGACTCTAACACTTTTCGTTCTCACATTGTATCCATTTCGGCCCTGACCATATCTTAGTTTCATAAGTGTTTCTATTAGAAGCGGTCATTTTACTTCTCAGTTATATATGTAATCTCCTATAAAGAGTATCCTGCCATACTCCACCTTTTAGGTATAGGAATCATTAAAGGTTTAACCTAACATTACCATTGTTGCAAGTTTCTTCACTTGGATGTTCTAAGAATGAGTTGAAACGGTTTCCAAGTGTTTCAACTGAACTTTCATAACTTAGTTGTCTCATTGAACCAAGGTTTTGGGATCTCCAATTCTCAAGGTTGAGTTTCCGCTATGATTGTTCTTTTGTTGTGAATTTTAAACCCATTCCCCTCAACAATTTGATCTTGATTGATTCCTTTTGTGAAAGGATCAGCTAGGTTTTCTTTTGACTTTATATATTCAATATAAATAACCCCATTTGAGATCAATTGCCTAATGGTGTTGTGTCTACAACGAATGTGTATAGACTTACCATTATGCATGCTACTTTGTGCCCTGCCTATTGCTGACCGACTATCACAGTGAATTAGCACTACATGCACATGTTTATTCCATCAAGGAATATTTTCTAAGAAATTTCTAAGCCACTCAACTTATTCACCAGCTATGTCTAAAGCAATGAATTCTGATTCTATGGTGGATCGAGCTATACAAATTTGCTTAGATGATTTCCATGGCACCGCTCCTCCACCTATAGTGAACACGTAGCCACTTGTGGACTTGGAGTCTTTTGTGTCAGATATCCAATTTGCATCGCAATATCCTTCTAACACTATTGGATATCTATTATAAAGTATCTCATAATTTAATGTATACTTTAAATATATGAGAACCCTAGTTAGGGCTTTCCAATGATCCTGATTAGGATTACTTTTGAACCTACTTAGTTTACTTACTGAATATGCAATGTTTGGACGTGTAAAATTGGTTAAGTACATCAAACTTCCAATTACCATTATATATTCCTGTTGAGAAATTGGTTATCCTCTATTTTTGGCGAAGTGTAGACTTAAGTCTACAGGTGTCTTAGCCGGAGGATTATCAAACACATTGAATTTCTGAAAAACATTCTCAACATAATAGGACTGTGACAGGACTATTCCATCCGATATTTTAGAGATCTTCATCCCTAATATCACATCAGCTAGTCACATGTCTTTCATGTCATAATGTTTCTTTAACATGTTTTTAGTATTCATGATTATATCATGAGTACTTCCCATAATAAACATGTCATCTACATAAAGACAAACTATGACGTAAACATTGTCTGTACTTTTAATGTAGACACATTTGTCACATTCATTAATTTTGAAACTGTTTGACAACATTTATCGGTCAAAATTTTCATGCCACTGTTTAGGTGCTTGTTTTAGTCCATATAATGACTTTACAAGTTTACACACATTTTACTTTCTTCATGGAGCAATAAACCCCTCGGGTTGTTCGATGTAAATCTCCTCGTCTAGCTCTCCATTTAAGAAGGTTGTTTTTACGTCCATTTTGATGTATCTCAAGGTTATGCAAAGCTATAATAGCAATGAGAACATGAATGGATGTAATTCTCGTGACAGGAGAATATGTGTCGAAGAAGTCATAACCTTCTTTCTGTTTGAAACCCTTTGCTACCAAACGGGTTTTGTACTTGTCAATTGATCCATTCGCCTTATACTTATTTTTAAGGATCCATTTGCAACCTAACGATTTGCATCTTGGAGGGAGATCAACCAACTCCCAAGTATTATTGTGCATGATGGACTATATTTCACTGTTAATAACTTCTTTCCAGAACAGAGAATCCGGACTAGATAAAGTTTCTTTAACAGTTCTCGCTTCGTCGTCTAACATGAAATTAGTTAGAAAATCAGGACCAAAAGATGTATGTACCTTTGCCGTTATACTATGCCTTGGTTCTTCTTTTTCTTGAGGAGAATCGTAGATAGCTTCATAATTTTTCTTATTAGAACTTGCTTCTTTCCTGTCACCGTAAGGAAAGATATTCTCAAAGAATACACCATTCATTGATTATATGGTCGTTCCTTTATTTATGTCAGGAATTTCCTATTTGTGCACTATAAATCGATCTGCACTACTATTGCTAGCATATCCTATGAAAATGCAATCAATCGTCTTAGGACCGATTTTAACTTGTTTGGGTTTAGGTACTTCAACCTTAGTCAAACACCCCCACACTTTCAAGTATTTATAAGATGGTTGTCGTTCATTCCATAACTCATATAGATTCTTATTTTTACCTTATGTGATAACTTATTAAGAATGTAAGTTGCTGAAAGAATGGCTTCCCCCCCTCCCCACAAAAAAAAAAATAATGAATGGCTTCCCCTTACAAGTTTTGGAGTGAGCTTGAACTTATCAACATAGCATTCATCATCTCTTTAAGAGTACGATTCGTGTGTTAAGCAGCTTCATTTGATTGAGGTGAGTATGGAGCCGGTGTTTGATGAATTATGTCAGATTCCCAACATAAGTCTTCAAACAGAGCAACAAACTCTTCACCTCTATCATTTCATTTTTTCTTAATTGTTAAATTAAGTTAAGAATCAACTTCTTTTTTGTAAGTTTTAAAAGCTTCTAAAGCTTCGTTTTTGCTTTTCAAAAGGTAGACATAACAATACATAGTGTAATCGTCAATAAAAGTAATAAAATATTTTTTCTCACATTGAGTTTGCACAAATTTTAAATCACAAATATCGGTGTGAATTAACTCGAGTGGTTTCGTGTTTCTTATTACTGAAGGAAACATCGACTTAGTCATTTTCGCTTCAACATAAATTTCACATTTGTCGTGTGAATCTATTTCAAATATAGGTATTATTTTTGATTCACCAACCTTTTAATTGAGTTAAAATTTACGTGTCCTAATCTATCCTGCAATAAATTAGAACTATCCAGCAAGTAAACAAAAGAAACATCTTTATTCTTCGCCTTTGGGCGGTAAACATTCATTACATTCATTTTGAAGAGTCTTTTATCAAGGTACCCCTTTCCAATAAACATACCATTTTTTGTCAATACAAACTTGTTAGATGTCTGGGACATGGAGCACATCCACGAACGTGACTTCTTTGCCTGAATTCATCTTCAACACAACCTTCCCAAGTCCTACAACATTGGAATTCGAGGAGTTCCCAATAAATAATTTCCTTCCACTTAGAGGGGTGTAGGATGAGAAAGCATCCTTCTCGGCACAAATGTGACGAGTAGCTACGATGTCTATCCATCATTCTTTTGGGTTATCTTCCAACTTTGCTATGTTGGATTCAAACACGACCGCAGAGAGATCGAGCATGCCAACATCCTCCGTCACATTGGATTGGTGTCGATTGCCCATTTGATTGTCCTTCTTTGGAAGACGACAATCTTTAGCCATGTGGTTTGCCTTGCCGCAGTTGAAGCAACTCCCCTTGAACTTCTTAGTAGTTCCCAGCTTGGCTTTTTCAGGGCGCTTCCTTTTGTTGCCGGTACTTGATTCGACAAGATGGACTTTAGCCTCCATCCCGGCTTTGTGAGATTTTGCTTCTGCTTTCCGGTTGCCTTCCTCAATTTCAAGTCGTATGATCAAGTCTTCAAATTTCTCCTTTCGCCTTATGCTTGAGGTAGTTCTTGAAGTCTTTCCACATAAGCGGTAGCTTCTCAATCACGACAGCCACTTGGAATGATTCACTTAACACCATCCCTTCAGCTTCCAAGTCATGCAGGATTAATTGAATCTCGGACACTTTGTTGGCCATTGTCTTGGAGTCAATCATCTTGAAATCAAGAAACTTGCCGACGACGAATTTCTTCGATTCGTCATCTTCAATCTTGATTTCTTCTCCAAGGAGTTCCACAGTTCCTTGGTAGTCTTCACTTTACTGTACACACTATAAAGTGAATCCTCTAAGTCATTAAGCACGTAATTTCGACATAAGAAATCATTGTGGTTCCATTCTTCCAAGGCATTAAGCCTTTGGGCATCGACTTCACCATCCGTAGCAGGGGGGGGGTCCTCTTTCAAGAACCTTGACAGACCAAGAGTCGTCAAATAGAATAGCATCCTTTGTTGCCATCTCTTAAAATCAATACATGTGAAGTTGGTCGGTTTCTCGCCATGAGCAGGATGAGGGAGAACAGGTGCAGGAGCCGCAACAATAGCAGGAGCGGAGGGAGTAGCAGTGTCTTTTGCCATTTTTTCTTTTCAAGAAAACAGAAAATTCCGTCCTGCAATTGTTGTATACTTGGTGTAGGTTTTCCCGGAATAGCAAAGACAGTATTTTAAATAGAAGAAGGAGATGAAGAGAAATTTAATTATAAAAATTAATTAAAACAACAACTAGAAGTCGAGACTCGTGTTGGACACGATCTTCGCAAGGCAAAATTGTCTCTTATTGTGCTCACGATTTTTCGGTAATTGTCTCTAAGATGTAACGACTTTTCAATATGAATAGGCAGTCTGATCAAGGAGACACTGAGCCGTTAGTCGAACATTCACATATCCATTTGATTGAGTCCAGGTTCCAACCTTAACCACCCAAGCTAGTGATGATGCGGCGGTTTGGGTTAGCCGAAGCTAACTCATGCGTGTGACACCATTTGGTTACACCTTGTGGAATGTTTGATGCTCCTTCCCAAGGTGGACCTATTAATAAAGTATCTTAAAGCTCTTTATTTTATCAATGTGAGATATGGTTTTGCATAGCCACTTTATTCTTCAATTAGCAAAGTTAAGTTACCTACTTTTTTTTTTTTTTTTTGGTCCCTGGAGATGGCTTCACAACGTGTGGCGCCTCGCGCTCGATCCCTTCCCACGCCCCCTTAGAGGAAAAAAAGTTACCTACTTTGAGTATTAATATCTCATTCACCCGAAATTGGTTTTGAAATAATAAATATATCAACTTAACCTACTTGAAATGTAGATTTTGTTTTTGCAACTTATTTTCATTTTTAATAAATGAAACATGGTTGGAAACTTGGTCAAGCCAATTATTTGGAAAACCAATTTCCAACATATATATCCATCAAACAATCTTGATTTTCACGAATCGTGATGGATCCTAACATGTGAACTTGAATACATTAGGGTTCCTAGTAGAGGATTTGTATGTAGCTAACTGTGTACTTCTTTTGCAATTGCACCGACGTTAAACCTGTTGCTACAAATTTAGGAAAGGAGTTGCTGTTATTGGATGCTAAAGGAACAGTAAGTTGAACCTAGGTTGAGTGGGAGGGGAAACATCGTTTCGAAGGGGGTATAACTAGGCCTGCCAATGCTTGGGGTTGGGGGTATAATAAGCAGCCACTTTTTTTCACTTTGTATTGCATTTCCTTATATAACTTTCTTAAGCTATCACTAGGCAGTGATTAGTACTAATAACATTTTTGCAACAAATAAATTAAATATAGCAAAATCGAATCTTGTAATGATTAAATAAAATAGCTGACAAACCAATTGTTTTTAATTAGATACATTAGAGCGACATAGCTGCAGTACTCTTCAAAAACCGAAACAAAACTACGCAAATAAGAGGCAAATGTCTTTTTGGAGAGCATTTTTCTGGCTAAGGCAATAAAAGACAGTAGAAATCCAACTTAGAAGACTAGATAAAAGCCACCATAAATTCAGAATATATCTGCATTGTTGAAAATCCAAACAGCTATTTTCCAAATCTTAACAGCACAAACATAATAAGACTAGGTACAGGTACAAAGGAGATCTAGTTTCACTTTAAGGACCACCATATGAGGCAGCTTCATTTAGACTGCTCTTTAATTCTTCCTCCCTTCGCTCAAAATAATGTGATACCCGTGCCTGTAATGTCAAGAAGCAAAATAGGTTAGCTACTGTTAGCAATTCTGCTGAATCTGAAAAAATGGGGCTAACAATTGCAAGAAAGTACAATCAGGATAGCATACGTCGATTTAAATGGTGCACTGGTTGCTCCAACAACTGTGTTAAATGCAACGTCCTGAAATGGGCCAGCCATCTTGCCACGTGGAAACCATCCAAGGTCCCCACCTTTCTTCCCTGATGGACACTCAGAATATTCTGCTGCTATCTGGAAAATGAACACCACAAGGAACACACATGTTCAATGTTGTTGAACCCATAGCATAACCAAAAAATTCGCTCACAATGATTTTCTCTTCTTTAGCAAACACGTAAAGCTCCCTGCATTGCTACAGAATCATTTCGTATACTCCCTCCGTTCTAAAAAAGGGCACACCCTTTGACCGGGCACGCAGATAAAGGAGATCCATTTGACTCAATTACGTTTCAGTTTTACCCATGAAAAAGTTTGTAAAGATGGTTTGTAATAGGTGAAAGTCCCATATGTTGAAGCAATAAAAGGACAAAATGGTAAAATCATCATAAACAGAGGCATCGTTAGTTCATATTGAGAAACTGGAGACTTTTCTAAGAACATCCCCAAAAGAAATAATGGACTTTTTTCCAAAGACTGGATAGAGTATAAGCTAGTGAAGTACAGTTCTGCAAACATAACCCACGGATATATATATATGGTGATCATTACACAGAAGAAAAATTAGGTTTCTTTCTTAAAAAGAGAGCAAAATAAGCTGGTAGTTTCTCCAATTAAAATCAATACATTGGAGTTAACCTCCACTTGGACTCTCCTCACGCTTGGTATCTTGTCACTGAGGGTCACCTCTCTCCTTTTCCCCCCTATCTCAAAACACTACCCCAAAACAAAATATCATATTCTATTTTGATAGACATCCACAACTTCCTCACTGACACTACAAATTAGTATTAACACCCTTTAATTAAAATAACTTTAAAGAAGAGCATCATTGAAGGATACAAAATAAAATATTAGACTGATGATGGTGCAACACATTAGACTTCTTGTTTGCAAACATAAAGCAGAAAGGATGACATTGTTATTGGATGTCTCAACAGAATAAAGCTTGACGAGAATGGAGGTTGACATCAAACAATAATGGGCGAGTGAAGATAGGTAGTATCAACAATTGATTCTGCAGAACTTGAGCTTGAGGCCCATAGGGCTCACAAATACTCATAATATGCCGCATTTGACTTGAGAAGAGAATAAGGCTCTCAATTAAGTTCAATCAAGACAATACACTTCAAAATCATGCACAAATCAAATCATTTTGATGTTTGCAAAAAGAGGAAAAAGTGTGGGAAATGAGAAAGAAATTCATCCGATGCTAAACAAACTAAATCAGGATTTACCTTTGCAAACTCGGCTGGTGGAACCTTATCTCCATTGCTAAGCCAGCCATCTTGCAGCTTCTTATATGCTTCATTGATCTTCCCTTGCTTCTCACATAAGATATGCCTAGCTACAATAAATTAAAAAGGGAAGACAGACTATAGTAGGTCACACGAAACCAATACACAAGCTCCTGAACAATAGGCTGGTGAAGAAGAAACCTTTGACATAAGTGCAGGTACCAAGGCCATCTGCTGCTTTTCCTCCTTTCCCTTTACCCTTTGCAGCACCGTCATCACTACCCCCTGCTGCCTGTTTTCCCTTTCCCTTCGCTGCGGCCTTTGAGTCCTTTCCCATAGCCACTGAAATAACACACAGGTACGAAGAAAGCCAATTAACAACCATTTCATAAGCACACGTGCAATTTCAGAGAGAGTTGATTTGAGCAAAAGCATGCTCAAAAACTTTTTTAAGGAAAAAGGGATGAACTACCTCTCTCTCTCTCTCTCTCTCTCTCTCTCTCTCTCTCTCATAAGTTATGTGTATCCTTTTCCGCCATTCAATTCGCTTCATGAAGAAAACACATGGTACATATATATGGTCAACTTGTCAGAAACTAAAAACAAGAACGATAGGAAGTTGTAGCTGCGTTGCACCTCCCCCGTATGATGGCAAAGGTTAGATTATATTAAATCATGATATTCATCTTTAAAGGAAGCAATTGAGTACTTGGAAATATGTTGACTAAAAAAACTAGATATTAGACTTTCAAATTTGTGAATTCCAAGTATGTTTGATTTCAACTAAGTAATACTATTAGGCTTATTTATACTTCAAACGATGGAGCTATTCGGGTTATAATTGAAAAATTAAATTTCCAGTAAGAGCAATACGACAAGGTTCGAGGAGTAAAACCAAGATCAACATGTCAAATGTTATGGCACAAGCCCAAAAACTAACACCACTTTTCTGTGTTTATATGTTTTTTTTTAATATGGTTTTCTTTAACCTACCACAACAACCTTGTATCCATACACAGCCTCTATCTAACATGCATTCCATTTCCATCTGCCACAAACAAATATATTTCTGGCTATTTTTTATTTTTTTTGGTGATAAAAGTTATAACTCAACTCATTCAGCCTTCATCATGACTACATGGGTTTCAGAATTAAGACACATAAATTCCTTTTTTTCAAAAAACAAAAAATAAAAAAATAAAAATTCAGATGACCAACTGCTATCATATGCTTCTCAAGAATCTCAATTGTGTTGGGGGCATAGTTGAGCTAAACTTACTAATACTGGTTGTCCTAACTCGGTTCCACATACCTGTGTATGTATGTAGGTGTGCAAACCATCTGAATCAATTTCCTCTAGTTTCCATGTTATATTGGGGTGAGGGGCTAATGGGCTATTCTAGAACAAGCTTTTGAATTATCAATAGAAAATCGAAAAAGAAAATCCATATTCGTAATGAAGAAAAGAGGAGATGGTCGATGGACAATTAATTTTCGGTATGCGCGAAGACTAATAAATAGGAACCCCACCACTCACAATTGAAATTCATCAAAACCTATAATGTAAACCTTCAAATCAATCCCCTCAAAAACACGTACAAGTATAATTCAATAAATATTTGGGATGAAATCCAGTCATAAACGTATTTAATCGATCTGACTGTGGCGGGGGGAAATTACCTATCGACAAAGATGAACCACTGCAACTGCTGGAGTACGACTGACTGACTGACTTGACTGTGACTCCGTAGTCCGTGAGGCAGGGATATTTCCTATTCGTTGTGTGAGATGAGAGAGAGGTTTACTTCTAGAGCCGGCAAAAAAACCCGGCCCATTAAATATTTTGACGGGTGGGGCTTCCAATTTTGACGATCCAAAACTTGTTGGGCCTTTTAGCCCAGGCCCATGGATTCTTTGGACCAGATTTAAAAAATCAAGGTCTTTTTCAGGTTGGCCCAACCCATTCAAATTTTAAAATATATTTTTTTTATTTTTAGTATATTGTATACAAATACAACAAGGGTTAACTGAGCGGTTACAGGTTAATTGACTATTAGTATACTATTTATAAATACATTCTATAAATGCTTTCGTCTTGAAAAAATGATTAGACCACCCTTAGTATCAACTCAGTTAACCTTGATGTGACATGCCAAAAAGAAAGGCTTTTTAGTTAGAGAGAATCACGGGCTAGACCTAGACCCAAGGCGGACACACGGTGTAGACCCTTTCACTCGAATCAATCAATCTAGGTGAGCATCTGTTTAGACAATTAAGCTCATGTAACCTTGACTTGTCTTTCCTGAGGTCGAACATGTGACGGAAACCTTTAAGCGGTCTAGCTTTCTTTACTTTGTTGAACTAATCCACATGGAGAAGAGATTCGTTCTGATTTTCCAAGAAGAAAGAGGTCGTTCAGGTTTAGGCTCACAGGATTGGGCGCTACTGTATTGGCATTTTCTAATCTTTCGATTAAAAAACTTATAAAACACAAACATGATTTTATTGATGACGATATGTTTCTTTTATTGAATTATTGTATTTTTTTTAAGTGCTGCATATATACATTGAGCTTTTCATCACATGTTTTTGGACTTTAAATTGTAAATTTTATAATTTTATAGTTGATTTTATTTCGAGCCTAAAAACCCAATAGCTCATTGGCCTAAGATAGACCCGGTCCGGGCTAGCATTTTGATAGACCCATTGAATATTGAACCAACCCGACCTAAAAATTAGCTTTGGCCCATTGGATTTAGGCAGGGCCGACCCAACCCATTGCCAGCTCTTCTTCTTTAGTGGTTTGGAATTACAAATTTGTCATTTCCTCTCGGCTCTCACTTTCCTTTCCTGCGGTTATTTAGTACTCACCCCGTCTCCAAGACGGACAATTCTATCATGTACATCTTCAATTAAAATTGAGGCACTAGTCCTTTTATGTTAATCATACGATAAAATCAAGTGGGTGAAATTAAAAAAGTATATCCAAGTGTTATGGTCATCAATGAACCAATTAAGTTAAAAGCAAAGTTTTATTTGACATCCATTAACCAGCACTATTTTATGAAACCAGACATGAGGCAATTAAGAAATAGCATGTAAACAATATGAGTATAAAACTTCAAATGTTAAGATAGACATTGATGGGACCCGACCTGGGTCCCCCTACGTGGACCGACCACGTGGATTCCAGCTAGACTTGATCTGGTCCCACCAAGGGCCGAAGATCATTCCCCAGTCAGTCATCATCGACAATCACTAACCAACCGACGAAATGGGCGACCATAATCAGTAGAGCATGACGGGCAACCATGAATCGATGCAGACCATATGGTCGAGGATCACCTATGCTTTCGGAAGCGGTTTCTGGGATAAGACAGGTTTAGCCCGTAGCCTGTACATAGCATCCAGGTGCCTTCCCCACAAGAGCCGAGCAAGCCATGCAAGCCGCCATACCTTATCGGCTTACTCAACCGCCTACAATCCTCACTGCATACACAATCTGTTGACCACTCAGGAACTGCCAGCAAGCCGACCAGGGAACAAGTCCCACCAGTTGGGACCCTCATACCAATCATGATCCCAAATCTAGGCTACTATAAAAGGAAGCCTTTCCCTTCAAGAAAGGTAAGATAACTTAAGATTGCAAACTTATTATACTGCTGGTGATAGACAATACACAAAGAGATTACTCTCTATACACTGACCGGAAGTTAAGGGAACGCCTAGCTCCGGCATACCATATACTACCTTGTTACTGACTCTCACACCTGAGGGCTGTAGCTGGGAAACCCCCAGCACCCTAACGGTAGTCTTGCTTTCAGGTACCCACCAACAAAGATCGTCAACCAAAGCCCAGATATCCTCAGCAAGTCGGTACCTCCGGTACCCACGTACACCGACGTGACCACCAAGGGCCGGACACGTCAGCTCAGGTCCATTACGTGGACTGCCAGCTCAGTCACCCCGTCTTCGTGGCGTGATCAAGTGGTTCCGTTGCCGGGAATCGTTACAAGTAAAGTACGAATACATAATCAATGGATCAACAGACTCCTACCAAGCAAAACCAATCAGGAGCGAACAAACTACCACCCTCACCAGCAAGCAAATTAACGGTGGATATAGAACCGATGACCTCAAAAGCAACAGCAGGTCAGCCGAGTGTCGTGCACAATCTAGACGAAGAAACTCAAGTGGATCAACCTCGAACGGAGGGAGATGGACCCACTGAACAAGAAAAGCTCCTCGTAGAGGTAAAATTCTGGGAACGCCAGAAATCTTACCTTGCAGGAATCCAAGAGGCTGAGCTCAAAATGTTCGAGCTCCAAAAAAAGATAACGGCTACGATTAAGCCTCAAAACGAGCGAACCCCGACCATAAACGACGCTACCTCAAAAGAGAAGGGAAAGGAGAAAGCTATATCCCGGCCCAGTGCAAGGTCCAGGTTAGGAAAGCGGGCGATCGAGCAAGCACCCAAGCCTAGTGTTCAAAGCCGGTTAACATTTCCCAATGAACCAAGACGCTCCCGGCGAGCACGTGAGAGGAGCGAAGAAGGGGAATCTAGGCCGAGGAAAGAAGCAAACAGAACTAGAACATGTGGGCATTGCACACATTCCCAGCAATCAGGCGCAGGGTACCCAAAGAGTGGTCGGAACGCGACCACCGAGGTACAGGTATCGACCAATAAACCTTCTTTGGCCGTCGAGCAGGAGGTCAAATTCTTGAAAGGCCGATTAGAGGCCATGGAGAAGGGAAAACCTATGTTATTGCCTCCTGCCAAGAATGGCCCGTTCCAAGAAAGAATGAGGAAAGCTCCCCTCCCAGATAAAAAGATTCCTATTTTCGAGCCATACCAAGGCCTCACCAATCTTTGTAGATCATATGGCAAGCTTTGAGGTAAAATGAGCAGCTGTTGCTCGGAAAGAGGGCGCTGGGAAAGATTTTTGCGGGGACATTGAAAGGGAAGGCTCTGAAATGGTATACAGGCCTGCCATTGGATTCCGTGGAAAGTTGGGACGAATTTAGGCAGATGTTTGTCAACCAGTTTGCCTCGGCAGGACTCCAGCCAAAGAAGCAAACCACATGTGGGATCCAACGGAGGATTAATGAATCAACCAACTCTACATGGACGGGTTCATGGCCATGGTAGACCAGATCGTATATTTCGGAGGAATCGATTAAAATGTGCTTCATCTCCGGCCTACAACGAGGGTGATGAGGCGGGGAAATGATCTTCTTGCGACAAACCTCGGTCGGGAAATGTGCGCCCACGCAATTCGGGTAATCAATACCGAAGATGCGAAGAAGGAGGAGCAATGAGAAGAAAGAAGGAAAGAAGAAAGAAGCGAGACCACTCGAACAAATATGGTCGAGGATCGAGTAATAAGGAGGAGGATAATCGAGGGAAAAATACGTGGGACGATGTTGGTGGACACCACTCAATGCTAGCCGTGAGCACATCATGAATGTCTGCTCGATCGGGATAAAATTAGTAGACCTTACCCATTGAAGGAGACACGGTATCCTCGCAAACAAGCGATGTGCCTACCATAAAGATGTCGGCCATACGGCCAGGGATTGCATCAATTTGAAAAAGGCCATCCGAAATTGATAGATAGAGGCGAGCTCGGGAGGTTTGAGCGAAGGGAAATGACCGACAAGATAGGCCGAGAGCGAGGAAAGACATCAAAATCCTCGGCCGGATAACGGAGGACCGAGGCGTGATTAACACGATCGGGGAGGCGGCACCAAGTGGAACCCGGCTAAAAACATGATTTACAATTTGAAGCATGTGGTTCACATGATGCCACGATCGATGAAGCGGGAGGAATTACCTTACGGCTGGCGAGCTCGCGGCTAGCGAGGCGCTCGACAACAACCCTTGACTCTGCGGATGAGGATTCACAATAGTGAGGTGAAAGCGGGTCCTCATAGATCTGGGCGAGGAAGGGATATCTGTACGCATGCTTTAAGGAAATGGGGTGAGACGCCCACCTCGGAGCGGCGTCTGATTAGAGGTTTCACGGGGGCACAAAGTGGCGGTCAAAGGAATCATTACGTTATCGGTGATCCTCGGGGAAGAAACCAATACTCCTCGAGCGGAGGAGATTGATTTTCTAGTGCTCGATCTGCCATCCCATATAACGCCATACTCGGTTCACCCTCCCAAACAAAATTTCAAATGGTCGCATCCATGGCTCATCAAAGAGTCAAATACCTGTTTGAAAAAGGGATTGGAATGGTTTTGAATGATGCCTCGAGCACTTTGGAGTATATCTATAAGGAAAAAACCCAAAAAGAAAAGGTGGTGATTTCCTTGCAGGGAGAGGTGGTCGAAATCGGCGGTCGACCAAAAGAAGTCGAGAAGAGGAGGAAATAATCTGAGCATTTCTGAACCAACCCAAGCATAGCGGATTAAAGCGGTGGGAGCCCGGCTCGCCTGAGGCTGAGAACCGGGAGCATGGGTTTGTCGTTTCCATGGAACAAGCGGTGGGAGCATGGCTCGCTCAAGAAAGGAAAAAGGAGACCTCTAGTGGCCTGATGGCTGCTGAAGAGCACACAAAAAGCTCGGTAGTCACCAAAGTGATCACCATTGAAAGCTTGGACATTGATCACCAACCGGCCATCGAGCCAAATGACGATTTAGATGAAATTGTGATCAACCTCGATTTCCCGAGCGAAAGTCGAGTAGGAAGAAATCCCCAAGGAAGAGCGGCGGCGATCATCAAGCTACTAAAAAGCTTGGATGTGTTCGCTGGAGGATTGGCGACATGGAGGAATTAGCGAGGGCGTCGCTATGCACCGATTGAGCATCGACCAGGACTTCATCCCAATACAACAAAAGGCACGAATCTTTTCCGTGGAAAAACAGACAGCTATCAAGGAAGAAGTGTCGAAGTTGTTGAAAGCCAAAATTATTAAAGAGGTCTTGTATGCTACCTGGATAGCAAATGTAGTTATGGTAAAAAAAGTAACGGGGAAATGGCGAATGTGTGTAGATTTTACCGATCTAAATAAAGCTTGCCCGAAAGATTGGTACCCATTACCCCGAATCGACCAACTTGTGGACTCCATATCGGGGCACAAAATTCTGAGTTTTGTAGATGCATATTCAGGATATCATCAGATCCGGATGTGGTTGGCCGACCAGATACACACGGCATTTCGAGCAGCCGGCGGATTGTATTGCTACACAATGATGCCTTTTGGCCTCAAGAACGCGGGGGCTACATACCAGAGAATGGTGAATAAAGTGTTCGGGGACCAGTTGGGCAGAAATGTGGAAGCCTACATTGATGACATGGTTATCAAAACGAAGCATTCTGACCATGCCAAAGATTTGAGAGAAACCTTCTCAAATCTACGAAAGAACAAGATGAAGCTCAACCTTAGGCCAAGTGTGCATTTGGTGTGACAGAGGGAAAGTTCCTCGGCTATATGGTGAATGAGAGAGGAATTGAGGCTAATCCAGAAAAGATAAAAGCCCTGGCGACCATGGACGTACCATCCTCGATTAAATATGTCCAACAGCTTAATGGTCGGATCACGGCTCTCAGCCGCTTCATCGCCAAATCCGCTGAAAAGAGCCTACCCTTTTTTAAGGTATTGAAAGGAGGCAGAAAATTTGAGTGGACAAAGGATTGCACAAGAGCTTTTGAAGAACTCAGAGAGTATCTAGGCCGACCACCACTCCTCAGTATCCCAATACCCGAAGAAAAGTTGTACATTTACTTGGCTGCATCGGACTTCGGCGGTCGCCCGATCTTGGTCGAAGGAAGACAACATTCGAGGCCGATCTACTACGTTTCTCATGCACTACGGATGTGGAAGGGAGATATTTGGAAGTTGAAAAATTGGTTCTCGCTTTGATCATTCTTTAGCGAAAATTAAAAGCTTACTTCGGGCGCGATCATAGTGTACAGATTTTCCTTTGAGAAAAATTATGCATAAACCCGATATGGCGGGCAGGATGTTGAAGTGGTCAGTAGAGCTTTCAAGGGTATGACATCGGCTATGAGGCCGGAAAACCGATCGAGCGCAAGTCTTGGCCGACTTTATAGCTGAGACTTCGTTTACTCGGCCAGAAGGCGAGCAAGAAAGTGCTCGACAAATCACCCCGGCGAGCATAGAAGCGACGACATCGGTCGAGCAAACAAAAACAAGGCCACTTATATTTTGGACCTTGTTTGTAGATGGATCTGCAGGAGCAGAAAGGAGTGGAGCTGGATTGACGTTGAGTATCCCTGATTCAGGAGAAATCGACATGGCTTTAAGATTCAGTTCAAAACATCGAATAACCGGTAGAGTATGAAGCCTTGATCATTTGGAATCGAGCTCGCATTAGCCTTGGGGCTGAAAATATAGTGATCTGGCGACTCTCAGTTGGTGGTAAAACAAATACTGGGTGAATACGAAGCAAATCACCCAATATTGGCTAAATACCAGCAATTGACACAGCAGCTGTTGACTCGTTTCAAGTATTGGGAATTAGAACAGATCCTTAGAGAGGAAATTCAGGCGATCATCTCTCTAAAATTGCATCCTCGGAAGGCTGAAGAGGTCCCTCTAATATCGAGCTCATGTTCCTCGGGATCCCGACCATTAGCTATGAAGAAATTATGGTCGTCGTTGAAGCTCCAAGATGTTGGATCGGCGACATTAAAGACTACATTGAAAGGGTACTTTACGGAAGGGAAGAATGAAGCCCAAATTATCGAAGCCGAGCATGTAGATACTCGGTTATTGGAGGCATGCTTTACAAGCGGTCGAATACTAAGCCTCTCCTTCGATGCATACGACCGAAATGGTGAATGATTTCTTTGGCGAAGTTCATGAGGCGAGAGTGCGGAGGACACCACAGGCGAGGACCTGTCGGACAAAATGAATTTCCACGGTTACTATTGGCCGAGTATGAGGAGAGCCTTGATGGAATATGTAAGGAAGTGTGATAAATGTCAAAGATTTGCAAACATTCCTCGCGTACCCTCGGTCTTACAAACTCCGATAGTGGCGGCTTGGCCGCTTTGACATGTGGGGAATCGATCTTATTGGTCCTTTTCCCAAAGCAAAATATGGAGTGCGAGTATGTGATAGTAGCGATCGACTACTTCACTAAATGGATAGAAGCAAAGCCAGCAGCTAGCATAGAGGATCGAGCGATCGGGTTTACCTATGAGCGATTTTTTGCCGTTTCGGACTTCCTCGGATGATCGTCTCGACCACGACACGCAATTCTCCAAAAATTCTGACAAAATTTGTGATCGGCTAAACGTTAAACCGAGAATGTCTTGGTAGCTCATCCGAGGGGCAATGGCCGAGCGAGCGAGGAAATAAGAAGATCATGCACGCTTTGAAGCGAAATTTAGGCGAGAAAAAGGGAAGTTGGTTAGAGCAGATTACCAATCGTCTTTGTGGGGAATTAGAACATCGGCGCGAGGATCTCTTGGTGAAACCCGTTTGCATTAACATATGGCTCGGAAGCAATGGCTCGGTCGAGCTAGCCCTTCCTACCATTCGGGTTACTTTATTCGACCAACAACAAAATGATTTATCGAGGCGGCTCGATCGGATAACCTCGAAAAGCGACTAGAGGCCGACTTCGGAATGATCAACTACAAGAAGCTTACGAAGATCCACCACGACAAAAAGTTAGATCGAGAACCTTTACGGTCGGAGATTTGGTTATGAGAAAGATTGAAGCTACTGAGGCGAGAAGGCGAGGCGAGAAATAAGTTGTCTCCAAATTGGGAGGGTCCATTCGGAATAACTAGCCTTGTAAAGGGGACCTATAGGTTGGCCAGAGCTAGATGGCACACCTTTTAAAAATCCTTGGCATGTAGATCATCTCAAGGCATACTATCATTGATGTAACCTTTTTGCAAGATTAGTGAATGATAAGCTTTATTTTACGAAAGATAGTGTAACTACCTATTTTCATTCTCGAGCGGAGATGCAATAGGACCCATCCTCAAATGCGGAGGTGGGAAAAAGACCTTATCCTCGGTATACGAGGAAGGCCAACAAAAAGCGAATGAGTTTACTCATCCCGACCTAAATGCGGAGGTGGGAAAAAGACCTTATCCTCGCTAGCGAGGAAGGCCAACAAAAATGATAAATAAGTCAAAGTACTTATTCCCATCCTGGTACGGAGGAGGGAGAGTTCCTAGGATCAAGATACAAGGAAAAAAGCGATTGTATGAATGTGCTAAGCACTAACTATCCTCGACACGAGCATAGTTAGGAATAAAGGCTGAGAAAAAAGCAAACAAGTCAAAACCTCATTCATATATAGCTAATTTTAAAAGCGAGACAAATAAACAAAAATTGGTGACAAAATAAAGATTGTTTTGGAAATAAAGGCACACTAGCCTACAATCACTCGGCGCAGCGAGGTAAAATGAGATACTACTCGGGAGATTGGCGACCTCGGTCTCACGAGGAGGCGAAGGAAGACCATCTTTGCTCGGCTAAGGATGCGACCTCGAACTCGGCTCGGTTGGAATGTTCGCCTCGCCCGTGAATTGTCTAAGTTTGAGGTGCAGGTCGAAGTCCACTTCCTCGCCTTGCTCAACTTGCTTTGTAAGGGCTATTACATCGGCGACCATGGGGTGGGTGGCACCCGTTCCTCCATGTTGTATTTAACGTCCATTGCCGCGCATCGCCATCTCTTCCTCGGTAAAGGGATCATCTCATGCCCTTGCCTGCGGCATCGACAAAATTTTCACTACCCCATTCGACTATGGTGCCCAGACTCATCCAGAGGCGGCTACTCGAAGCATATGCGTGTGCTCGGTCATAGTAGGCGACAATTTCGTTATTAAAGGCATCGGTCCCTCGAAAGACTTGAAGGTCGCGGCCTTTGCACCCTCGACCTCTCCCTCCAGATTGGCAACTTTAGCCCTCAGCTCGGCTAACTCCTGCTCGGCCATTGCAGCCCTTTCTTCAGTCTGTTTCGCCTTCTCCTCGGCATCTTTGGCACTCTTCTCAGCAACAAAAGCGCGAGCTTCAGCCGAATCCTTGGCTTCATTCGAGGCGGTTTATCTTGGCGAAGACTCTTCTGGGCTTTCCCCTTTGCATGCTCGCTTGACAGGGAGGCCACTTGACCCTGCAAAAGCTCAAGCTCGTCTTTGTCAACTTCGGCCTGAGCTTTCAACTTGTCGACCTCGATAGCAGAGGCGTCGGCTCGAGTGGCCAGCGAAGATACAAAAGCAGATCTGAGAAAATACAACGAATATTAGTAAAGACAATCGACAAAAAAAAAAAAAAAAAAAAACAACAGAGGCAAGGAACATTACCTCGCTCATGCATAGACCAATTAGTCCCATGCCTCGGCGAGGCGAGGGAGAGGTTAACAATCCAGGCCATATCCCCAACTGAGCTCGAACAACTAGCCCTTGCCCGCATTTAAGGCCATGGGGAATCACGGCGACAAGCGTCAAAATTTTGAAGGGCCAGGGATATCCAAAATCCTTGGCGGTGGGTCCCTGCGGCTCGGTGGTCGGCCACAAAATCATCCCTCGGCCATGGGAATTTGTTTCTTCACGGCGAAGATATAGATTTGCCTTTGCCCTTTTGTTTTTCTCGGGCGGGGACGGCGGATATTTTCTCGTGCTTTCTTCGTCTTCCTCGAAGGCATCCACGATCATTGCCGCTTTCTTTGAGAAGGCGGGGAGCATGCTTCGGTGGAGATAGGCTTAGTAGGGGCGGCAGGCTCGAAATTCTTTTGGTCGAGGCGGGGGCTTACTTCTTCCCAGAGGATTCACCTTGGCGGAGCTCGGCGAGCCACCTTAGGCGGTAGAAGACCCACCGCTGCCGTCGTGAGGCGAGGGGTGGGCGGCGGGTAGGCCTTTTTGGGTCGGCACTGGCATCCACCGGTTCTTAGGCGAGTAACCCCGCAGTCGCTGGTGATTTTCAGTGAGGGCATCTATATCGATCATATACGAAACAAGCAGAGAAAAGTCGGTCAAGATGAGTCCAAAATTATCAAAGAAAAGCTACGAGAAGAAAACTCAAGTAAAAAGCTACAAAGTAATGATATGTACTTCCACGGCCTTGAGGAATGTATTTTCTTGGCGAGGCGGTCAGGAATTTATTTCCCTCGTGCATCGACCACCAGAGTCTTGGATGTACTCGGGAACTTCACATCGAACATCCGGCCCCTTAAACCTCTTGGTCGTCATTCCGAGCCATCCTCGACAAACTCTCATCGACACTTATTGCATTCAATCAAAAACTTCGGGCGGGCCCCTTCCTCTTACTCAAGGAAATCCTTCGATAGCGACTTCCTCGTACTCGTCTAAAGTCGCGGTGAGGAGAGGGACTTGACCCCTTCATTTGAAAGGCGAGGCGGGGAAATTCCACCATATCTACCCTACTATTAGCGGGACCTTCTCGTCCCGATGACCCGGTTTTCGGGGAGGCTTGGCGAGCAGGTTAATTCCCGGTTATAGTGTTTGCAATGAAGGCGCTTCATCGACTTGGTCAGCTTTGCAAAATAGGTGAGAGAAAGAGGCGAGGTCGGCTCAATCAGAGCATACGGACCGAGGCGCGAAAGAGATCAAATATCGATGAGGTTCGGCGAGAGGTCGAGGGATGAGCAGAGCTTCCTCTAAAGGTCGCATGAGAGTGGATCGAGGCCGGGTAGTCAGGCATCAAAGAATGAAATGTAAAACCTACTTTATCCTCATCGCTCTCGGCTCATCCATGCTAACCAAATTGTTGAGGCGAATCCCAGGAAAATCTTCCGACTATGATTGAAGTGATCATCCAGTTGTCTACGTCGGGAGGGTAGATGTTATTCCTCCACTCCTCGGTGTTCTTGACGGAGGACTTCGTCGGCCTCACGAAATTCCGGTGGCGAGCTCTCCCCTCGTTTTCGGCCGGGGCCTTGTTCGCCTCAGCTATGTCTGGGCGATCGCCTCGGTGAAATCTTGATTAAAGAGATCTGGGAGGGCCGAGGTCGTACTCGAACATACCAACATATGCGCCCGTAGGATATCCTCGCCGGCACATCCTTACGTCGGAAAGAGTGGGTAAATCTTCCTGCTGTAGCCACCGTGACCATGATGTCACCGCTGGCGCTCGGTAGTATCGGCGACCAAGCACCATCGTCTGCGAGTATAACCTTTTGGTCGTAGGAGATCGGACATCTGGCTGGCTCTGGCTAACGTGTTTTGTCCTCATATTTCTCGATGGCAGCGGTCGAGTTGGGCGAGGATGAAGAAGAGGTTTCGCTCGGGGCAATAACGAGAAAAAAGGCGGACACATGGGGGCTCATAAAAACCTAACCTATAGGCCTACGAGAATCAAGGGAGCGAGTAAAAGAAACTGCTTGAAGAAATACAGCGATGGGTGAGGTCGAGGGGCGAGCAAAGAAAAAGCGAGGAGTTTGAGCGATGGACCGGGATTCGAAAGAAGGCCAAAGAAAAAGGCCGGTGTCTAGGAAGCTACCCAGAGATGGCCAGGCAAAAAAAGCTGCAAAAACAGGAAAACGCTCAAAACTAAAGTCAAGAAACCCCAGTCGTATCAAAAGAAAGAGGAAGAGATGGCGAACACGGACACTAGGATTTTAGAAGCGAAAGAAGCGGTAGCAAGTGTCGAAATGAGAGGAGAAAGGTTTTGTTCGCTTTGTTTGAAGAGTGTAGAAGCGGAGGAGTTTAGAAGAAGAGTGAATGAGAAAACCGGGAAAATCGTGATTTTATGTTAACTTGGCACGAATTAGGCAGAGGCTCAGCGGATCTTTACCAAACCAACCTCTGTGCGACACGTGGCGGGCACCTTGCTCAAAATGCGCAAGCCAGAAGCGGCGTTTCGGTCCTGGGCCAGAAATGTCGCATTTTGGGAAAGGACATGACAAATGATTACCTACGACCCTCC
>CM028378.1:65434030-65521530 GCA_013146195.2 Codonopsis lanceolata
TTATATAACATTATAAAATCCCTCGAGGTTCCCTTTAAGAACTAAAGATCAAGCATGCACTTCTTGAAGAGAACGAGATACTTAAAGACTACTCAAGATTCATCAATTAACCATATTATGGTATTTCATAAATCCATCACCACACACATGAATTGGATGACTGTTCAGTCATCTTCACGACAACTCAAGATGTTAATCATAGAGGTTACTAAGGCATACACGGTTCGAGTATCCTCCCTAAGGAAGAATGATCACGAAGAAATCCCGGATTTTCCAAGGAGGGTAACAAGGTTCCCAAGTAAGGTCACATATTACATTCCTACCAATCTTGGGACTTCATTAAGAGTCCAATAGTATTATTGGTTCTAGTTCATAATTGAACCCATTCAAAGCGTCACGTCATTCGAGTTACGCATTCTCGATTCACACATAAACCACCCAAGGATTAGCGATAGTCTCGCACTCAATCATCATTCAAGAGACTCAATGAGAGTCTAAACCAAGAATCAATCTTATTAACAATGTAGTCTCACCCGAGCAATTCTCATAATTTCGCAATTGAGATTCAATGAACACAAGGAGATATAGGAATTTATCCTAAGATTCAAATAACCAATTTTATAACTAATTGACTTCATTTGGGTCAAACTACAATGTTCCAAATTTCTATTTCGAGGCATAATTTCGGGATTCATAATTTATCCGGGTTTCTAACCCAACAACAATCAATCTTAAATCATAAAAATTCCAATATACACAATAAACCCATTCGGTTTCAACCCTAACCAAAATCTATCGATATCCATGGAAACATATCATTTTGACATGTATAACAACAATAAATCACAAGGAACAAGTCTCTATCAATTAATCATCAAGATGCTTGTAGAGAGAGAAGCTAGGGCTTAAGCAATTGCCTCAATCGGAGCTTCTAGGATGTGGAAGACAAACCGAGGAAAGACTCACTCGGCGAGGGCCGATGGCGGTCACGGCTCGACAATCCGATGGCCGGAACTCCGGAATCGGCAAATCTCCCATGGAAGCTCCTCCTCCCTCTCTCTCTAAACTCACGGTTGAATGGTGAAAATGAGGGAGGAAGAGGGAGGAATTGGATTAATAAGGGTGAGGGATGACCATCCTACCCTTCCTAGCTGTGGACAAGGCAAAGGGGAGGGTTTAAAGTGGGGGGTAGTATAGGTTTTTCACTCAAAAAATCAAAACGAGGAAAGAAATCCCGTAAATGCACTTCGGCCGGGTGAGGCGGGCGCCTCACCCTATCTATCTTGCCGCCTCATTCTCTGAGGCTACTCCCAAGTTCAGTCCATTTTGAAATTGCTCTCTGCAGTTGAGGCGGGCGCCTCGCAAGGTCCCATGCGGCCGTCTCGGCTCCAGAACCTCTAAAACTTGATCTAAACTAGTCCTAAATGATCCCAAACTTTTGGGCAACCATTCTAAGGTCTAACCCTACTCAAAACAAGTCGGAAACACACCCGAACAACAACCGGAACAAGATAGAACAAGGCACCACTCACGCGACGAATGATCAATGAATCAAACTACCAACAAACACCAATCAAACAAGGATGACTTGGGCATGAAAAGACTTGTTTAAACATGGCTAAGATCTGAATATAAAGCCAAGAATTCATCGAACACTTCCGTGCGGCGAAATAGAGGCAATACGAGCAGGGGGCAAGGCCAAAATCAACACGTCGGCCGATTCAACAAACAAGCATAAAACTTGTGTACCAAGGCCTTATGAGACTCAATAACTCTCAAGACAAGTGGAGGAATGATTAGGAGTAAAATCGAGGTCTCACGAAAGAACTACGCGAGGAAACACTAAAAGTCAAATGTGACAGCGTCGGTATGCGACTTGTAACTTTAACTAGTTAAGGTCTATGGAACATATGGAACTAATATATTGGCTCCAATACAGCCTTCCTGTATTAATCAAGGTTCTTACCTCAAGTCGAGTAAGCGAGGTTACGGTTGAACGACACGCAAGGCAATAAGGTCAATTACACGAAGGTTCGGGGTCTTACACATCTTCTAAATGGATAAATTCAAACAGTAAGCCTTGAATCCAACATTGCTAGGTATCACCTAGAACTGTCAAAATGAGTTAGCGGGCGAGCCAACCCATGACCCACTTCAACCCACCATTTGGCGGCGCGGGCGGGCAGTCCAAAAACATGGTGGGCCTAAATACCAGCCCAACCCACCACTTTTAGGTGGCGGGCGGGCTAACAGACTGGCCTTTGACACCTTTAGGCGAGCCAACTCACAACCCAGTTCAACCCGCCATTTTGCGGGGCGGGACGGACCTAAGAAATACCAACCAAACTCACCTATTTTAGGTGGCGGGGCGGGCTAACCCAACGGGTCCAACCCATTTTGACAGCTCTAGTACCACAAATGTAGAATCGGATGGCTGAAAGAGTTTTGATGTCATCTCCTATATATTCTTTGTCACCAACATATTTATACATGTCCATAACATCACCAAACTCGCCCACATATATTTTTGTCAGCGATAAGCTAAAGGATTACAACACAGTAGCTATAAACTTGGGTTTTTTAATCATCGGTAACATATATGTGTAATATATTATAAAACCTGAGAATAAAAAACTACAATTAATCAATTTGAAAATTAAGAAATTTGAGAGATAACTAGTTAAAATTTGAGAGAGGTACCGATAAGTGGAATGAATTACGATGTTTGATTAGAATCTCTTGCAGATGACGAAGGATTAGAAATTTCAATTGTCTAACAGTATTTACATATCAAGGAACAAATATTGTTTAGAGTAAATAAACATAATTTAAATTTGAAAGAGATTGTTTAGAACATATGAACATAATTTGAATTTGAAAAATAATTGTCATTAAAATTTTATTATTAATTGAAGTGCACCAAAATAGGGCTGAACGAGCGGACCCAAAAGTACCCCAAAAACGTATTTAGAGTATGGGCCAAGCCCATACCCGGAAGGAGGACTGAGCCCATACCCAAGTGAGGGCCCAAGCCCAATTATGTGAAGAGCCATTAGTATAAATATGGGGAGACTTCCCCATATTAGAGGACTTTCCTCAACAAAAGCGACAGACGAGCCCCTTCGTCTCATTCTCTCCGCCATTTACATACACACACCATCTCCACTTTCTCTTTTCATGTATCACATATAACATATCTTGATTATCACGCTGAGGGTTTGTGGGGACACCCCACCCCTCACGGTGCTTTATTTGCGGGCGTTACATGCGGATATCCTACGCGGACGACCGCGGACGGACCGGCGACCTCGACATAACGTCACTTTCGGCCCAAAACACCACGACAAGATCACCACATTTTTGGCGTGATCAGTTTGGTTCCGTTGCCGGGAAACGCCTTTTTTTGTTACGCTCTACTCACTGACTCTGTCAGCCCCGGCGGAGCTCCGTTCAAAGGGTGTCGGAACTCACCTTAACAAACAACGTACACATTCTTTATATGAATTGGGCGAAAAAATTAAACATCACCAATGGCTGCCTAAAGAGATGAAGTCGGCGACACCTAAATCGATTCCATCCGAGTTGCCATGCTCCCCGTTCACCGCTCGGACACGCTAGAGGTGTTAACATTATTGTCACGTCCAGGCAATGCTCGATCACGAGATTTGGCGCATCCGACCTACAAACACAAAGCAGATAGCACCTTTAGGTGCGTAAAGTTCGGCGAGTTCAACGCCTCAAAATTGTCCCAAGCGGGCAGCCATGCTCCTCAGCGTGCCAAAAGCGGTGGAAGCTTCACACGTTTTCATCTCTGAGATTTAACGTATTGTTTGGTTTTCCACTGCTCTGTCAGGTGTTATTATTCCTACCCTCTGTTTCTTTGCCTAATATATTGTCTAATCTTGTTGACTTTGTTGCCATGCAAACCTGCCACCCTGATAGTAATTCATGATGAATAAAATATATCATTATGTGGTCCCTTCTAAGTTATGCTTTTCCATACCAACACGCCATTGTTAAAACACAAACTAATAATATAAGCATACAATTGACATTCCGTATTTATTGTTTTGTCTTTAGATCATTATTTATCAAAGCATGTTACAATAATATATTAATAATAAAATAAAGAAAAAGAGGATATTAACTAGTAGTCTGAAGTTGCTTGCCAAGGCCAACCATCATTTTTGATTTGAAGTTTCTTCTTTGAGGCCAACCATCATTTTGACAGTGAAGTTGCTACCGAGTCGAGCTTCATTATGTGACGAGTTGAAGTTGCAGGCCAACCATCATTTTTGATGACAGAAGTTGCTTCTTGAGGCCAACCATCATTTTGACAAGAAGTTGCATGCTTAGGCCGAGCTTCATTATGTGACAGTGAAGTTGCTGAGGCCAACCATCATTTTGACGAGCTAAAGTTGCTGAGGCCAACCATCATTTTGACGAGCCGAAGTTGCTTGCTTAGAGGCCGGCTTCATTATGTGACGAGCTGAAGTTTCTTCTGAGGCCAACCATCATTTTGATGGTGAAGTTGCTTCCGAGGCCAACCATTATTTTTCACTGTGAAGTTACATCTTGAGGTCGAGCTTCATTATGTGACGAGTTGAAGTTGCTTGCAGGCCAACCATCATTTTTGACGAGCTGAAGTTGCTTGCCGAGGCCGAGCTTCATTATGTGAAGAGCTGAAGTTTCTTGCCGAGGCCAACCATCATTTTTAACGAGTTGAAGTTGCTTGTCGAGGCCAACCATCATTTTTGACGAGGTTTGCTTGCTTAGAGCCGACCTTCATTATGTGACGAAGTGGAAGTTGCTGCCGGCCGACCATCATTTTATGACGACCTGATGCCGAGGCCAACCATCATTTTTGATGAGCTGAAGTTGCTTGCCGAGGCCAACCATCATTTTTGACGAGCTGAAGTTGCATGCCTAGGCCGAGCTTCATTATGTGACGAGCTGAAGTTGCTTGCCGAGGCCAACCATCATTTTATGACGACCCGAGTTGTGCCTTTACAAACTACTACGTGGTTATTTACTAGGATGCGCCCCTACCCCGCCTCGCCGAGATCACATTCTAGGCCATACACCCACATTTTACTGCTCGCAGCTAATAACAATCATTAATCGGGGGGCTGCTACCGAGGCATGAAGCAAACATAGATCTTTATTACTTCTCGATCTACATATACACTCCTACACTTAAGAAGTGGGGGGCTACTACTACCACTACCACTTAGGAGACCCTACAGCATCTTTGTTTATATGGCAGGGCCCTACGATCATTATAGCTAAATTCATGGCATTTTTATTCATATTGGCCACAGGACCGGTGACCGGGATTATTACTTGGAATTATTACTGATGATATAGACCAGTATTTAGTATCTACGCATATTACTCAGATTATTATTTTCGTGCCCGCGCACGCTATGCTGGCGCCAATGTCGAGCTTCATATTATTATTATTCACGTGCCCATGCACACCACGCTCGCGCCAGAGCTCGAGCTTCAGATTATGCTCGTGCCAAAGCCCGAGCCTCATATTATTATTCCTCGCGCCCGTGGATAATTTGTATAAATTAAAAATTATGAAAATAAAAAAAATATGGAAATAGAAGAGTTTTAGTCAAATTAAACTTGATAAATTATATAGGATACAGTCTAGTTTAATTAAGCGATATTTGAAAAAAAAAACGAAAATCCTAAATCTCTATCATAAATTTTCTCGTAAAACTATATCCTAAATCTGTTTTATCTTATCAAATTAGTTTTAGTAATTTTATCATATCTAATTATAATTATAATTTTTATCTTAAACTAATCGATTTTGAATTTTTTTTTTTATCATTTCAAAAATGACACGTGGCAGCAGCATTGAACATTTAATTAAAGTAAAAATCTTTTACCATTTCAAATTTGATAAAATCTATCCGCAACAATTGTGATAATATCAAATGTGATAAAAACTAACTTTTTATCTCTAAAACTTTGAAATCAATTGTGATAATATCAAACTTATCATAACTAACCGTATAAAACTTATCCTAAACTAATTACAAAATCAAATGTGAATAAACTTTTATGAGTAAAATAAAAAAAACTACAATTTATAAGAGGGTGACACGTGGCCTCACATAATTTTTTTAAATTTTTTTACATTTTACAGAAAGTCGCCACGTGGCAGTAGTGACTTCTGTTTTACTTATAATTAATAGATTATAGATGGCAAGGGTAGATTTTTCCCTCCAAAAATTTCACTTTTGAATTATTGGCTTTTGAGTTATCATTTCAATATTTCTCTCTCCTATCTTCTCCCTATTTTCTCTCTCGTCACCACCATCTTCTCTATTTTAATTATGTTTAAACATTTTTTCTCTCTTTAAACATAAAAAATAGTAAATAAAATAAAAATAATAGTTCCGGAGTCAAGAAAACAATAATATAAGAGGAGGTTAGAAAAATAAAAAATAATTTATGGAACAAGTCACTATTTGAGCTGCTCGGCCCAATTAGGCCCAAGCCAGGAGCCACGTGTCAATCGTGTGTATCTTCCGAGCAAGCGAGCAAAAATGTTACGTGAGTAATCAGGTAAAATCTCTGTTTTGGCCAGGATAAATACTTGAGATGAGGGCTTAATTATGCGAGCAACCTAGCTCGATTGCACCAGTAGGTTGAGGGAGCAAGCAACATTGCTCGATTGCACCAAGTAAGTTACAAACAGTTGAGGGCATTGATGTCCGGAAAAGATCAAGATAACAGTTGAGGGTGGTTACACCCGGGCAATTAAGATAAACAGTTGAGGGTGGTTGCACCCGAGCAATAATCCCGACTATTAGCCATGACCGTTTGCAAAGGAGTTGATGCTCGTCATGGGCAGTTAATTCCAATCATGTGCAGTTAATGCCAATCATGGCGCTAATGCCAATCATGGGCGCTATTCATGATTATGGGCAGTTATGCCTCCGGCACATATAAAAACCTTGTCAAAATTTGGAGAGAGGTATGCGCAATCTTATTCTCTAGCCTAAACTCTGTCGAATTATCAACTCTCTTGTGCTAATTCACACGCCGAGGGCTTTTTGCAGGAGTGCCCCCGCCCAGCTTCACGCTTGTTCATTTTACCCGAGTTGGGCTCAGAGGATCTACAAACACGTTGAAAGCCGTGTGTTTAGAGATTGGGTTTAGTGGGTCCGCATTATCTTGGACGCATCAGTTGGTTCCATTGCCGGGAAACGAAGATTTTTACGGCATTAAACGTTTAGTCAGATACTTTTTATTTTAAGAATTTTATTCATGGCGGAGAACGGAGTTAATGGCGATGGCAGCAGTCGCAGAGAGGAGGCACATCAGAACCACAGCCTCAATCAGGCTGCTGGGAGTAATGTCCCTCCACCCCATGATGCACGTCACCACCGAATCGAGGCGTGGGTTGAATCGATGGCCGGCGTCAAGCCGCTGGGTTAGCCCATGAATTTCGTGGAAGAGGCTTTACGCCGAGAGCCATCTATCTCTGGCCGATGCATCAACTCAACTTACAATGATTGCTATGGGCAAACCACCATTGCCCATCGAAGTTGGATCCACCGCCACTGTTGGCACCGGTCGCCGGCATTTCACGCACTGGGAAATCCGATGCATCCTTTGGTCGTACATTCCCAACCACGCGAGCATGGTTCTAAGCGTAATGAGCAACCAGAGGGAAGTAAGGCCAGTCATAGGGTTATCCCTAGTGTCCATTCAAGGTTGGGACCTCGAGTTGGTGAGGATTCAGCCTGGCCACGCCGCCGGCGCCACCTACACCGCAGAGGTCGCATGCTCAGACGCCGCTCACCATCACCGCGGCGATCTGCATATAGTCGCCGCCACGATCACCCAGGGTTCTTATGCTCTGAGGCGAGGACTCCTTCTCCCAGGCGGTCTCATCAATCAGCTGCACCTATTGCACAGCTCGCTGGGGCACCTCAGGGACAGGTGGCGCAGGCCGTGGGGGCTCCGCAAGCCATTGCGGCTATGGGACCCCCACAGGCCCCTCCTATGCCTGTGGTACAGCCTCAGCTTGGGGGTGGTTTGCCTGCAACCATTAACATGCACGATTTCGAGGAGTTGAAGCGCCGGATGGAAGCCTGGGAACAAGGCAAGGCTCTAGATGGGAACTTTCTGGGTACATCTGCTAGCCCGTTAGCCCCGTGGATCGAGAATGCACCACCAACGCAGGGGTTGATTTTCCCCAACATTAAGGAATATACGGGCAAAACCAAGGCCGTGGACCGGTTGATGTCTTTGAGTCCCGTGATTGGCTTGGTGACTTCGCACAAGCGTTGAAGATTAGAGCTTTTGTTGGTGCCTTGCAAGGAAAGGCTCTGGCTTGGATGGGTGCATTACCACGACGCTCGATTAATAATTGGGCGGATTTGCGAGCAAAGTTCTTGGCCGATTTTGGGACCGCGGCTCATTAGCAAAAACAAGGGCCGATTTGTCCAAGGTCAAGGTGGTGCACATGAGTCAACAAATGAAGTTACCTTGAGAGGTTTACCAAGGTTCTCGAGCAAGTTCCAGGCCTGACCGAGCAAGAGGTCACGTTGTGTTTTGAAACGGATTGTTAGAAGGAGAAGGCGGTTTGCGATCGAATTGAGTATGCGTGAACCGAAGACACAGTGTAGATGCTCATGCGAGCACGTAGTGGTGCGCCGGTGAGACAAATAAGAAGGAAAAGAAGAAAGAGAGTGAAGCCGGGATAAGGGAAACGGCCAGCAAGGAAGTGGCGGTTACAATAAGAGTAAGTCTCGGTATGATCGGCCGAAGGAGTTTCTTCGCGAATCAGATTTGACCCCGCTCAATACATTGCGCGAGGACATAATGTACGAGATAAGGAACGAGCTTCCTAATCCCCCTCGTATGAACCCAAATACAGCCGGAGAGAGGGATCAGACGAAGAGGTGTGCCTATCATGACGATTATGGGCATACTACAGAGGAATGCTGGCCATTGAAGAAGGCCATCCAGAAGTTGATCAACGAGGGGCGGTTAGACCGCTTCAAGCGAGATGCAGGCAACAGAGGGAATGCACCTAGGCGGGAGGCTCCACCCATTAGGGGGGTCATCAATGTTATAATGGATGAGGAGCTCACTCCGACACAGCTTGGCAAGCAAATTTATTCCTTATCAAAAGTGGTAGATCGACCAACGACCTTGCAGGATGGAGAACAAAGTTATAGCTTTACTCGCAATGAAGTTGGCGAGTAGTGTTGCCGAGAGCGCCGCCGATTGTTTCGCCGCGGACTGGGTCGTGCACAGAATCTTGGTGGACACTGGAGCATGTCGGGATGTGATGTATTACTCCTGTTTCCAAGGTTTGGAATTGAATGATGATCGCCTGAAGCCGTATGCTGGGGCTTTAGAGGGTTTCACAAATCATAAGGTCCCAGTGAAGGGTACTATCGAGCTGGAGGTATTTATTGGTGAGGGACTCGGAACCCGGCCGAAAAGATTACCTTCATGGTAATTGACTTGAAATCTCCATACAACATTATTTTGGGCGTACCGAGCATGACTAAGTTTCGATGGTCGCGCCAATCCCGCACTGCAGAGCCAAATTTTATACCGATCAAGGAGTGGGAGTATTATGGAGTCAACCGCGAGCAGTGCTTGAATATGTTCGGGATACGCAGAGAAAGAAGCAGAAGTTGACCTTGGAGGATGGCGAGCGTAAGGTTACTATCAAGCATTCAAGGAAACTTCTCATGTGATCAGGACCATCGGTGGTAGCGATGGTACAGAGAATTTGGAAATGGAAGCAGCTCCATGCCGACATTGAAGTCGGGGAGAAAAGTCAAAATGAAGAGGATATAGCTGGTCGCCGCCGAACAAATATGGAGGTTCCATCTTTACCGTCAAGCATGCTTGTACCGGCACAAGCCGAGCGAGAAGAAGTGGCCGAGGAAGGTATTAGCAATCCTTTGCCGACATTGACGTCGGGGGGATTTGACGAGCCAGATGAGGTCGTTGACCTTGTAGATGAATCTTTGCCAGCATCCATGTCTGAGGAGCCAGTTGAGGCTATGGAGGTAGACCAGCTCGATAAAGTTGAGGATCGAGCTGAGAAGGATGAAAAAGTGGAGTGTGATACGCTCCAAATGCGAGATGAGCCAGAGTTTACGGCTCAAGACGAGCTAGAAGAGATAGTCATCAATCCAGACTATCCCGAGCAGAAGATTAAGATTGGTCGAGCTTTGACGGCAGAGGCAAGAGAAAGCCTAGTTAAGCAACTGCAGGACAGTCTGGATATCTTCGCTTGGCGACCAGAGGACATGCAAGGGGTAAGCGAGGATGTGGCCTTGCATCAGTTGAATGTTGATCCGCTTACCGCCAATCCAAAGAAATGACCACGGGTTTATTCGGTAGAAAAGGACCAAGCGATCAAGGAGGAAGTCGAAAAGTTACTCAAAGCAGATATTATCGAGGAGATACATTATCCAACTTGGTTGGCTAATGTGGTTATGGTAAAGAAGTCAAACGGCAAGTGGCGGATGTGTGTTGACTTCACAGATTTGAATAAGGCTTGTCCAAAGGATTGCTATCCTCTGCCGAGAATTGACAAATTGGTCGACGCCATTGCAGGGTTCGAGCTGCTAAGTTTTATAGATGCTTACTCCGGGTATCATCAAGTGAAGATGGCTGGATCAGATAAGGCTCTAACAGCTTTCCGAGCAGCAGGGGGGCTGTATTGTTATAAGATGATGCCTTTTGGTTTGAAGAATGCCGGGGCCACTTATCAAAGGATGGTCAACAAGGTGTTTAGCTCGCAGATCGGGAGAAATGTTGAAGCCTACATTGATGATATGGTGGTTCAAGACCAAGGGGCGCGAGCACACAGAGGATCTGGGAGAAACTTTTGCTAATCTCAGGAGGAACAACATGAAGTTGAATCCGAGCAAATGTGTGTTCGGAGTGAAAGCTGGCAAGTTCCTCGGTTTCATGGTTACTGAGAGAGGAATTGAGGCTAATCCTGAGAAGATAGAGGCATTAGTCACTATGAAGCTTCCTCGCTGTGTTAAGGACGTGCAGAGGCTAAATGGCAGGGTGATCGCTTTAGGAAGGTTCATCTCGAGGTCGGCAGCGCTGCTTGCCTTTCTTCAAGGTTTTGGGTAATAAAGGGTTTGAATGGACTCGAATGCCGAAAGCTTTCAAGGAATTGGTGGAGTATTTAGAAGTCCACCCTTGTTGAGTAGCCCAGATTTGGGGAAAAATTATATGTTTATCTGGCAGCTACCGAGCAGGCAAATGGTAGCCGCTGTTTTGATTAGGGAAGAAGGCAATGTACAAAAGCCTGTTTACTATGTATCAAAAGCCCTCACTGATGTAGAGGGAAGATATTTTAATGCAGAGAAATTGGCTTACTCGCTTGTTGTTGCTGCTCGGAAACTTCGAGCTTATTTTTCTCGCCATTCAATTGTTGTGTACACGGATTCGCCTTTGCGAAAGATTTTGCACAAGCCGATACCTCTTGGTCGTTTACTTACTTGGTCAATTGAGTTAACCGAGGTTTGACATCGATTATCACCACGGCGAGCAATCAAGGCGCAAGCTATAGCAGACTTTGTAGCTGAGACAAGCTTTAAGGAGTCTATCGAGGAAGAGGTGGAGAGTAAAGCAACAGCGACGAGTAATGCAAGTCCAAAGCCGAGGCCGGAATATTGCTGGGAACTTCATGTTGACGGTTCGGCTAGTCGATTTGGGAGTGGTGCTGGTTTAGTGTTAGTTCCAGCCGAGCAAGATGTAGAATTTGAGAAGGCATTATGCTTTCAAATTCCCACCAAACAACCAGCCGAATACGGCTTTAATTGCTGGTCTCGAGCTCGCACAAGACATTGGAGTGCGGGCAGTGGTGATATATTGTGATTCTCGGTTGGTGGTGAATCAAGTCAAGGGCGACTACGGAGTGCATCACCCGATCTTGGTTCGTTATTGTGCGATGGTAAGAGAAATTTTAAAAGATTTCGACATCGGGAGCTAGTAAGAATTGCTCTGGGAGGACAACATGCGAAAGCGCAC
This sequence comes from Codonopsis lanceolata, assembly GCA_013146195.2. Taxonomy (NCBI): domain Eukaryota; kingdom Viridiplantae; phylum Streptophyta; class Magnoliopsida; order Asterales; family Campanulaceae; genus Codonopsis; species Codonopsis lanceolata. The sequence continues at coordinate 65,446,079 of CM028378.1, forward strand.
TATTTATCGAAGATGGTCGAGGATGAAATCCGCCTTTACATCCTGGAGTCATGATCGAACATCTGGAAATTCCTGTCATCGAGAAGGAAGTGGTCATGGACATAGAGCCAGCTGCAAAATGTTGGATAGATGATCTTCGAGCATACATCGAGCATGGGGTGTTGCCTGAAGACAAAAAGGAAGCTAGAACCGTCCAAAAGCGGTCATGCCGTTACATTATCTTAGACAACGTCTTGTATCGAAGATCTTATACACGACCTTTGTTGAGGTGTGTTCGTCCTGAGATGACGGAAGGAATCTTGGGCGAAGTGCATGAAGGCAAGTGTGGAGGTCATCCTGGCCAACGATCGCTAGCCGAGAAAGTGTTAGCAGCGGGATTTTATTGGATAACTTTACGACGGGATGCCGAGATATATGTTCGTCGCTGCGACAAGTGTCAATGTTATGCAGATATCCCACGGTTGCCATCTACCGAGCAGACTCCTGTTATCGCGTCATGGCCATTTGACATGTGGGGAATTGACTTGATTGGTCCCTTTCCGCTGTTCTGGCCGAAGTTCAAATATGCAGTGGTTGCCGTGGATTACTTCACGAAGTGGGTGGAAGCGAAGCCACTGGCGACCATAAGCGAGGTGAACGTCATCGATTTTGTACACGAGCACATATGGTGTCGGTTTGGGGTCCCGCGAGCAATTGTGTCTGATCATGGGACCCGCTGAAAATTTACCAAGGCGCGAGCAAATGAGGGTGAAACATTGGCAATCATCTGTGGCATATCCACAAGGCAATGGTCAGGCAGAAGCTGCGAATAAACAAATTCTGCATGTTTTGAAGAGGAATTTGGAAGAAAAAGCTGGAAGATGGGTAGACGAGCTGCCTTCAGCCTTGTGGGCAGTAAGAACAACAGTAAGGGGTCCAACCGGGGAAACCGCTTTTTCTTTAGCTTATGGGTCTGATGCTATGGCTCCAGTAGAGATGTATTTGCCCACCATGTGGTCTTAAATTACAATGCCTGTTCTAATCACACGCCGAACAACAGATTTGGACTTGTTGAAGAAAGACTACCGGAAGCCAAAATGAGAATGGCCAACTATAGCAACGAGCAAAGGCTCACCACGATAAGAGAGTTCGTGGTCGATCATTTGCGCGGGGATTGGGTCCTTCAGAAGATTGAGGCCACGGGCCATCGAGCTGAGTGGGGGAAGTTGTCACCAAACTGGGAAGGCCCTTTTCAAGTTTCGAGAATTATTAAGGAGGGCACCTACATGTTGCGAACAGAGGATGGTGATGAGTTAAAGCATCCATGGCATGCGGATCATTTGAAGAAATACTATTGGTAATTGATTTACAATATGTAATTCTTTTGATCTTTTTCTCTCATGATAAATGGCAATGATGAACTCGCTTGTCTTTTCAACTTTGTGTTTGAAAAGTGGGTTTTTGAGTTGAATCCCTTCAAGTCTTTGATCGAGCATAAAGGTCTTTATGTTCAAGAAAATTTGAAGGGATATTTCAGCTGATCGAATAACCCTTTATTACGGCATAGAGGGCTTTATGTTCGTAAGTGAGGGGTATTCGAGAAAACTTGGTAAATGTTGATCGCTTTTAAAGCGAGTAAAGATGATCGAATTCTTATTACGAGCATGAGGGCTCTATGCTCGTAAGGGAGGCATTCGAGTAAAAAGCTTAGTTAAATGATGATAGAGCGAGTAAAAACTTAGTTAAATGCCGATCGCGAGCGAGTAAAAGATGATTTTGTTTGGCTAAAGCCGATATTAAGCGGTCATTCAAAAAATAAAAGAAGTTAAACTATTACGCACAAGAATTTAAATTGTTTTAAGACAAGGCACGAAGGCCGAAAGGCGCAGTTCGCGACGAGCTCAAACAATGGGGCAAGTTGTTATCCTCGCTTGAAGCAATCTGGGTTCCTCGGATTTGCAAGTGGTATTCGTGATTGTAACCTCATCATCAGCTTGATCATCGGTGTTATCAGCAGTGGTTGAAGGAGCTTGTGATCGCCAAATTTCTGTCATGAGGTCGGTGACTGTAGTATCGGCGACAGGAGGGGGGATCCATGGAGACAGGCCCTTCGCAGCGTCGGCTTCGGCCAAGCCTTCTAATTCATCCTCGCAAAAGGCACTGGGAGTGGCCGCCCGGCAGATGAGCAAAAGAGGGGTTAGCTCCCCATTCAGAAGCCGCCTGGCTAATCTCCATCCACTACAAAGTAGCCGCCTTAAGATATGGTTCATTCCCTGCACAAAAAATGGATAAGCTTCACCTTCTACACTGTTGGCAAAGTCGGTCGATCTCTTGTAATCCTCAATGATTTGCTGCTTTTGCTCGTCATCCGTCATTGTGCCGACCTCTGACACCAATTGCTCGAGCTTGGTGATAGTGGCGTTGGCGCCTGTGTCGCTCGACAAGCCCGCAGCCTCCCGACGCACCTGCTATATTGTTGAGAGCAGCCTTCTTCTCGATTTTTTGACAAGTTCAATTGGGCTTCCAAAGTCAAGTTTTCGCTTCAACTTTGGAAAGCTCCGTCACCTTGCTGGTAAGGGATTCCTCGGAGTTCTTGAGGTCGGCCCGGATACAGTTGATTTTTTCCTCCAGAGCATTCTTTTCGAAGCCAAAGTATCCTTCTCAGTGGTGTTGGTTTTATTCAGGTTGGTGATTAATCGTTCATACATCAAAACAGATTTGTTGGCGATCTGTTGGAAAAATTGATTAGAAGCGGGGAAAAAGAAAGAAAAAGAAAGAAAGAAAGCAAAAGATAAGAGGACTGCTTTACCTCAGTTAGACACAGGCCCATTTCACCGATCAAGACGGAGCTCGCTTGGTCCGCGTACTTTTTCTGGATGCCGCTGTGGTGAAGACGCTTCATCAGACCAAGTCCAGTAGTGGCTGGGAAACCTCCTCGCTTGTGTACAGCGATGTTGTCCAGGTCTGATACTTTAGCGAGTTCCCTAATGAGGGCGGCAGCTTTTGGTTGATCGTCGGGCATGACGAAACCCTCCTGTTGCCAAGTAGGAAGTGAGGGAGTGCTCTTCGACCACGCCTTTGTCCGCTCGGCGCCTGCTTTCTCCTGCCTCGATTGCTCGACATTGATGATCGGGGAGATACATTCACCGGTTCTCGCACTGGGAGCAGAGATGAAAGTGGCAGATTGCTCTGATGTTGGCGCTTTTGTTCCACGGCTGAGGTCGCAAATGACAAGAGGGAGACTAATGGCAAAAGTGTGGTTGATAACCGCTAGCTCGCTTTGTTGGAGCTTCTCTTGGCGGCTTGCATGAATTTCGAAACGTCTGAAAGCTGCCTCATTTCTGCACAAGGCCAAGAAACTGTTAGCATCGAGGAAAATGTAAGCATGTTGAATTATCAAGGAAAAGGTTGACAAAGTAAATGGTTGAGAGGAAACCAGAAAGTGAAAACTCAGTCTAGGGTTCCAAAGGCGAGCACAATCCTCGCACTCACTTGGGAACCTATTCCCATGGCAAGAACCCCAGTATGGGTGAGGGGTTTCTTGGTCGATTGTAACCCGGGGTTCAACTCTTTCAACGGGAGGTAGGAGATCCCAAGAAAGTAAGGCCGAGGTCGAAGTAAGAACTCGCCAGTCCAGCACAAAATCCTGCCCGGTTTGCCCTTCTCGTGCTCCCAACAGCTTCCTAAATGCCTTGACTATTCTGGGTTCCCCAGCTCGGTAGGCGTGTTTGTCATTTTCTGGAAGACCGTAGTCACTAATGTAAGGCGCAAACGGCCAGCCAATGCTCGATTCGATGAGCAAGGCTTTCCGTCCCCAAAGGCCGACCTTATTGGGGCTATCGAAGAAGCTTGAAAAAACCATGGTTTGAGCGGCTGTTGATGCGGCCAGTTTTCTTGTCAAGGGAAAGGAGGAAAAACTTTCGGAACAAAGTCATATCGGGCTCGAACCCGAGTGACCGGCAGGCTACAATGAAGGATACCAGGAATCTAATCGTGGTTAAGGTCAGGTCACAGGGGAGGGTGTTAGAAGCATTCATCAATTCGACGATGAATGGGTCAAGGGGAAGACGGAGTCCGACTTGGAAAAAATCAAAGTAAAAAACCATTTTATCTCCTTGAAAGTTATGGCCTTCGCTGTCAATGTTCAAATCGAAGGCACGGACACGGTAAAGCTTGGGGTCCATTCCTAGTGAATAGAACCAAGTACTAACCTCGTCCTCGCTGTGCAAGTCTTCCCATCTGATTGAGGGAGAGGAAAAAGAGGGGGCAGGAACAAATGGGGTTCGGCTTGGTCCAGGTAGTTGCTCGTTTGGGCAAGGAATATTACTCGCTTGTTCGTTATCGATCTGTTGCCTGCTCGCTTGTGAGGGTTTTCGTCGGCGCGTAATCAGTGGAACCACGTCTCGCTCGCTTTCTTCGGAAGAAGATGAGGACGAAGGCCTCTCTACTTGAGCTCTATGGTCATAGCTCTGTCCTTCAATTTCAGAAACGGTTCCTTCGCTAGACATCCTACAGGAAAAGGAATCGAGAATTACAGGTTAAATATTGACTGGGTAAAGTGTGGCAAAAAAGTTGGTCGTAGCATATGGGTTGCGAGATCAGTAAACAGGGTACTGACCCAGATTTTCTCGATTCCTTGGGTTTGGGTTGCTAATTGGTAAAAGACGAAGGCGATTGAGTTTTGGGCAAACAACTTACAGAAAATCGAAAAGGGGGTTCACATAGTGTAAACCCTAACTCAGAATTTAAGAGAATGTAATGCAAGGAGATGATGAAGAAGGGGCAGCGAAATACCTGGAGAATTTGATGAAGATCTTGATTTTGTTTTCGAAGTATGACAAAGATGCAATCTGGGAAGTGGTCCTTGATGAAGATTTGCAGAAAGCCCCGCCTGTTTCGTCTATCTGCTTGAATGGTTTTCTGAATTGCAAAGGCGTAAAGTGGTAAAAGGAATCTAGTCCTGCCTTTTATACGCAATGAAGCCGCCGTTTGAAAGTTGAATCATTGGGCCCGAAGCACGAGGCGCGCTGAACGAGGCCGCATTTAATGGGCATAGGAAGTTGAACCTGCAGTTCAGACTGGCGGCTGACGGCTGACGGCCGACGTTTCGTACTCTTAAGAGACGCTTGTTCAAGACGTTTCGTGAATTATTGCTCATTTAGTTTTTGGGTTTTAAATTTTGGAGGGAGCTGCTTTGAAAATTTTGGGATCCTCCTCGTCATGAGCATGAATACTCGATAAGACAAGGGGTTGGGGGCTACTGAGCTGCTCGGCCCAATTAGGCCCAAGCCAGGAGCCACGTGTCAATCGTGTATCTTCCGAGCAAGCGAGCAATACTTTAGATGGGGGCTTAATTATGCGAGCAACACTGATGAGCGGGCAACCTAGCTCGATTGCACCAGGAAGTTGAGGGAGCAAGCAACATTGCTCGATTGCACCAAGTAAGTTACAAACAGTTGAGGGCATTGATGTCCGGAAAAGATCAAGATAACAGTTGAGGGTGGTTACACCCGGGCAATTAAGATAAACCGTTGAGGGTGGTTACACCCGAGCAATAGTCCCGATTATAAGCCATGACAGTTTGCAGAGGAGTTGATGCTCGTCATGGGCAGTTAATGCCAATCATGGGCAGTTAATGCCAATTATGGGTAGTTAATGCCAATCATGGGCAGTTATTCATGATTATGGGCAGTTATGCCTCCGGCACATATAAAAACCTTGTCAAAATTTGGAGAGAGGTATGCGCAATCTTATTCTCTAGCCTAAACTCTGCTGAATTGTGAACTCTATTGTGCTAATTCACACAGGAGGGCTTTTGCGAGGAGTGCCTGCCCGATTCACGTTTGTTCTTTTGTGTTTCAGAGTTGGGCTCAGAGGATCTACAAACACGTTGAAAGTCAGGTGTTTAGATTGGGCTGTTTAGTGGGTCCAGATTATCTTGGACGCATCAGAAAGATAGATGATAATTTGAAAACGGTAGGAATACTTAAATCTACCTCTAAATATAAAAATACTACCCTATAAAATATAAATCCAAAAATTACATTTTATTTAGAAATAACCAGATATACGTCAAAACGGGCTTGTGGGACGAGTGGCTAAAAAGCCCGCTCTAAAATAGGGGGTTTGCCCGCGAACATGACGGTCCTTCTTGTATTTATCCAATTTGAAATTAAAACATGGATCAAACCCTAATTCCATCAAAGAAGATGAGACAAGCTTTGTAAAGGTTAAAGTCCAGATTAGTGTAAAATCCAACTTTTCAAAAAGTGATAATAAATATTGAATCTCAATTCTAAACGAAAAATAAATTAAAATGAATCAGCCCAATTACCATCATATCGACTTCAGTACACCCAATTGCATGAGTTGAATCCACAGAAATTCTTTTGACCAATTCTGAAAAAATGAAATAAGAGATTAACTTCAGTAATCAGTACATCCAATTTCTTGATTAGAGGATAAGGGAGATGAGAGAAATAAGAGATTAACTTCGATGATGTGGTTGCTGGAGCAGGTGACATGGGCATGGACGGGCTCCGATCTCTTGCAACCCCCAATTTAAGTTTATCAAAACAATTTTCTCAAATTCAAGGCTTAGTTATAAGGAAAGTTGTAGGATTAGCGGTAAAGATAACTTTTTTCTAAGTTTATTCACCGAAGATATCAGAACCATTCGAATCCCCCCTAATACTTGCAGCTTTTTTTGACAAACTCCGACAAGTTCGTCGAGCTTGGAGACCCAAAATCTATCCAGATTAAACTAACCTCAAACACCCAAGTGAGAATCGTTCGATTCCATGGATGTAAAACCCAACAGAACCCGAAGTGAAAACCACGATGGTCAAAACCTCGTACGCCCTCCGCCGGCCATGGCGAACTCCAACTAGTTCGCTGAACCACAAATCCCATAATTGGTCTTATTAATCACTAGATTCACAAAATCCAGCAAGAATTAGTCTTGATTTCTCAAAACCCACCAAACCTAGTGACAAATCATGGCTGGAAAGAAGGTTTATTTTGATGGTTTGGGGAGCCGAAGCGAAATAACATGAAGTATATTATGACGAAAGCTTCAACGAGATCACAATGACAAATCTGATGTTGGAGATTTCATGGATGATGGGAAACGCCAAATTTTTGGATGAGGAAGATTCACCCAAGAATCTGATGAGGAGGAAGATTCAGCTGGCACGAGGAGAGGAAGAACAAAAAAAAAAGGAAAGTCTTCCTTGGATGAAAGTTATATATTTTCCCTAAAAAAAAAAAAAACTCGTGTGCATTCCGTGTGGCAGTTGACGGTTGGGCTCCTAACGAAATCCAATTGAGGGATCTTCGACTTGCAAAAATAGCATACTTTGAACCCAAGTGCACACTTTCTGATCAATATCAAGATATACTAAGGTTCAATTAACAAACTTAAAATGAGCCCCAAAAACCAACCGAACATGGCATGGATATATTGGACTCCAACAATACCCAACTACAAGTTCAAATCACAATACTACCAAGTTTTTACTAGAACTGGACTAACTCAAGTACTCAAACAAATTAGTATTAAACACAAGTTATATAAAGTAATTAATCAAACTAATCATAACTAATACACAATTAGTTAATTAGGGAATTTCCCGATTGTTACTGCTTATGTCCTTCGTTGTTTGAGTAGATACCAATCAAACCCTGGGAGTGGCGCATTGGCAAATGGTTAAATGGTTTCTAAAATATTTGAAGTTTTCTATAAATTATGGCTTGAAATTTTCCAAATAATCTGGAAAAGATGGTATGATTTTGAAAGGTTATGTATGTATATATATAGTTGGTGAGAAGCACTATGGTTGTGCAACCTCACCCTCTTTTAAATAAATCTTCATTTTCAGGCATTTTCAAGCGTTCATGTGTGACTATTTGTTTCTCAATCATTATCTATTAATAATGTTTAGTAATAATTAATATATAATGAAATATTAATCTCTACTATTAATTTTTTCTATTGTTAATAGTAGAACTCTTATATAAAAATAATTTACAACCAACATTACTTTCAAAACAATGTGAGATATAACTTTTCTATTAATAATGAAATATGAAAATTTCCTCCAGGTTTTGGTGCTCATGGCGATGGTTTTATCTGTCGCTTATGCAAATCCCTCTATGGTTAAAGACAAGCTTCTCGTTGTTGGTTCGCCAAGCTGGCTGCGGCACTCATTGGTCGCTTTCCTATTCTATGCATATCCTTGCTCAGTTCATGAAGAACCCACGTAATGACCATTGGGAGGCTACTTTGCGGGTGGTTCATTATTTGAAAGCTCATCCAGGTCAAGGTATTTTGCTTCGGTCCGATTCTCTTTTGCAGTTGAGGGCTTATTTTGATTCTGATTGGGTAAGTTGTCCGTTGACGGGTCGTTCTTTGACGGCTTATTAAGTATTTCTTGGTTCCTATCCGATCTCTTGGAAAACCAAGAAGCAACCTAATGTTGCTCGCTCTTCGGCAAAGGCAGAATATCGCTCTTTGGCTGCAACTACTTGTGAGCTGAAATGGCTCAAAGGCTTATTTTCCCCTCTCGGGGTTTCTCATGTTGCACCAATGCGGGTTTTCTGTGATAGTAAATCAGCGATACACATTGCTCACAATCCGGCATTTCATGAACGCACCAAACACATCGAGGTGGACTGTCATTTTGTTCGTGATGAGATTCGTCGCAACAACATTATGACCACCCACGTACCCACGTCTCACCAACTTGCTGATATTCTTACTAAAGCTCTCGGCAAACCCTAATTTGATTTCTTACTTGGCAAGTTGGGCATTACAGATCCGCATGCTCCAACTTGCGCGGGGGTTAGCGTGGTATTGTACCTACATATTTGTAAATTTTAAGTCTTGGCTTTATGTTTGTATATAATGCTATTTGGCTAAATAAGAAATGTGAGAAAATTCTTCCCATTACCGTGTTCTACTTTGACAATCAACCTAGGCCTATCTATTATAACTAAAATTAATTTTTTTACCTACAATCTCAAATTAAGTAGTACCTAAATTCTTCTAAATTTTCCTATTGATTTTAATCTATGATTTCAAGGTTCAAATTTAAGACTATAAGCATAAATGTGATACTATGTCTAAAAATATTTGGTTTAGTTTTACAAAATATACATACGTTTGAACCACCAAAATTAATCCCAAGTGAAGTGAAACCACATGAGTAGTAAAATCTTTCTACCAACTTTTCATCCAATTACATTACTATTTTTTTAATCTTATTTTTAAATTTATTTATATAAGCGACGACATTAAAAATTTACTCTTAAATTTATAAAATACATACCGGTGCTTTTAACTCAAAAAAAAATGCAACGACACGAGTAATAACGAAATTAACTATTTTAAGAAGATCGTACAATTTAACTTATCACTTTCTAGTTTCCACCGGACACCACGTGCGAAATAGGCGGCTACACTGTCGCATTTATTTTTTGTGATATGGGGCAACTTGACAACCGGCAGCCCTCAGTTATCAGATTAGCTAGATCGTTTTGTTTCTCATTTATTTTTGTCTTACGGTAGTACTTCCTTCAGTTCCTTGCAAGGATATTACAGATTTTATAATTTTTTTAAAAATAAAAATAAATATACATAAAAAAATAAAAATAATAAAAAATGAAACATGAAATTAATTTAAGGGTAAAGTGCTGCTAGTTTGACTCTCAAAGCTCAGGTTTAGTACTTCACTTCTGCCTTTGGAATACAACTTGTTCCATTACTGTTGTTTAACTTAGGCCTCGTCTGGTTCAGTGTTTTAAAAACGCAGTTTTTTCTAAACGTAACGTTTTTAAAACGTAGCATTTTCAAAACGTAATTTTTTTTCTTGTAAACATGTTTGGAAAACTATTTCAAAACGCTATTTTTATAAACAAAATAGTTGTAAACGCAACACATTTTTAAAACGCTCAAATTGGAGCGTTTTAAAACGTTGTGTTTTAAAACGCTACATTGAAACACTTTTAAAGAGAAAACGCTGCGTTTTTTACCAGCGTTTAAATCAAAACGCTCCACCAAACAAATACTTAATGTATCCGATGTTATCGGATCTATTTTCTTTCCAATAAATGATTGTTTTTTTTTTATCCAAATTGTACTATGTTTCATCAATCTTTTTTCCGCCATTCATTTCGATCAAAAGCAACCCCGTCACACACACCACACTTCTTCATAAATCTCTTTATTACTTATTTATGTGTTTGTAATATTTTTCTTGATATTATAAATTATTTGTTTTATAATTTTAAGGAAAAAACATTAAAAAAATATGCGTCAATTTTTTATTTAAAACTAGTCCATTTGACTAAAAAAAATCAATAATAATAATAGAAGAATGGAAGTACATTTTTTTACCTAAACGTAAGTACCTATTTTACTTAATGTAACACAATTTAAAAGCCTAAATTACAATACTACCCTCCATATCTCATAAAAACCCATGTCACCCATAAACACAAGTTTTTTTATATCTAAACTCCTCCCTCAAACAAACAACCTTACCATTTTCTATCATTTTGTGCTAGGGCATAACAGCTGTTTCAAACATCAGCTATGATCTTGCCACCTTCTTCAAATATATCCACCCAAATATTGCCCCCTTCTTCAAATACATCCGTTTCTGACGACGGATGTTTCATAAATTTTCCTTAAACATCCGCCTATCTCTAGCGACAATTTTGAGTATATTTTTTGAAAAACTTATTTTTTTGTTAAATTCTTACGTAATTTGAATAAATAAATAAATAAATAAATATATATATATATATATATATATATATATATATATATAACAAATAAAGCTAGTAGGGGCTGAATAGCCTTATTAATCAAGTAATTCTTCACTCTAAAAAGTCAGAGCTAACATGGACTTGTAGACTTTGTAGACTTTGTAGAGGGAACAAAGAGTGAACAATGCTAAAACAAGTACAGTGGCCAGCTACAATATTGGAAAACTCAAACTATGACAAATCAAGTCAATATTTTTGGCATGGGCAGAAAGAGATGGCAGTCAGACTGGGAGTTCACTTGGTTATAAAAGGATAAATATACTTCCCACTTTAAACACCACCTTTAATTACCTCTTTTCCAATGGCTTCTTCATTTCACTTCATTGCCTTGTGCTCTCTTCTTTTCATTTCAGCCACCTTCGCCAAAACCCCAATCTTCAAGCCCAAAGCTTTCATTCTCCCAGTCACCAAAGACCCAAAAACTCTCCAATACCTCACACAAATCAGACAGAGAACTCCCCTTGTTTCCTTAACCTTAACACTGGACCTTGGAGGAAAATTCCTGTGGACAGATTGCGAATCCAGTTACGTCTCCTCCACCTACCGATATTACAGGTGGGACACCCCACAATGCAAATATGCCCAGGGGGCTTTAGATAGCAGCTATTGTGCTTCCCCTCCGGGCCCCGGTTGCCACAACGACTCCTGTTGGCACGCCCCTGAAAACACCGTCACAAACAAGATTGATATGTACGGTGAGCTTACATCAGATGTTGTTTCGATCCAGTCAACCAATGGAAAGAACCCTACCCGAGATGTTTTGGTGCCTGGGTATCTCTTTTTTTGTGCTAAAAAAGAAATCTTAGATGGTCTTGCTAGTGGTGTCAACGGTATTGCTGGTCTTGGTACTACTCAAATTTCACTCCCTAACCAATTCTCAAAGCTTGTTAACTACCGCCGGATATTTTCCATATGTTTGAGCCCCTCTTCAAAAGGTGTTGTTTTTCTTGGCGACGGACCTTATGTATTTCTCCCTAATGTTGATGCTGGTTCCTCACTTACTTACACCCCACTTATAGCCAACAGAGGAGATTGGGTCTCAGGGCAATTTCGGAAGGAGCCCTCTCCTGATTACTATATTGGAGTCACATCTATCAAAATCAATGGAAAGGTCGTTCCAATAAACACAACATTGCTTTCAATTGACTATTTAGGCACAGGAGGAACCAAGATTAGCACCGTGCATCCTTACACGGTTCTTGAAAATTCCATTTATGATGCTGTTGTTAAGGCTTTTGTGGAAGCGACATCAAATGCCACCAGGGTTGCACCAGTGGCACCATTTGAAGTATGTTACAGCTCAAAGAGCTTTGGTAGCACGCGTGTTGGACCCGCTGTGCCCGTTATCGATTTAGTTTTGGAGAGTGAGCAAGTGTACTGGAGAATATTTGGTGCAAACTCAATGGTACATGTGGGCCAGAATGTTATGTGTCTTGGTTTTGTGAAGCAAGGAGAAGTATTCCAGTGGCATGCCATTGTGATTGGAGGTTATCAACTTGAGAACAACCTTCTGCAATTTAATATTGCGAAATCAAGGCTAGGGTTCAGCTCCACCCTTCTCTCCCAGCAAACTACATGTGCCAACTTCAACTTTACATCTACTGCTTAAATATTTGGTTTCCATTATGTTCAGTAAAATAAAGAATTTATGGGGTTTCGCCTAATCTCTTGATATGTTTGTTCCTATTTCCAGAGAGTCAAAAATGGGAGTCTGAGAAATGTAAACCTAGAGGCTAAACCTAGAAAAGTAAACCAATAAATTTACCATATTTTTCATTTTTATCTCAGCAAACAAGTCAAAATTTACAAACAAACAACTCAATCAAGGCCGGATGTCGAGAATATATGAAGAAAGCTAAAGTTCAAAATCCAAGTGAATGAACTCAAATTCAAATCAAAATTAACACAGAAGGGCAAATTAGAAGCCCTATAAATTTTTGCAAATATGAATAGGGAGAGGAAGCGAGTATCACGTTTACCTCAGCAGCAACTCATTCGATCAACCGAGAAACTGGCATCTTCTTAGTCCTTAGACCACCACAAGTCTTCAAAATAAAATAAAACACGATATAATCAATGGAAACAAGAAGATACATATAGAGAGTGGCTGAGGTGGAGTTTGCATCATTATAGCAGCTTTTGATTGCAGCAGTGGTGGTCGGAGTTAGCGGTTGGTCGGTCAGATGGAATTTTAGAAACTTGTTAGGTGTTTTGGGAGCATCAAAATATCAAATAGTGCTTTCGGAGGCTAGTTCAATGCATCGTGATTGAAGACGACGATAGGGTATATTGGTCAATTCTCAATAAATTTGACAAAAATATTCTCATTAACATATGAGGGGGCGAAGTGGCAACCAAACTTAAGCTTGAGGACCATATTCCAACAACAAAAGGTTGGACCAAACTAATTTTAAAAAATTAAATTTTCATCTGTTGGCGTCGTTCAATCTTTCTTACACAAGCAGTCTTTGGATCACGACAAGTGAAAATCAAAATCTAAAAAGATCAAGACGGAGATTGTGATTGACACGTGTTAATCCAAATGTTGCTTGTGAAAAATAGATTCGATCCCACCAGTGGATAAAAATTGTACTCATGAAAACTGAGTACAATTTTTATTCACCGGTCTTTTTCTACATAAACACCCATTGGAGCATGATATCAATCACAAGCTTTCTCTTAATGTTTTAAGATTTTGGTCGGTCATTTATCGTGTTTCAAATGCTTTTGTGTAAAGAAAAATTCTATATTGACGGTAGATAAAAATTTAATTGTAAAAAATACCAAAATTTTCTTTAATCCCACTTTATTACCAAACTTTGTTTGGGACGGTTTGCAATTCAATTTAGAAACCAATGGTTAAGGAGTTCCGTTTCGATTTTGAATTTTAAAACTGGATGGGCATGTCCAATTCTACTCATTAAACATTGTGATCAAAATGAAAGGAGATTAGCCTTTCTCATTCTACCCCTCTATAACTTTTTCGTTCTCATTTCTATCATATTCTCATTAAGAAAAGCTAATGGAGATTCCATTCCCGTTCCATTATGATGTTTTTCATTCTCGTTTCCACCCACTTGATTCTATTATTGTCAACTTGAAAAATGTTTAACAAGAATTCTAAGAGTAGACCGTAGATTACAAAAGAATTACATTTCTTACTTTATACCACGTGAGTCCCAAAATAAACGATATTTTAGCCTAAAAATTTTGTCACAAAATAAAATATGTTATAGGATTTCAAGAGAAATCTATCCACATTTTGCCAAATTTGCCCTTATTAATGGAGTAGTTTCTAATTAACTGTTGTATTGGGAATCAAAAAGTAGTATGTTTTTAAGAGAGATGTTGAGAGGAAATAAAAAAATAATCATACAACTTATCAATAATAATTGCACTTAATAAGGGTAGATCAGTCTTTTTTAAGCTTCCTCAATTTGTGTGCAAATATCTAAAACATCGTTTATTTTGGGAAAGAGGTAGTAACTGACTAATTATTTTTGCTTTTATTATAAATAGAAAATATATAGTGGATTAGATGATTAATGAACTTTTAGTAAAGAGATTAATAAATTAATAATTAATATAAATTAATAAATCGTAAACATGAGATTCTTTTATTTATATGGGAATTGAAAATCAAATGTTGAATGCACAAAGTCCGCGTTAGCCCTGACTAAAAAATAATTAATAATGTCAACGACAATCTAATGTGGGAAATGCTTAAACAAGGATATTGGACAGCTACAAAATTGGAAAATTCAAACATTGACTAAGTCTATATCTTTGGCATGTGCAGAGAGGGATGGGCAGTCCGGGAATCCACTTGGTTATAGAAGGATAAATCTACTTCCCACTTAGATTCAAAGGCTACATGTACTGTTCAATCCCAAGGCTTTCAATCTCCCAGTCTCCAAAGACCCAAAAAACTCTCCAATACCTAACTCACTTCTAACAAAGAACTCCCCTTGGCACTTTAACCTTAACTCTAGACCTTGGAGGCAAATTCCAGTAGTCGACTGCGAATCTGGCTACGTCTCCTCCACCTACCGATCCGATATTACAAGTGGGACACCCCTGAATGCAAATATGGCCAGGGGGCTTTATATAGCCACGTTTATGATTCCCCTCCTAGTCCTCATTGCCACAACGACTCCTGTTGGCACACCCCTGAAAACACCATCGCAGATAAGTTAAACATCAGTGAGTTCATCGGATGTTGTTTTGATCCAGTCAACCAATGGAAAGAATCCTACTTGAGATGTCTTGGTGCCTTGGTTTCTCTTCATTTCTGCTCAAAAAGAACTCTTAGATGGTCTTGCTAGTGGAGTCAACTGTATTGCAGGTCTTGGTACGACTCATATTTCACTCCCTTATAACCAATTCTCAAAGCTTATTAAACTTCCGTAGAATATTTGCCATATGTTTGAGCCCTTCATCGAAGGTGTTGTTTTTTTTGGCGACGCACCTTATGTGTTTCTCCCTAATGTTAATGCTGCTTCCTCTCTTACTTACACCCCGTAATAACCAACAGAGGTAATTTCTTAGTAGGACAATTTCAAAAGAGCCTTCTCCTGATTACTATATTGGAGTCACATCTATCAAAATCAATGGAAAGGTTGTTCTGATGAACACAGCATTGCTTTCAATTGACTATACTGGCGCAGGAGGAACCAAGATTAGCACCGTGCATCCTTACACAGTTCTTGAGGATTCCATTTATGATGCTGTTCTTAATGCTTTTGTGGAAGGCGACATCAAATGCCTCCAGGGTTGCACCAGTGGCACCATTTGAAGTGTGTTACCGCTCAAAGAGCTTTGGTAGTACGCGTGTGGGGCCCGCTGTGCCCGTTGTTGATTTAGTTTTGCAGAGTGAGCAAGTGTATCGGAGGATATTTGGTGCAAACTCGATGGTATAAGTGAGCATGGATGTTATGTGTCTTGGTTTTGTGAAGCAAGGAGAAGTATTACATTGGCATGCCATTGTGATTGGAGACTATCAACTTTTGGGCTCTGCAAGACCTTCTAACACTAGGCGCAGCCAAGTGCAAACAAAATCATTTTTTATAGATTAGCCCAAATAACAATGTCCATTACAACATCTAACTAACTATATATGAAGTCAACAACCTAGGTTGCTCGGAGTGAAAACAGATCACGGAATACAAGGATACATGATTCTTAAAAAATTATCAGATACGGGTACAGGGTAATATTTAAATGTTAAAAGTAAAAGGACCAAAATGTAAATGAAAGAAATAGAAGGACACAAATATAAATATAAAGAACTACATACAAAACATATAATAATTCCAAAACTAAACCACTGAGCTAACCACGTCCCAAATTCTTATCACTGTACCCATAAACTGTATTAAAATATGGTATGATGCGCTGTACAATAAAATATATGGGTCGTAGTGATAGGAAATTTGGGTGTGATTAGCGGCACTCAAATTAAACAGTTGTCGACTAACATAATACCTTTCAATTATGACGAATGGACAACAGGCAATAACAGCGACGGCAATCGAAGGCTCGAAGCTTCGATTGCTCGAAGGACCCACAGGTAACAACCGTCAACCAAGTCGAAGCAAGTCAAGCCACTGCGACTCGAAGGAAACTAAAAAAAAAACGACAACAGGCGTACCTCAGGGGCTAGGATTCAACGGCGACGACGGGAGTTTGCTTGAGGTGGGTGAACGACGATGGCGACAACGGGAGTTCGCTTGGTCGCGGTTGTTTCGAAATAAAGGACCTGGGTTTCGACTTCGTCATATTGAGGTAAGATCGAATTGTAGAAAATAAGGGGTATATCGAAAGTTTCAAGCAAAGAGTGGATCGTATTAAGTGATACACTGATACGTATCCGAATTTGGTCACCAGTATCTGTCTCCGTGTCCAAAGTTTCAAAAATTGCCAAAACGGTCCATGACATATTTCTATTTCGCGTATCCGAATTTGGACACCTGTATCTTGTTTTGGAAATTGTTGAAAATAAGACACGTATGTTATATTTCTTCCGGAAAAGATTACACTATTTTATTTTAAAATGATTAATGTAAATATTTATTATTAAAATATTTTTAATAATTTAGAACTTAGTATATTTTATTAATTTAGTTTATTATTAAAAATGAAGTAACAAAAAGCATAAATCCTAGTATTCTTATTATTTGGATCTCATCCTAGTCTAACCTGATCACACAAAATCTCATTCTAATCTTTTTATAGTATTACTATATATTCCGATTCTTCTTATAGAGCTATAGAACAAAAATCAAAATCCTTATTTAACATTCCAATTTAAAGGAATATCTTGTTTATTTTGTTCCATCTTTATTTTTATAAAAACAATCAAAACAAAGAACAAATGAGCTTGTAGATTGGATTTCATGCTTTATAAAAGCTTCATACCCATTGTAGTTGTTTCATGCTACAAAACCCCAAAAGCGTTCTTTCAATTCATTTAAAGAATTTATTATTAAAAATTAAGACAAGAAAATAGTATTTTATTATTAATAAACTACTAAAAGTGTTATTTAAAAAAAATTAACTTTCAAACAGAAACTCTTTGCTCGAAACAGAAGGAGTAGCTCCGAGAACATCGGAAGCATGCGTGTGGAACCTGCGGTTTCTGTTCTCGATTTCGTTTTGCAGAGTGAAAAAGTGTACGTGTTTGGTGCGAACTCAATGGGTGCAAGTGAGTGTCTTGTTTTGAAGCTAAGATTAAGGTTCCCATGGCATGCCATTTCAATTGGAGGGTACCAACTTGAGAACAATCTTCTGCAGTTTAATGTGGCAAAATAAAGGCTTGGGTTCAGCTCCTCCCTTCTCTTCCGCTAAACGGCATGTGCCAACTTCAACTTTACATCTGCTACTTAATTAGTTGTCTTCTGTATTTTAAATGTATGCTTAATAAATAGTCATTGTTTTGCTCTTATCCATAAATTTTTTTAAAAGGTTCATTATTTTTGCAATTATATATTATACAGTTCCTTGTATAAAGTCAAATATTTCATTTTTAAGATAATATACTTCCAAAGCCTACTTCTAAAAAATATGATTATCATCATCATAATATTTAACATATTATATAATCACCTTAATCACGCATAAAAAAAATTAGCCATAAAAAAATCCAAGTATGCTACTCCCTCAAGTTTCAAAATTGGCGTTTTTATTTTTATTTTCTGAGACAATTAATGAAATTGAATTTTAGACTATTTTATCAATGCATATTATCATTAAAAAAATTAAAAAGTTTAATAAACTATTTAGGAAATTTTAATTAATTTATTTTTTATTTTATAATATTATTATAAATCACCTATTTCATGAAGTTTCATTTAAAAAATAATCATTTCGATTCGAAAAATAAAATAAAAAAAAGTTTAAAGAAACACCGACAAAGTCATATCTAAGTAGATTAGATCTTAATCTAAATCCAAATAAGTTAACACGGTTTCGTGTTTATGTAACTAGAGATTAGAGAACATGGGTTCATGTAAAACAAAAAAAAAAGGACCTAGTGCAGTCAACATATAATTGACTGCCCAAAAGTCGCTTTTGCACTTGGTGTTATAAAAGAACACAGACATTTCCTACTTCAAAGACCAATAAGCCTCCTCTAAAATGGCATCTTCACCTCACTTAATTGCCTTGTGCACTATTCTTTTCATTTCAGCCACCTTAGCCAAAACCCCAAGGTTCAAGCCCAAAGCCTTCCTTCTCCCAGTCTCCAAAGACCCAAAAACTCTCCAATACCTCACACAAATCAAACAGAGAACTCCCCTTGTTTCTTTAACCTTGACTCTAGACCTTGGAGGCAAGTTCCTGTGGATAGATTGCGAATCTGGCTACGTCTCCTCCACCTACCGATATTACAGGTGGGACACCCCTCAATGCAAATATGCCCAGGGGTCTTTATTTAGTAGCGGTTGTGATTTCCGGCCTCCTGGTGTCGGTTGCCACAACGACTCATGTTGGCACGCCCCTATAAACACCGTCATGGACAGGTTAGATATAAACAGTGAGCTTACGTCGGATGTTGTTTCGATCCAGTCAACCAATGGAAAGAATGCTACCCGGGATGTTTTGGTGCCCGAGTTTCTCTTCTTTTGCACCAGAAAAGAACTCTTAGATGGTCTTGCTAGTGGTGTCAAAGGTATTGCTGGTCTCGGTACGACTAATATTTCACTCCCTAATCAATTCTCAAAGCTTATGAAATACCATAGAATATTTGCCTTATGTTTGAGCCCTTCTTCCAAAGGTGTTGTTTTTCTTGGCAAGGGACCTTACGTGTTTCTCCCTAACGCTGTTAATGCTGCTTCCTCACTTTCTTACACCCGGCTTATAACCAACAGAGGACTTTTTGTCCTAGGACAATTTCGGAGCGAACCCTCTCCTGATTATTATATTGGAGTCACTTCTATCAAAATCAATGGAAAGGTCGTTCCAATAAACACGACATTGTTTTCAATTGACTATTATGGCGACGGAGGAACCATGATTAGCACCGTGCATCCTTACACAGTTCTTGAAGATTCAATTTATGATGCTGTTGTTAAGGCTTTTGTGGAGGCGACGTCAAACGCCACCAGAGTTGCACCAGTGGCACCATTTGAAGTATGTTACAGCTCAAAGAGCTTTGGTAGTGCTGCGTGTGGGACCCGCTGTTCCGTTATCGATCTAGTATTGCAGAGTGAGAAAGTGTACTGGAGGATATATGGTGCAAACTCAATGGTGCAAGTGAGAAAGGATGTCATGTGTCTTGGGTTTGTGAAACAAGGACAAGTACCTAAGCCGCATGCAATTGTGATTGGAGGTTACCAACTTGAGAACAACCTTCTGCAATTTAATATTGCTAAAAAAAGCCTAGGGTTTAGCTCCACCCTTCTCTCCCAGCAAACTACATGTTCCAACTTCAACTTTACATCTATTGCTTAAATGTTTGTTTTCTGCGGGCAGCCTACAAGTTTGATTAATCAAGGGCCATGAATTGTTGCAATTAAAGTTTAGTTAACCGATGGTTCAATATCAATCTCTTGATAAGTTCTGTTATTTCCGGTCAAGAATGGGAGTCTGAGAAATGTAAACCTTGAGCCTTGAGGCTAACTAATAAAAAAGCATATTGATTTAAAGATCACTCTATTACCATTTAACTGCCTTTAGGTTATGTTTTAAAAAGTACAAGTATTTGTGCCCGTGACATAGGCACGACGTTGGTATGAGATCAACTCAATGGATGCCGAGGATAAGTTATAAATAACCATATCACCAACAAAAACAAAACTCATAACTGAGGGGTTGGTTATAATGTAATTGGTTGTGGAGGGGGAATTCAAACAACAAAACTCATTACTAAGAGGTTCATATATAATTCACATACTTACAGAACGATCTAGTCCTTGAATTCGATTTTTTTGTCAAATTCCCCCCTCCCACTGTTACCGTTACATTTTTCGTTCACTTTTTTACAATATGATGAAATTGCCCTTAGATTAATATATCATTTGGTCCCTCAATCGATTTACCCAAACTTTAAGTTTGGTCCTAGGGTTTTAAAATCTATTCATTTGTTTCCTGAATTAGATTTTTTTGGTCAAGTTCCCCCTTCCCACCGTTATCGTTACTTTTACCATCCAAATTCTTTCAATGTGACTATATTACCTGAACCTTATCAAAATGTCGGAAGGTATAGTAGGATCTCTGTTTCCCAAGCAATGAATCTTCATCAATGGCATAGTCATAATAAGACCAGGAGGAATGATAAAATCTAACAAACCTTATCTTCTATTCTTTTTTATGTCTAGCAAGAGAATGATTTCCGCCTTTAGTCTTATCGCATCCAACTATTAGTGATAGGCAAAGAAACCATAGGAGGAGGGCAGGAATTTTTTCCAATTGGTCGGAAAGTATCTCATTTAAGGCGGACGTTCAGTCCAGTCTTATTGGTGAAAGGCCAAAAAAGGAAAAAAGTTCTTTCAGAAAAGTCGGTGAACGCAGATGGGTTTCTTATGCACTGAGGAGGGATACTTGCTATTGAAATACGATGAAAAATTTAAGAGTGTTAAACAAAAAGAGATAAGAACTATGGGTTTCAAAGGTTGAAGATGAGCTAAATTTTGGATTGACATATAACCCCCTGTATTTTTAACTTTTTTGCAAATTTATCCCATAAGAAACTTCTTAATAAGTGGACTATAGTCATATTGAAAATATTTGGATGGTAAAAGTAACGATAACGGTGGGAGGGAAAATCTGAAGAAAAAGAATCAGGGACCAAATGAATTGATTTTAAAACCCTAGGACCAAACTTAAAGTTTGGGTAAATTGAGGGACCAAATTATATATTAATCATAAGGGTAATTTAGTCATATTGTAAAAAAATGGACGAAAAATGTAACGGTATCGATGGGAGGGGGAATCAGACCAATAAAATTGAATTAGGTGAGCAAATGAATAGGCTTTAAAACCCAAGGCCAAACTTAAATTTTGGGAAAAATCGAGGGACCACATTATATATTAATTCTAAAAAAATTATTCACATAGAATTTGGCAAAATTTATTTGGGGAATTGTGAAATTCCACTATACTTTGCTACTCAAATTTAAAACCTTGGATGGAACCCCTAAAGTTGTGGGGTTAACTTTTTTTTTTTTTTGTGGGGGTGGGGGGGGGAAGATTTCTATTTAGACTCCTAAATGCTCTATGTGCACCCCGTAATTATTAAGTAGACCCACCAACTACAATTTAAAACCATCAAACGCCCTAAATATACCCCCCACCCTTGTATTCCTATTTTGCACTTACCAATTTGAAACCTGAAATTATTACACATTCTCCCTCCCCACCTCACCCCTAAATTCTAACCGACCTACCCCTTGTACGTGAACTCCTTCGTGTCGACAGACAGCAGTAACAGAGGCAATAATAACACGACAATAACACACAAAATAAGGAAACCTAAACCCAAATCATAACGAAATCTTCATCTTAATCCTTATCTTCAACAATGAAAAAAGGTGGGAACAGGTATGAAATTTGAATTTGATTTTGTTGTTTTAATTTGTATGTGAATTAGTGTGTACTGCGTTGAGTTAGGAAGTGTATAACTCGTTTGCAATTTGTTTGTTACAATATATGTCAAATTTAATTAGGAGAAAAATTAGGTTCTCATTGTTTGATGTTGTTCTGTGTCCTGTTTGGTGGAACATCTCTATGTATGTTCAGCTAGTACGGGTCGAACATGCATAGAAATGTTCCATCATTAGTAGTCGAACATTTCCCAAAATGTTCCACTACTATTGGTGGAACAGTGTACATAGTGTTCAACCACTATTGGCCAACATTTTTAGATTTGTTCTACCAGTTTTGGCCGAACAATGTGGTGTATGTTTGTTCTCATGTATGATTCCATTACACACACGTGCACTTATTTTGCCTTTATATATTTCAAATCTAACATGTTTCTTTAGGTTTTGTCATTTTGTTCGAGCTCGGTCAATACTTATAGTCATATCTTATCACCTAAACGTCTCAATAGACTTGCTCAACAAGCATCAGAGTGTGAATCTGACATCATGGAATGGTAAGTACGACTGTACGAGCGCATATCACATCCAACCGTACAAATCCTAGAGCGTCAGTGAAAGATCAATAGTAGCTAGGATTCACAAAATTTGTCAATACAGTTCACGATGTAGCTTGTTACTGTAGCTACACTGGGAAGTGCATTGGTCAGAAACTCAAACAGCAGAAGACTTAATAATTTAAAGCAAAAATAAACACAAATGTTTACCAAACAATCTACAAGCCATAAAAGATGAAGCGTTTTACAAATCAATAAGTGAAATCACCAAACCAAAGACTCTCACAAGACAACACGTCTTGGAGAGCAAAACCCACAGAAACAAAGGTAGAGAAAACGTGGGATTAAAAAATCAGCTTCCTAGAAACACTAGGAAGACAAACAGTCACAGCAGTTTCAATGTAGTTCCCAATGAAGCTACATTCGGAGCTTCATTCAGATTCAGGCAACAGCACTCTTTTTCTATTTTTTTGTGTATTCTGCCTTCTTTACTTCTCTCTTGTATTCTGCTCTGTGTGTATTTGCCTCTGTGTCGTGCTCCTTATTTATACAATGGAGGATACCTACAATACCATAACAAAAGACTCCAAGTATCTAAAGGATTAAGAGTTAGATTCCATAATCAAATAAAATACATTTATTACCTAGATTTTGTTACCAATTATACAGGGACTCTTAGAGAAGTTTTAGGAATGGATTATTACCAAGATTTTGTTTCCAGATATACACCTAAACTTTAGGACCAAGAAAACCAAAATATTTTCAAGATTTTGTTTCCAAAAATACACCTAAACTTTAGGACCAAGAAATGTGAGAACAAGACCAAAATATGACATGTCTATTTTGCCCTTACAATCTCCACCTTTGTAAAATCTTTCTGGTCAAATCAAATGACAAATGTTTATTTAACATCAATCAACCCATCTAACCTGCATTGGTTAGTAAATCTCATCTACCCCTGAATTTGTGCAAGGTATAAAATCAGAAATCATTTACTAAGCATAAATCAGAATATACCAATGATGCAATCACATGCATATAAAACAAACATGAAACAGTTTATGGGAGAAACAATCACGATGATGAATCTACAGATTCATCATCATCACCAGAAATAGGAACACTTAACCTCTCTCCCCCTATTTGATCAAAAAAGGAAGAGGGAGAAACAATCTTTTAAGAATTCTCAAAAATCCAAGATTTTGAAAACCACAATTAAGTGTTCACCATGACTTGATCACACCCCTAGCAATAACTGAGCGCCTCATATCCAGATTCAATATCTCTTAGTTCAACACAAAAATTAGACATCCATTAAATATTTTTCAACATGGAAATTTTTAGAAATTGATTTGCATAGTTTATTTTAGGACAAAATTTCACCAAGCTGATATCCTTACCAACAATGCATGTCCTAAAATTTTATGCCTAAAACATGATTACTAAAAGCTAGGCAAAAGAATAAAAAATGCAATCACACACAAGTGATAAAGATCAGATCAAAGCGATATAGTTCTGGATGCAGCTGCATTGGGAGGTGCATTCATCAACAATAAAATTTTGTAGAATTTTTGCATTTTTTGTTTTCTCAACCAGATTTCTCTCCCAATATCATATATATATATATATATATATATATATATATATATATATATATATATATATATATATATATATATCGATTAGGGATGGCGATTGGGTGGGTTGGATCGTGTTGGAATATGCTCCTTGATAAATAACTTATCATTTTGCATATTCTGAATATTTTTATTTTCTTGTTCCCATTACCGTGTGTCATAACAAGTGGCTAAAAGGTTTGCGTACCGCTTAGTGTGGCAGCTTGTTTGACAATACATGTGTCTTAGGTTAGGTTGTCCTAATCTAGTCCTGCCTTCTTAATGATGATTAACATACCAGCAATTCATAGACACTAGCACCAGCAGGCTTGCTGTAGCGTCAAAAATCTTCAGAAGACTCGTCACCCGTAGACTTGTCATGAGCGCAATAGAATACCTTGAAGACTCGTTACCAGTAGACTTGTTATGGGTTGAATGTTCATACTATAACCAACAGTCCTCTCTTGCAGAAGACTTACTCCTCTGGATTGAACATCTCACCAACAGACTTGGATATGAACGTTCTACAAAGAGACGAGACTGCAGTAGATCAAGATAAGACAAAAGTGTTCAAGCCTCAAAGTCATTCAAATCTTTATGATGTCTGATATCCCTAGTGCTGTAAGATTCTCTCTCTCTCTCTCTCACGTGGTTTTGAAATGTTGAGCACAGCGGAAGACTAGCAAACAATTTAACCGAGTATATTAGGATCAATCACAAAGAAGAGAGAGAGAGAGATTGGGGCCAACGGACTATCGAAATTTTATTAGAGACTCACTTGAAACCGTTCTAGGGATACAACTATTTATATGTGTACAATAGAAACCCTAAAACCCTTAAAAGGCTAAAAAAACGGACTAAGCAGCAAAACAACAAAAACAGGGCTGAGCGGTCGCTTAGTCCAAAGCCTAGCATGTTGCCTAGTTAATCGAGTCATCCCATTCTCAATATGAAAAATCAAAAGAATCTACTTTATCGGACAGACCACCTGACAGTGCATCAATGAATCAGACATATCCTTCAGCAACTTATCATACAGCCTGACAGGGTAATAGTTCGAAGATCTAAAGAATGAAGTTTTTTATCCAACAGTTAAAGATCTATCGAACCACATCTTTATCCATCAGTTCTCAAGACAAATCATTCAAAGGATACAAAAATATATCAACAGATCTCAACGATCAAAAACTCCCCTGTCTATAAAAGAAATCATTCATTCTCTTCAAAAAATACAAGGGGAGTGATTGATGAACGAATTTATTCGTGAATCAAAGACACCTGCAACAAGAACCTCTTCGTCAAGAACTATGAGATCCTCAAAGAGATCGTCTTCACCAACGCATCTCAGATCTTCACAGAAGATTGCAGCGAGCAAACCCAGACCTTAGCAAAACACTCTTTGTGGATTGCTAAGAAGAAAAGTATTGAAGAAGAAGAAGAGATCAAAAATATCTATAGACAGAGATCGATGTCTTGGTCAAGAACCCAGTTCTTGATTTGAGTTCTTCAACTTTCTTCGAAGAACTCAGCTTCTAACAGAGCTTCAGGACTTTATTCCTAAAGTTAGAAGTCAAGCTCCTTGATCGATTTGAAGATAGATTCTCAGATGTTACCAAAGGAAAATGAAAAGCTGTCTGTTTAGATTGCATTCATATCTTCAAATTTGTATTCCATTACAAATGTTGTTAATTGTGCAATAATTAATCAGCATAGAAGGTCGAGTGCTCTGCACTCATTCGTTCAAATAATTTTTATCTGAACGACCTTGAAAAATGTCTTCTCATATCGATTTCTCGTTCTCGTCTCCTGTTGCTTTCTTTACTTAAGAATTTGTCTATAAATGATTAAGTAAAGATAGAGGCTTGGAATGACGAGGACAAAAATTTTACATAGAAAATCTAGGCTGATGTATTCTGTAATTTATCTTTGAATAAATTCAGATGTTCTTTCAAATGATTTATCTTTTAGTCATTACCTCTCTATGAGCTTTCATAAATTGATTTATCCTTTGAAAAACTATTCTCCAATGATTTCCTAAATCTGTATTTGGAAGAAAGATTAGGTGTACTGTTGTTCTGATCATATATTTGTGTACAGCCACTTAAGACTTCTCTAAATCTAAGCCTTACTATTTTCCGCTGCTTAAACTCATTCAAACAGACTTTTGATTTAGTGGCAGTTCACCGGCAGAGTTCATTACTCGGCTAAGAGCAAGTCTGTTGTTTCGTGTTACTAGTAGACATGCTCAACGTGTTAACCGCCTATGCCATTAAAACACATACTTTACAAGTAAAAGAAGAAAAGTTTTTAACTGGCATCATAAGCTATTCACCCCCTAGCCTATTTGAGCAATTTTGTGGACCAACAGGTCGAAACGGGTAACTGGTCGAAATGGGTCGTGACTCGTTATTACCCAAAATTAAACGGGTCAGAACAACTTGGGTCGAAATGGGTGATGGATCAGAACGAATCGACCCGTTTCGACCCATAATTTTCCATAAAAAAACGTACTTTTATATAGCGAAAAAATAACGGGTCTAAATTGATAACGGGTCCAACCTGTTTTAACCCGACCCAAATCATCCCGTTAAAAAAATAGATCAGGTTTGGTAGGTTAGCAGGTTTTGGGTTGTAATTACCAGACCTAATCTTGATTCATATTTCTCATACATATCTCGATTTAATGAGTTGGTTTTGAATTTTGTTTTCATATGTAATGAATACAAAATTCAAGAGGGGGAAAAGAAGAAGAATTGTGCTAAATGACTCAAATTGATTATTAGTAATTATCAGCAACTTTTCATAAACTCCTCATGAGTTTTTGCATTAGTAGAAAATGGTAATTTATGTCAAATACTTATTTATTATTTTAAATTTTACAATACTGTTCAATTGAGTCGAATCAAATTGATTGTTAAAATTTATTGTTTAAAATAATTTTGGCCTTGTCGATGACTCGCTAACATCAATGAGAATAAAAATGAAAAATACTAAAGAAATGAAGTCTACTTGAATAGCTTCAACTTTTTATAATTGAATCCCACCGTGTGTAATTGATACAGATCGATGATCCATCTCACATGCACTTAGTTTGAACATAGGTGTGATCCACATCTTAACATTTTTGCACCTGTCCAATGATTGTCATCATTTGATAATACAGTTAAATTTTGAAAAGTTTCCAGCTTAGATTTCTTTCAGTGTTGTGCACACCGTACACATCGATGTGTATAAATGCCTTTTGTGAAGTGGTGACTAAACTATGAAAAATGATAGTTAGGTGAGCTTAACGAACTTTTCACAATAGTAGAGTGACCAAATTGATAATTAAGCCTATAAATATTGATATGTTATGTATTTTCGTATAAATTTCATGTGAAAATTGAATCCATCATTATATTATTATTATTTTGTTCTAAGGAGGCATCGGAACTAAGGGTGATCATGGTCCAATTTTTACTAAGACAATGAAGATTCCGAACCAAACCAATAGAACCGAACAAATAGACCATTCAAAAATAATAATAATCTGATATGCTAAAGTTGAAGTTGGTTCATAAACTACTCTCTTCGTCCCTAAATTATCGTCCTAGTTGATCGAGCGCACGGTTTAAGAAAAAATAATTGACTTGATTATTTATATTGATTTAATTTGTAATTTAGTTTAAAGCTCATGCGTATGTGACCTAAAATTAAAGTAGATTGAAAAAATAAGGGTAAAGTTGCAAAAGTGGTGTTTTAAAAAAGTAAATTTCAAACTGGACAATTATTTTAAAATGGATAAAAAAAAAGAGGACGATGATTTAAGGACGAAGAGAGTAATTAATATGATATCTACAATATTGGAAAAAATAACAGCTATCAGTGATAAATTAATAATTTTTTTGGATTTGGAGAATACGGAAGATATGGTACATAATAAATAAAAAAAATCTATAATACAATATAGCTTATAATCGCACATGTATAATTGACTAAAGCTATTTAGGGACTGAGATTGATTCATTTACTGAGATACAACTAGTGCTGTCAAAATCAAGCCCGGCCCACCCGAATTTTTAAGGGCTTGGGCTTCAATTTAGAAAGCCCGAAAAAGGGGTCTCATTGGCCCGGCCCGTGGGCCATGAGTGGCGTCGCATAAAGCCCGCAAAGCCCGACCCGGCCCAAAATAAATGTCGAAAGAATGAAAACCTTTAAAACAGTGAAGTGCCTCAAGTGAGTAAGAAACTAAACACTAAACATTAAACTTAATTCTTTAAAAAACCCAAAAGGCAAAAGCATAAAAAAAAACCCAATCAGTATTCAGTGCTATGCTATTGCCTATTGTTATCAAAATCAACCTAATCAGTTAATAGATTAATAATCAATATTCACTTGTCTTGTGAAAATGAAGAAATACAACAAATTAGAGTTTTTGTATTTACATGAAAGTCAACCATATCTTGGAATTCAACAATGAGATAATAAAAGTGGCAGTGGCCTCACATCACGCTGAACAGAAAGGCAAAATAGAAGACAAAAGAAACAGCACACTGCACACATACCTCAATGCTGCTTCAATTCCCCGCAGTCCATTGGAAACATTTTATTTATTTTTTTCTCGACATATACATACCACAAATTGTGACTTAAAGGCTAAGAAGTATTATATCTAGTGCTTTGTAATTGTGCAAGCTAGATTAGTAAGTAAGTGTGTGTTTGAAGCTATAATGTATTATGATGGGACCCGACCTGGGTCCCCCTACGTAGACCGACTACGTGGATTCCAGCTAGACTTGGTCTGGTCCCACCAAGGGCCGAAGACCATTTCCCAGTCAGTCATCATCGACATTCACTAATCAGCCGACGAAGCGCCGGCGACCACAACCTGCCGAGCACAACAAGCGATCATTAATCAACACCCGACCATACGATCGAGGATCACCTATGCTTCTACCGGCTTTCTCGGGATAAGAGTTTAGCCCGTAGCCTGTACATAGCATCCAGGTGCCTTCCCCACAAGAGCCGAGCAAGCCATGCAAGCCGCCATACCTTATCGGCTTACTCAACCGCCTACAATCCTCACTGCATACACAATCTGTTGACCACTCAGGAACTGCCAGCAAGCCGACCAGGGAACAAGTCCCACCAGTTGGGACCCTCATACCAATCATGATCCCAAATCTAGGCTACTATAAAAGGAAGCCTTTCCCTTCAAGAAAGGTAAGATGACTTAAGATTGCAAACTTATTATACCGGTGATAGACAATACACAAAAAGAGATTACTCTATACACCGACCAGGAAGTTAAGGGAACGCCTAGCCCAGCATACCATATACTACCTTGTTCTTCGACTCTCACACTGGGGTCGGAAACCCCGAGACCCTAACGGTAGTCTTGCTTTCAGTACCCACCAACAAAGATCATCAACCAAAGCCCGGATATCTCGGAAGTCGGTATCTCCGATACCCACGTACAACGACGTGACCACCAAGGGCCGGACACGTCAGCTCAGGTCCATTACGTGGACTGCCAGCTCAGTCACCCCGTCTTCGTGGCGTGATCAAGTGGTTCCGTTGCCGGGAACGTGCGAATACATAATCAATGGATCAACAGACTCCTACCAAGCAAAACCAATCAGGAGCGAACAAACTACCACCCTCACCAGCAAGCAAATTAACGGTGGATATAGAACCGATGACCTCAAAAGCAACAGCAGGTCAGCCGAGCGTCGTGCACAATGTAGACGAAGAAACTCAAGTGGATCAACCTCGAACGGAGGGAGATGGACCCACTGAACAGGAAAAGCTCCTCATAGAGGTAAAATTCTGGGAACGCCAGAAATCTTACCTTGCAGGAATCCAAGAGGCTGAGCTCAAAGTGTTCGAGCTCCAAAAAAAGATAACGGCTACGATTAAGCCTCAAGACGAGCGAACCCCGACCATAAACGACGCTACCTCAAAAGAGAAGGGAAAGGAGAAAGCTATATCCCGGCCCAGTGCAAGGTCCAGGTTAGGAAAGCGGGCGAGCGAGCAAGCACCCAAGCCTAGTGTTCAAAGCCGGTTAACATTTCCCAATGAACCAAGACGCTCCCGGCGAGCACGTGAGAGGAGCGAAGAAGGGGAATCTAGGCCGAGGAAAGAAGCAAACAAAACTAGAACATGTGGGCATTGCACACACTCCCAAAGAATCGGAAACCCAAAGGGTGGTCGGAGCAGCGACCACCGAGGGTGTATCGACCAACAAACCCTCTTTGGCCGTCGAGCAGGAGGTCAAATTCTTGAAAGGCCGGTTAGAGGCCATGGAGAAGGAAAACCAATGTTATTGCCTCTCCCGCCAAGAATGGCCCGTTCCAAGAAAGAATGAGGAAAGCTCCCCTCCCAGATAAAAAGATCCCTATCTTCGAGCCGTACCAAGGCCTCACCAATGCTGTAGATCATATGGCAAGCTTTGAGGTGAAAATGAACGCAGTTGCTCCCGAGGATGAGGATGCTTGGGGAAAGATTTTTGCGGGGACATTGAAAGGGAAAGCTCTGAAATGGTATACGGGCTTGCCATTGGATTCCGTAGAAAGTTGGGACGAATTCAGGCAGATGTTTGTCAACCAGTTTGCCTCGGCAGGGCTCCAGCCAAAGAAGCAAACCGACCTGTGTGGGATCCAACAACGGATTAATGAATCCAATCAACTCTACATGGATAGGTTTATGGCCATGGTAGACCAGATACCGTATATTTCGGAGGAGTCGATTAAGATGTGCTTCATCTCCGGCTTACAACAGGGACTGATGAGGCAGGAAATGATGCTCCGCGACCAAACCTCGGTCGGAGAAATGTACGCCCACGCAATTCGGGTAATCAATACCGAAGATGCGAAGAAAGAAGGCAATGAAAGGAAAGAGGGAAAGAAGAAAGAGCAGGACCACTCGAACAAAGGTGGTCGAGGATCGAGTAATAAGGAGGAGGATAATCGAGGGAAAAATCTGTGGGACGATGTTGACTGGACACCACTCAATGCTAGCCGTGAGCACATCATGAATGTCCTGCTCGATCAAGATAAAATCAGTAGACCTTACCCATTGAAGGAGACACGGTACCCTCGCAACCCCAACAAACGATGTGCCTACCATAAAGATGTCGGCCATACGACCGAGGATTGCATCAATTTGAAAAAGGCCATCCAGAAATTGATAGATAGGGGCGAGCTCAGGAGGTTTGAGCGAAGGGGAAATGACCAAAGAAGATAGGCCGGAGAGCCGAGAAAGACATCAAAATCCTCGGCCAGATAACGGAGGACCGAGGAACGTGATTAACACGATCAGGGAGGCGGCACCAAGTGGAACCCAGCTAAAGAACATGATTTACAATTTGAAGCATGTGGTTCACATGATGCCACGATCTGATGAAGCAGGAGGAATTACCTTCTGGCCTGGCGAGCTCGCAGCTAGCCAGACTGCTCGACAACAACCCTTGACTCTGCGGATGAGGATTCACAATAGTGAGGTGAAACGGGTCCTCATAGATACAGGAGCAGGAAGGGATATCCTCAGATACGCATGCTTTAAGGAAATGGGGCTGGGGAACGCCCACCTCAGACCGAGCGGCGTACAGTTGGAGGGTTTCACAGGGCACAAAGTGGCGGTCAAAGGAATCATTACGCTATCAGTGATCCTCGGGGAAGAAACCAATACTCCTCGAACGGAGGAGATTGATTTTCTAGTGCTCGATTTGCCATCCCCATATAACGCCATACTCGGTTCACCCTCCCAGACAAAATTTCAAATGGTCGCATCCATGGCTCATCAAAGAGTCAAATACCCTGCTGAAAAAGGGATTGGAATGGTTTTGAATGATGCCTCGAGCACTTTGGAGTATATCTATAAGGAAAAAACCCAAAAAGAAAAAGTGGTGATTTCCTTGCCCGAGGGAGAGGTGGTCGAAATCAGCAGGTCGACCAAAAGAAGTCGAGAAACAGAGGAGGAAATAATACCGACATTTCCTGAACCAACCCAAGCATAGCTTAAAGCGGTGGGAAGCGCCGGCCGGAGACACAAGCTGGGAACGCCAGTTTGTCGTTTCCATGGAACAAGCGAGCTGGGAACGCCAGCTCGCTCAAGAAAGGGAAAACAGGAGACCTCCTAGTCGGCACAATGGCTGCTGAAGAGCACACAAAAAGCTCGGTAGTCACCAAAGTGATCACCATTGAAAGCTTGGACATTGATCACCAACCGGCCATCGAGCCAAATGACGATTTAGACGAAATTGTGATCAACCTCGATTTCCCCGAGCAGAAAGTCCGAGTAGGAAGAGAAATCCCCAAGGAAGAGCGAGCAGCGATCATCAAGCTACTAAAAGAAAGCTTGGATGTGTTCGCCTGGAGGATTGACGACATGGAGGGAATTAGCGAGGACGTCGCTATGCACCAGTTGAGCATCGACCCAGACTTCATCCCAATACAACAAAAGGCACGAATCTTTTCCATGGAAAAACAGACAGCTATCAAGGAAGAAGTGTCGAAGTTGTTGAAAGCCAAAATTATTAAAGAAGTCTTGTATGCTACCTGGATAGCAAATGTAGTTATGGTAAAAAAAGTAACGGGGAAATGGCGAATGTGTGTAGATTTTACCGATCTAAATAAAGCTTGCCCGAAAGATTGGTACCCATTACCCCGAATCGACCAACTTGTGGACTCCATATCGGGGCACAAAATTCTGAGTTTTGTAGATGCATATTCAGGATATCATCAGATCCGGATGTGGTTGGCCGACCAGATACACACGGCATTTCGAGCAGCCGGCGGGTTGTATTGCTACACAATGATGCCTTTTGGCCTCAAGAACGCGGGGGCTACATACCAGAGAATGGTGAATAAAGTGTTCGGGGACCAGTTGGGCAGAAATGTGGAAGCCTACATTGATGACATGGTTATCAAAACGAAGCATTCGGACCATGCCAAAGATTTGAGAGAAACCTTCTCAAATCTGCGAAAGAACAAGATGAAGCTCAACCCGGCCAAGTGTGCATTTGGTGTGACCGAGGGAAAGTTCCTCGGCTATATGGTGAATGAGAGAGGAATTGAGGCTAATCCAGAAAAGATAAAAGCCCTGGCGACCATGGACGTACCATCCTCGATTAAATATGTCCAACAGCTTAATGGTCGGATCACTGCTCTCAGCCGCTTCATCGCCAAATCCGCTGAAAAGAGCCTACCCTTTTTTAAGGTATTGAAAGGGGGCAGAAAATTTGAGTGGACAAAGGATTGCACAAAAGCTTTTGAAGAACTAAGAGAGTATCTAGGCCGACCACCACTCCTCAGTATCCCAATACCCGAGGAAAAGTTATACATTTACTTGGCTGCATCAGACTCGGCGGTCGCCGCAGTCTTGGTCAGAGAGGAAGACAACATTCAGAGGCCGATCTACTACGTTTCTCATGCACTTACAGATGTGGAAGGGAGATATTTGGAAGTTGAAAAATTGGTTCTCGCTTTGATCATTGCTGCGCGAAAATTAAAAGCTTACTTCCAGGCGCACGCGATCATAGTGTACACCGATTTTCCTTTGAGAAAAATTATGCATAAACCCGATATGGCGGGCAGGATGTTGAAGTGGTCGGTAGAGCTTTCAGGGTATGACATCAGCTATGAGGCCAGAAAAACGATCCGAGCACAAGTCTTGGCCGACTTTATAGCTGAGACTTCGTTTACTCGGCCAGAAGGCGAGCAAGAAAGTGCTCGACAAATCACCCCGGCGAGCATAAAAGCGACGACATCGGCCGAGCAAACAAAAACAAGGCCACTGTTATTTTGGACCTTGTTCGTAGATGGATCTGCAGGAGCAGAAAGGAGTGGAGCTGGATTGACGTTGAGTATCCCGGATTCAGGAGAAATCGACATGGCTTTAAGATTCCAGTTCAAAACATCGAATAACCAGGCCGAGTATGAAGCCTTGATCGCTGGAATCGAGCTCGCATTAGCCTTGGGGGTTGAAAATATAGTGATCTACAGCGACTCTCAGTTGGTGGTAAAACAAATACTGGGTGAATACGAAGCAAATCACCCAATATTGGCTAAATACCAGCAATTGACACAGCAACTGTTGACTCGTTTCAAGTATTGGGAGTTAGAGCAGATCCTTAGAGAGGGAAATTCCCGAGCTGATCATCTCTCTAAAATTGCATCCTCGGAAGCTGAAGAGGTCCCTCCTAATATCGAGCTCATGTTCCTCAGGATCCCAGCCATTAGCTATGAAGAAATTATGGTCGTCGCTGAAGCTCCAAGATGTTGGATCGACGACATTAAAGACTACATTGAAAGGGGTACTTTACCAGAAGGGAAGAATGAAGCCCAAATTATCAGAAACCGAGCATGTAGATACTCGGTTATTGGAGGCATGCTTTACAAGCAAGCGGTCGAATACTAAGCCTCTCCTTCGATGCATACGACCGTAAATGGTGAATGATTTCTTTGGCGTAAGTTCATGAGGGCGAGTGCGGAGGACACCCTGAGGCGAGGACCTGTCGAGACAAAATGAATTTCCACGGTTACTATTGGCCGAGTATGAGGAGAGACGCAGTGGAATATGTAAGGAAGTGTGATAAATGTCAAAGATTTGCAAACATTCCTCGCATACCCTGGCCTTACAAACTCCAAGAAGGGCGGCTTGGCCCTTTGACATGTGGGGAATCGATCTTATTGGTCCTTTTCCCAAAGCAAAATATGGGTGCGAGTATGTGATAGTAGCCGACTACTTCACTAAATGGATAGAAGCAAAAAGCCACCGGCTAGCATAACCGAGGATCGTGCAACAAGTTTACCTATGAGCAGATTTTTTGCCGCTTTCGACTTCCTGATGATCGCCTCCGACCACCGCACGCAATTCTCCAAAAATTTACAAAGTGATCGGCTAAACGTTAAACACGTAATGTCTTCTGTAGCTCATCCGCAGGCAATGGCCGCCAGCGTAGGGTGAAATAAGAAGATCATGCACGCTTTGAAGCGAAATTTAGACGAGAAAAGGGAAGTTGGTTAGAAAGCTACCAATCGTGCCGCTGGGAATTAGAACATCTGCGCGAGGATCTACCGGTGAAACCCCGCTTGCATTAACATATGGCTCTAAGCAATGGCTCCAAATGAGCTAGCCCTTCCTACCATTCGGTTACTTTATTCGACCAACAACAAAATGATTTATCCAATGATCCGATAACCTCGAAGAAAGGCGACTAGAGGCCCGACTAATGATCAACTACAAGAAGCTTACGAAGATCCACCACGACAAAAAAGTTAGATCGAGAACCTTTCTGGCCTGAGATTTGGTTATGAGAAAGATTGAAGCTACAAAGTAAAGGCGTAAAGGGGCGTAAATAAGTTGTCTCCAAATCGGGAGGGTCCATTCGTAATAACTAGCCTTGTAAAAGAGGGACCTATAGGTTGGCCGAGCTAGATGGCACACCTTTTAAAAATCCTTGGCACGCCGATCATCTCAAGGCATACTATCATTGATGTAACCTTTTTGCAAGATTAGTGAATGATAAGCTTTATTTTCTGAAAGATTGTGTAACTACCTATTTTCATTCTCGAACGGAGATGCAATAGGACCCATCCTCGTACGGAGGTGGGAAAAAGACCTTATCCTCGGTATACGAGGAAGGCCAACAAAAAACGAATGAGTTTACTCATACCAACCTCGCATCGAGGTGGGAAAGATCTTATCCTCGCTAAGCGAGGAAGGCCAACAAAAATGATAAATAAGTCAAAGTACTTATTCCCATCCTCGCACGAGGAGGGAGAGTTCCTAGGATCAAGATACAAAGGAAAAAGCGATTGTATGAATGTTAAAGCACTAACTATCCTCTACGACGAGCATAGTTAGGAATAAAGCTGAGAAAAAAGCAAACAAGTCAAAACCTCATTCATATATAGCTAATGTTAAAGCGACTGAGACAAATAAACAAAAATGGCTGACAAAATAAAGATTGTTTTGGAAACAAAGGCACACTAGCCTACAATCACTCGGCGCAGCGAGGTAAAATGAGATGCTACTCAGGGAGATTGACGACCTCGATCTCACGAGGAGGCGAAGGAAGACCATGCTGCTCAGCGGCCAAGGATGCAGCCTCGAACTCAGCTCGGTTGGAATGTTCGCCCTCACCCATGAATTGTCTAAGTTTGAGGTCTGGGTCGAAGTCCACTTCCTCGCCTTGCTCAACTTGCTTTGTAAGGGCTATTACATCAAGCGACCATGGGGTGGGTGGCACCCATTCCTCCATGTTGTATTTAACGTCCGTTGCCCGCAGCATCGCCATCTCTTCCTCGGTAAAAGGGATCATCTCATGCCCTTGCCGAGCAGCATCGCCGGCAAAATTTTCACTACCCCATTCGACTATGGTGCCCAGACTCATCCCCGAGGCAGCCGCTACTCGAAGCATATGCCGAATTGCTCGGTCATAGTAGACGACAATTTCGTTATTAAATACATCAGTCCCCTCGAAAGACTTGAAGGTCGCGGCCTTTGCACCCTCGACCTCTCCCTCCAGATTGGCAACTTTAGCCCTCAGCTCGGCTAACTCCTCGGCCGGCCACTTTCTTGATGCTTTCGCTTTCTCCTGGCTTCTTTGGCACTCTTCTCAAGAACAAAAAGCGCGAGCCACCGAATCCTTGGCTTCATTCAGCGGTTTATCTTGGCCGAAGCCTCTTCTAATCGGGCTTTCCTCGCATGCTCGCTTGACAGCGGGGGAGGCCACTGACCGCAAAGCTCAAGCTCGCCTTTGTCAACTTACCGAAGCTTTCAACTTGTCGACCTCGATCGCAGAGGCGTCGGCTCGAGTGGCCAGCGAAGATACAAAAGAGCAGATCTACAGAAAATACAACGAATATTAGTAAAAGACAATCGACAAACGAAAAACAACAACAGAGGCAAGGAACATTACCTCGCTCATGCATAGACCAATTCGTCCCATGCCCTCAGCAGGGGGCAGAGAGTTGGCAATCCCGACCATATCCCCAACCCGAGCTCGAACAACTAGCCTCGCCTGCTAAGGCCATGGGGAATCACGACGACAAACGCCAAAATTTTGGAGGACCGGATATCCGCAAAATCCTTGGCGAGCCGGGTCCTCGCAGCCTCGGTGGTCGGCCCCACAAAATCATCCCTCACCCATGGACTGCTTCTTCACTTGCGACGAAGAGATAGATTTGCCTTTGCCCTTTTGTTTTTTCTGCTGGGACGAGCGATATTTTCTCAGGCTTTCTTCGCCTTCCTCGAAGGCATCCACGATCACCGCTTCTTTGAGAAGGGGCAGGAGCATGCTCGGTGGAGATAGGCTTAGTAGGGGCGGCACTGGGCTCAGAAATTCTTTTGGTCGGGGCCGGGGGCTTACTTCTTCCCCGAGGATTCACCTTGGCCGGAGCTCGGCGAGGAGCCACACCTTGGGCAGCCGAAGACCCCACCCCTCGCTCGTCCAGTGGTGGGCGCGGTAGGCCTTTTTGGGTCGGCCCTGGCATCCCTTAACGGTTGCCGACGAGTAACCCCTTGGTCGCGCCTGGCTGATTTTCCCGTGAGGGCATCTATATCGATCATATCTGAAACAAACAGAAAAGTCAGTCAAGATGAGTCCAAAAATTATCAAAGAAAAGCTACGAGAAGAAAACTCAAGTAAAAAGCTACAAAGTAATGATATGTACTTCCACAGCCTTCGAGGAAGAATGTATTTTCTTGGCACTGAGGGCAGTCCGACTGGAATTTATTTCCCTCGTGCATCGACCACCCGGGGTACTGGATGTACTCGGGAACTTCACATCGAACATCCAGCCCCTTAAACTTTTTGGTCGTCATGCCGACCATCCTTAGTAAACTCTCATCAACACTTATTGCGTTCCAATCAAAAACCCGGGCAGGACCCTTTCCTCTTACTCCGAGGAAGTCCTCGACAGCTTTACGAGCAGCTTCCTCGTACTCGTCTAAAGTAGCGGTGAGAGAAAGGGACTTAACCTCTTCATTTGAAAGACGAGGTACGGGGAAATTCCACCCGTATCTACCCTCTATTAGCAGGACCTTCTCGTCCCAGTGACCGGTTTTCCCGGGAGGCTTGGCGATTAGGTTAATTCCCCGGTTATGATGTTTGCAATGAAGGCGCTTCATCGACTTGGTCACTGCAAAATAGGTCAGAAAGAGGGGCAGGGTCGGCTCAAATCCGAGCATACGGACACAGGCCGCGAAAGAGATCAAATATCTGATGAGGTTCAGCGAGAGGTCAAGGGGATGAGCACCGGCTTCCTTTAAAAGGTCGCACAAGAGTGGATCGAGGGGCAGGCGAAGTCCGGCATCAAAGAATGAAATGTAAAACCCTACTTTATCCCTCATCGCTCTCAGCTCATCCATGCTAACCAAATTGTTGGGGGCGAATCCCCGGAAAATCTTCCGACTATGATTGAAGTGATCATCCCAGTTGTCTACGTCGGGAGGGTAGATGTTATTCCTCCACTCCCTCAGTGTTCTTCGCGCAGGGACTTCGTCGGCCTCACCCGAAATTCCGGCAGCTGACGAGCTCTCCCCTCGTTTTTCGGCGGCCAGGGCCTTGTTCGCCTCAACTATGTCTGGCGTCGCCTCGCGGTAAGTCTTGATTAAAGAGATACCTGGGAGGGCCGAGGTCGTACTCGAACATACCAACATATGCGCCCGGCCGGATATCCTCGCAAGACATCCTTCGTCGGAAAAGAGTGGGTAAATCTTCCTCGTAGCCACCGGCGACCAGCAGTTGTCACCGCTTGGCTCGGTAGTATCAGCGACCAAGCACCATCCGTCTGCGAGTATAACCTTTTGGTCGTAGGAGATCGGGCATACGCTGGCTCTGGGCTAACGTGTTTTGTCCTCATATTTCTCTGATAGACAGTCGAGGAGTTGGGCGAGGATGAAGAAGAGGTTTCGCTCGGGGCAATAACAGAAAAGGCGGACACAGGGCTCATAAAAACCTAACCCTATAGGCCTAACAGAATCAAGGAGCGAGTAAAAGAAAGAAGAAAGTACCTGCGCGATGGGTGAGGTCGAGGACGAGCAAAGAAAAGGCAGGAGTTTGAGCGAGGACCAGGAAAAGACACAGACGCCAAAGAAAAAAGGCCGGTGTACCGGAAACTGCAGAGATGACCGGAAAAAACTGCAAAAACCAGAAAACGCTCAAAACTAAGTCAGAAACCCCAGAAATTCGTATCAAAAGAAAGAGGAAGAGATGGCGAACCTGAATACTAGGATTTTAGAGCAAAGAAACGGATGGAAGTGTCAGAAACGGGAAAGAGTAGCAGAGAGTTTTTTTCGCCTGTTTGAGGAATTCGAAGAGAAGGAAGAGTGTAGAAGAAGAGTGAATGAAAAAACCGGGAAAAATCGTGATTTTATGTTAACCCGACTTGCCCGGGTCGACCCGACCAAAAACACGCGGATCTTTACCAAACC
Source organism: Codonopsis lanceolata (assembly GCA_013146195.2). Taxonomy (NCBI): domain Eukaryota; kingdom Viridiplantae; phylum Streptophyta; class Magnoliopsida; order Asterales; family Campanulaceae; genus Codonopsis; species Codonopsis lanceolata. The sequence goes on from CM028378.1 coordinate 65,485,517, forward strand.
AACCTCTGGTCGACACGTGGCGGGCACTATGCTCAAAAATACTGCAAACCGACGACGTTTCGGTCACTGGACGCCGTCGCATTTTGGGAAAGGACATGACAAATGATTACCTACGACCCCTCGATTACCGTGCATTTAATGCATACGGCGGATCAATTTCCAAGAAAAATTCCACTAATTACTCAACTATCCTCGGCAATAATATGGTCGACTATAAGTACTGGTCGACCAAGCGGGCAAGTCAAGGCTAGCGACCATACGAAAACAGGCGAAGAACCGAGGAATCCAAGCGAAGATTAGAAACGAACAAATCGAGCGTGATATTCAGATGACTTTCCAAGCTAAGGATAAATCCTCGCACCTGGAAACTCGGGGGCTATTGATGGGACCCGACCTGGGTCCCCCTACGTGGACCGACCACGTGGATTCCTAGACTTGATCGGTCCCACCAAGGGCCGAAGACCATTCCCCCGGTCATCATCGACAATCACTAACCAACCGAAATGCGAGCGCGACCATAATCACCGAGCATGACAGCAACCATGAATCAAGATGCAGGACCATATGGTCGAGGATCACTATCGGCTTTCGACGGTTTCTGCAGGATAAGACAGGTTTAGCCCGTAGCATATACATAGCATCCAGGTGCCTTCCCCACAAGAGCCGAGCAAGCCATGCAAGCCGCCATACCTTATCGGCTTACTCAACCGCCTACAATCCTCACTGCATACACAACCAGTTGACCATTCAGGAACTGCCAGCAAGCCGACCAGGGAACAAGTCCCACCAGTTGGGACCCTCATACCAATCATGATCCCAAATCTAGGCTACTATAAAAGGAAGCCTTTCCCTTCAAGAAAGGTAAGATAACTTAAGATTGCAAACTTATTATACTGCTGGTGATAGACAATACACAAAGAGATTACTCTCTATACACTGACCGGAAGTTAAGGGAACGCCTAGCTCCGGCATACCATATACTACCTTGTTCTTCGACTCTCACACTGAGGGTCGAGGCTGAAACCCCGACCCTAACGGTAGTCTTGCTTTCAGGTACCCACCAACAAAGATCGTCAACCAAAGCCCAGATATCCTCAGTCAGTCGGTACCTCCGGTACCCACGTACACCGACGTGACCACCAAGGGCCGGACACGTCAGCTTAGGTCCATTACGTGGACTGCCAGCTCAGTCACCCCGTCTTCGTGGCGTGATCAGACATGTAGTAAAACTAGAAAATATGAAATTATCGCGACACAACGAAAGTCACTACAACAGCAAATAAAATGAGAAAAAATCACCTACAATAAAAGCCACTTTACTAGTAGAGAGAATGAAAGAAAATCTCTTAAAATAGTTTGAACACGTAAACGTTAACTAGTACGATGCATCAACATAAACTAAACTAGAAATTGGAGTATGTGAAGATCAAAATTAATATAGACATATGTAATAAACCAAAAAAAATTTGTGAGCAATAACTTCGCTTTGAAACAAACCAAATTTCAGAAAATGACTCATATTAGGCAAATCCAGTCGATTTAAGTTAAACAAACAAAAAACCGATTTTAGTACATTGCACTCCCCTTCCCTTCCGTTGGATATGATAAACATAATATTTTGAAGGTGAAACATTCTAAAATAATATGATCAACTATTTGCTATTCCACGGATATTGCTCTGATATATGTCCATATTGATGAATTAATTTAACTATTAACCAAGTTAAGTTTTAATCAATAGCCCGAAATCTGATTATGAATTTGATGCACTTGAGCACTTGTCTTGTTAATATCCTATTCTAGAGATTCATTCGACTAGTAGTACTCTGATATCGGTATATTTTGAGTTATATTGAAATGGACATTTAGTTTGTCAATTTCACAATATTTTATTTTTTTAAAGTTAGCACTGACTTTCAATTGATATAGAAACATGGCAGGTAACAGTGTGTTACTGTTATCATTAACACTTAACCCATTTAGACAAATGTACGTGTCTCCATGCCTAACCAAAAAAGCCATATATGAAACACCAATACTAGGTTTACAAATATTGCTTCAACTAAAAGCTTTAGTGAAGGACAAAATTGTCTTTCACCAAAACACATTTAACCATCACCAATGCTTAGTTATAGCAATAATTATAAACATAACATTTTTGCATCAGAAAACCCAAGGGTACATAAAGCTTAGTTTGACTAAAATCTATAACAGAAACCTATATTTTGTTGTACCCCTATCAAAGATGCCTGAGGTCATTGCAGATCTATAAAAAGAATCAATATGCATCGTACACAGTTAGTTGTTGATGGCTTGATAAGTGGAGTATTTCACAAGAAGTAGGGCAATAGTAAATTATCTCCGGTTCAACGACCCTTCTGGCTTCTGCTATCATGAGATCTAGCCTCCGATCCCTTTCAACAGCACCTATTAACCAGAATCAGAATCCGAAAATGGCATCTGGTAAGCATCTTTTGGTTCCTCATCAGTGATGGAAGGAGGTTGCTCATGGTTAGACCGACGCCTTGAACGCCGCCTCACGTCTGGTCTGACTTCATCCTGTAAAGACAGGGCAGTTTATCAAGCATGCCAAAAATGAAGAACAGACGGGGACGAAATGAAGCCGAATGAGATAGTGATCCAAGCACTAATTAACACCTCTCTAGTCTGGTGAAACGGCTGCAATACAGGTAAGGGCAGCTCTGTTGCAAAGGCAAATGAGATTTTTCAGGGCTTAACAGACTAAAAGAACAGCATTCAGTCTCTCACTGCAGCGAGTAAGTACACCTGTCAATGTCGAACCTGCTTCACAAGAACCATCTCATTTGCAGCAGAGCAGTGCCCCCCCCCCCCCCAAAAAAAAAAAAGCGGCCTAAATAATTCTTAGATTAACGTTGCACCTGGATGACAATTTTCACATTTGTATTTACTCAGAAATGATAAACTGTATATATAAATAAGAAGGTACAGGTAGGAAGGCTGGGTCGTAAACATTTTAAGTGTAGTTTGAAGAAATGAATAATCGTACCCTCCTTTTGTAGCGTCTTCTTAGAAACTAAATAACGAGGCACACAGTGCTTCTACTATGGCCAGAAAGAGTTTTCTTAATGTAACCCTTGCATTTCTTTCGAAAGTAGAAGAAAATGATATTCACAAGGGGTTATGCATTAATATTCAGAATTGGTACATGATTGACCTACTGTCTAGTAATGGTCCCTCACCCATTCACTCAGTCAATCGCAAGATTTCCATTGCTAGGCTCTTCATGCATTACCCTAATATGTATGCGACAAATATTGGGCACCAACGGAATGCAAAGCTGTTACATTCCATGCACAACCATCCATGGCATACCGAGGCTAGCCCATAGCACCTCCCCTAGCGTCTCGGGCAGGGAGTGCAGGAGTGTGGTGTTATGCTGGAACGCCCAGAAGGCTAGACAGTTGACTAAAACGATTAGGATCTGGAGATGGATGTTATTTAGAGTTTGTAAGCTTTAACAATATTCAGAACATAAAAAATTTGGCTAGTCGAGTAATTTCAATAATTGACCTAGAAGGCTAGGACACCACTAAATAATTGACTAAAACAATTAGGATTCAGAAATGGATGTTATTTTGGAGTTAGCAGGCTTTAATAATGTTCAGATCTTTTTTTTTATTTAAGTAAATATTGTATTATATACCCAAGCGTCAATGACGCATCCTGTGTACGCTAGAAGTATACCCTAACCCAAACTACGAAATTATAAAATTATTAACAACATCAGCATCACAGTGATCACAACTAAGCGAGAGAGTTTCTGAGCACCAAAAATAGATAGTGCGAATCAGCACATTCTTCGTGTTATCTGTGGATCCTTCTTCATTATCGAACACTCTACGATTACGCTCCTTCCAAATTATTGTAACATAGTCCAAAGCATGTATAAATGAAAAAAAAAAGAGTAAACAGAGCAGCAACCACAAACAGAGTTAACCCCTATCCTTTTTCATAATTACAAGGCAACAAAAAAACGACAAAATACAACAATAGGGCCTTATAAATAGAGTAAGCAAGAAAGAACAAAGACTAAAAACAGAGTAAAGCAAAGTTAAAAAACTGGGAAAAAATTGAGTAAAAAATGAAAAAAATAAGGGTAGAAGTGTTTGAAGACTCGAGATCATCTTCAAACCAGCCAAACAACTTTGGAAATACCCTCTGTAGGTTCCGGCGACCTCATCTGCCATTTCCGGCAGTTTTCCGGTGAGATCTGGGGGTAAAAAAGGTGTGCATGTGTTCGCCTCCTCAAGTAGATAATATCTGAGGCCTTGGATTGTGCAAATACTAAGTTGACCCAAGTAGATCTAAGAAAATATCTCGAGATCTAAAATAAAAAACCCAGATCTGGTCTGGTCAGAATTCATATATGTTCTCGCCTTAGGCTGCTTTATCTCACCTCTGCACCTCATGCCCCTCGAAAAAGCGAGAAAAGCGAACATGCCTCGCCTAACCTCCGGCAAGGCGCAGACCCTTTCGCCTCGCCTCTCGCCTTTCATAATTATGCTCCCTCCTTTTGACAAAAGTTGTTTCTACCAACCCGCTAAACGATGATCAAACTCTATAACTGGGTTCCAAAGCTTTTTACTTTTACCAGGTGTTCCGATTGGTAACCCAAGATAAGAAGATGGAAGATTGACTACTTTACACCCGAAAAAAATTTCCATACTCTCGACATTGTCTACTTCTCCCACCGGAATGATTTTGCTCTTTGAGATATTAACTCTAAGCCCCAAAACCGCCTGAAAGAACAGTAAAACCATCCATAAATATCCTGTAAATATCCCAGCTGAGTATTATCTGCCCCACAAAATACCATCGTGTCATCCACAAAAAAGTAGGTGTGACACCGAGGTCTCCATGTCCCTTTCCCGACTCACTATAAAGCCATTGATAAAACCTCCCATCACTGTTTTATCTATCAATCTACTCGATGCCTCCATGACCATGATAAAGAGAAAGGGGGAAAGTGGGTCTTCTTGACGTAGTCCCCTCGAGCTTGCAAAACCGTTCACTAAAACTAAAAAGCGAACTGTGGAAATGTAAAATTGAATCCAACGCCTACATTTATACCTAAAGCCTGCTCTATCCAACATGTACAGCAAGAAGTCCCAATTCACATTATCTGTTGCCCCCCTACGAATGCATACTGAGATTCGGAAATTATCTCCTCATCCTTATTGATAAACTTTGACATCACTTGCACCTTTCTTCTTCAAAATTAAAGCAATGAACGAAGCATTTAGACTTTTTTCAAATTTCATGTTCCCATAGAAGTGGTAAAACACCTCCAATACAGGCCCTGGAGCTTTATCCCCGCTCACACTACATAAAGCTGCCTCTACTTCCTCCTCAGAAAATTCCTTCTCCAGTTCGGACCTATCATGTTGATCCAAAGTTTTAAAAGACTTCATCCAAGCTATGTCGCCGACCACCCTTATCGGCAAACAGATTCTGATAAAACCTGACAGCTTCCTCTTTAATTTCCTTCTGATCTTCCACCGGAACTCCATTTACAATAACAGATCTGACTTGATTAACAGCCCTATGAGCACTCGCCATCGTATGAATTTTTTTTGTGTTCCTATCTCCTACCTTCAACCACTGAATTAGAGATTTCTGCCTCCAGCTGATTCCTTCATATTGTAGGAGTTTTCCTATCTCCTTATTGAGTTCCATTATCTGTAATTCTTCCTTGCAATTAAGCCCTTCCACCCCAGCTTTCCTATCCAGATTATTAATTCCGTCTATAGTTGTGATTATACGATTCTCCAGCCTCCCAAAAATGTCCCTATTCCAAACTTTTAAGTCATTTTCAGCGCCTTTAATTTCCTTGCCAGCTTGAAGCACGGATGACGGATCTCCATCTATGTTTCCGATTTCAAACCTGTCTGTCCAGATTAGGACCTACCTATTAGTCCTATAATTGCATGCACAGAGTCAACCACGTAAGAGAACCATTTATCTTTGAATCAATCCATAAATCCCTGCTCCTTCAACCACATATATTCAAACATAAATGGAGATTTCGTTTTGGAAACTCCTCCGCACTCGAGAAGAATCGGCACATGGTTGGACGCCACTCAAGGAAGACATGACTGAACTGAAGTTCTGAAGCAATCATACCAATCTGCTGTTACTAAAAATATGTCCAATCTAGAGCACTGCACATTACTGATGTTTCAGAATCACGTATAATCACCACCTGATAATTGCAGATCTACCGAACTCATGTCATTCATAAGTGAACCCAACATTGCTTTAGAAATCACTTGTGTACCCAGCCTTCCGTGAGGGAAATGGACTACATTAAAATCTCCCCCAACGCACCATGGAACTCTCCACTTGTCTTTTACTGATTTTAGCTCCTCCCACAAAGTATGACGGTTATCATCTGTACACGGTCCATAGACTATGGAGAAAATCCAATTTTTATCATCCTCCACCCTTTTAAGCAAACATGAAACTGAGAAATTCCCCAAAGAAGAATCCACCTTTGAAAATTTCCTCCTAACCCACATTACCAAAATTCGTCCAGCACTCCCAATAGCCGCTAAGTACTCCTAATCCATCCATCTATTTCCTCCTACAGTATTAATAGCCCTTCTGTCAATTTTTGCCATCTTGGTTTCTTGAAGACACACTACATGCGGTTTCCACCTTCTCAACACAGCTGCTATAACTTGCCTTTTCCTTGAATCATTCAAACCCCTCACATTCCAAGATATTAAGCAAATCTCCATGGTCAACAAGGTGTTTTTCTTCTGCTTCTCTCCCCTTCGCAGCCCCCGAACAGCTCAAAGTTTAAGTTGCAGCAGAGCTGCTTTAATTCTCTCTGTCCTTTAACCCTTGATTTGTTCTGTTGCTTGCTGCCAATAACCCTGCCGAACTTCGTTGCTTTTCAATATCCATCAAAAAGTCCAAAACTTTGTCTTCAAATCCCACACAAGAAACTCCCAGAAACTTAGCAAATCCTTTTGCTCTTTTCTTTACCCACTTTGAGATATCCACCTCCGTTTCCTTAAACATCAGAGATTTCAGATCTTTATGTTATATGATCTTTTTGGGGATACATCTTTTCAGGGTGTAAGTAAAATATCCCAAGGAAATTCTCATGTTTACAAATTTAGCCTCATTCTTCTTAGATGTCGTATAAGGGTTTACTTTGCTTATCATCTACTTCTATGTAAGTAGAATTATACCAATTGTCAACTTCTTTATTTAGTGTGCACCTATGATTTAAATTGAAGACAAGCCAAGCTAAGACCTATTGAAGCGAAATAAATATCTGCAAAACACAAAATGGTGTGAAATAAAAATTACATAAGCATGGAAAAAGCTTACCTCAGCACTTGTTTGATTTGAAGGATTAGGCTCCTTTGGGCGAGGTGACTGACTTCTCCTCATATATATGCCACCAAAAGACATCAATGCTCCCAAAAGCAACATTGGACCAATCCGTGGATCACCCATTAGGTCATTGATTCTAATTAGGAAACTTCCAAATCTCAGCTTCATTCCCCTGCTTGAGGAAAGAATCTTCTCCGTACCTCTTGACCACATAGGTTCTGCATCCTCCGGTACAAGCTCAGGAGTTGTTGTTCTCTGCATTATGGACATCTCTTAGGGTACAAAAAGGTACCAAGAATGAACATTAAATTCATACAAAAGAAAAAAGAAAAATAAATAAAAATAGTTGTGGAAGGACACAGGGACTCATCAACGAGTTACAGTGTACACCCCATATTTTTGTGATAGAATAAACACTCGTCGTTACTAAGGAAATATGTAGAATACCAAACAGAGTAAAGTTTTTATGTCTGTATGCATGTATCTCTTTACATTCCTGCAAATATGAAGCCACTTCTTTTAAAATACTCAAGCACATGAGCACATAAAAAAATTAATACTTTTAAAAAGATTTTTATAAGCAATTATCCAAAATTTGCTTTTCATTAGGGCAACCGTCCAGGATAAGGAGCTACCTGATGAGGTTTCTCAATTTGTTTCGAGATAGGATGTACACTTCCCACAATGTGCCTGATGCTTTCTGTGTTCGTTTCTATACAAAGATACTGACCCTTCTTGTAATTGCCCAAGCACTTACCAGTAAGCTTAGAATTCTTGATTGAAGTGTTAGGTAACAAGTTGCATATTTCACAATTGGCATCCAGCAACTCAAGCTGGATGCTCAGGGAGAACTGCCTCAAAAACTAAAGGTATAAATTATTATTTTTTGATAGGTAAGTATGACCCCTTGGTATGGGGATTGGAACAAAGGACCTCAAGGTCTTATATAAACGAGTATTCAGACAAGCAACCAAAATGCTGCATCTTCTTACCAAAACAATATTAGTTCACAATAAAGAAGAGATAAAGGCTATCTTCACAAAAATACTCCGGTAGCCTGGTTTAAATGGAAGCCTGACAAAAGCAAATATGATTACAGAAAATTGTACAGAAATTTTATCAAAGTTAACTTACATAAAAGGGAAGAGTAATATTGTCACCACTCTTGATTATTTCTGCGATCCATTCTATGATCTGCCACCAAAGACACGTCATGAACCAATGAGAAAGTGTAGCCATAATGAAGTGGAATTTAGGTAGCTTATGAATCCATTTGAGAAGAGATAATAAATGGAACTTCAGAACCACTCAACGCAGTTAATTAGCATCTTGCAAACTACAAGCACAAAGCATATGCCACATGATAGAGAGAAGTTTAAACCTTTGGGATTTCATCTAAGCCTTTGTAAACTGCCACAAGCTGAGCTGTAGGATCCATATCTGTACTAGCAACTGAAGCAAAAACGTTCCTTGAATATTTGTCAGTTCTCTCACTAATTTCAGTACCATTCCGTTGGTAGCGTACAATAAATAACCTTGGTACATCTGCTATATCTCTTCGAGGACCACATGTATCATAGCTGTCTTCCAAACTAACATAGTAAAAACAATACCTCTGCACACACACACACAAAAAAAAAAAAAACAACCATTATCAGGTATTTGTATCAGCAGAAACCAAATTCTCATTCAAAACAGGTGTTCAGTATTATATTTGGGCCTTTTTTTATATAAGTAAAAATATATATAGATCAATGTGCCTAAACGGAGGCGCAACCATGTACACTGGACGTATACAACACTGATTACACAATACTAAAACTATTTACAAAATCCCCAAAGGAATGATTCAAATTTTCTGCCTCGTAACCCTCGTTCCACAATCTAAACAGAGTATGCATCACATGTTCCTTTAGTTGATCCATCGTCCTTTCCACATTGTCGAAAGCTCTACTGTTTCTCTCTCCTCAGATTATCCACCAGATAGCTAGAGGGACTGCCTCCCATAAAGACTTCCTCCTCCTATGAATAGTTGAAGGCCAACACAAAAGGAACTCCTTCACTGATCTTGGCATAACCCATTGAATACTGAACATCCTAAGCACCATATTCCAGAGATCCATAACAGCTTGGCAGTGAAGCAAGAGATGATTCGTACTCTCATTGCTCTTTCTACACATATAACCCCAATTAACATAGATCTTCCCTCTCCGCATAAGATTATCCCCAAGTTAGAATGGCCTCGCGACACGCCTCCCACACAAAAAAATCACACGGGCAGGAGCAAGAGACTTCCAAGGGAAAAGAGGGACCCTATTTCCCAAGATCTGCGCATAAAATGACTTAACAGAAAAGACTTTATCTTTCGAGATTTCCCACTTTACCTTATCCTCCCTACTTATATCTATTTGGAGAGAATATAAGCACTCCAGAAATAGAACACTAGAATCCATTTCCCAGTCCTGAAGGTTCCTATGAAACACTGGATTCCAAACCACATTACCATTAACCACCTGAAGTACTTCATTAACCAGAATATCTTGATCTCCCACCAGATTAAATAGATCCGGGAAAATCCCCCGGAACTCCTCCTCCCCACACCATACATCTTACCAAAATCTAATTTTAGAGCCATTGCCTAGAGCAAACGAAATATTCCTCTCGAACATACCCCTTCCTTTACAAATCCCTTTCCAAACACCGGAACCAAAAGGGCTATCTATTCCATTTGGGGAACCACTTATGCTCTCCTTCCCCATATTTTCCCACCACCACTCTCCTCCACAAGGCATTAGGCTCCACCATATATCGCCACAACCACTTCCCAAGAAGTGCTGCTTTAAACAAACATAATTTCTTCAATCCAAGGCCTCCTTCCTTAATTCTGGAGCACACTATATCCCACTTCACCAGATGATACTTGCGCTTTTCCCCTTGCCCATCCGAGAGGAAATCCCTTACAAGCTTCTCTATCTTCTCTCAGACCGCGGCAGGCATCACAAAAACTGAAAGAAAATATGTAGGGATACACGATAAGGCGTTCTTCACTAAGGTTAACCTACCCGCTTTAGACAGCAATTGTTTCTTCCACCCTGCCAACCGCTGATCCATCTTCTCAACCACCGAATCCCACATAGCCTTATTTTTATAGGCAGCACCAATCGGCAACCCCAAGTAAGTCGAAGGGAGCTTCGAAGACTTACACCCAAAGACTGAGGCCAAGTGTTCAACATCTGCCACATTTCCTACCGGGAGAATGACACTCTTCTTTATATTAACTCTTAAACCCGATACCATCTGAAAAAAAGATATAACTAACCGGAGATATCCCAACTGTTCAATATCTGCGTCACAGAAAATAAGAGTATCATCTGTGAATAACAGATGGGAAACCGAAACTTCCGAATCCCTGGATGTTCCAATCTTAAATCCATTACCAGAATAAAAAGAAAAGGAGAGAGAGGATCCCCCTGTCGCAAACCCTTAGAACTTGGAAAAAATCCTGCAGGTTCCCCATTCACCAACACTGAAAATCGAACAGTAGAAATGCATAACCGAATCCAATCTATCCATTTGATGCTAAAGTTCATCTTCTCTAATAGATACAGCAAAAAGTCACAATTTACATTGTCATATGCCTTCTCTATATCTTGTTTGCACAAAAGACCCGAAATACCGCTTTTCAATCTAGCATCTACGACTTCATTGACTATAAAGGAGGCGTCGATGATATACTTGCCCCCTACGATAGCATGCTGTGAATCAGAAATCACAATCTGCCTCAATCTCAAAGCAGGGGCTTTAGCTAGCAATTTATAAAAACTGCCAACCAGACTAATTGGTCTAAAATCCCCTGCAGTAACAGCCCCCACTTTTTTCGGGATCAAAGAGATAAAAGTTGCATTAAAGCTTTTCTCAAAACACCTGTTAACATGAAAAAACTTGAACGCCTCCAGCACATCATCCTTCACCACTTCCCAGCACTGGGCAAAAAAAAAGCCATTGTAAAACCATCCGAAGCCGGAGCTTTATCCCCGCTCATACCACGCAGCACAGCTGCCACCTCCTCTTCCGAAAACGACGCCTCCAACATATTTCTGTCAGCATCTGCCAAGGTGTTGAAACTGATTCCTTCCAGCTTCGGACGCCATATCCCCTCGTCTGAAAAAAAGATCTTTATAAAAACCTGCAAAACCCTCTTTTATATCATGCTGATCTTCCAGCAAAACACCATTGATCGAGATGCTTTCGATCTGATTCACTCTTTTATGCATACTTGCCACCTTGTGAAAGAATTTTGTGTTTCTATCCCCTTCTTCAAGCCACTGAACTCTAGACTTTTGCCTCCAGGATATTTCTTCATTTATCAACAGGGACTCACCCTCACTTCGTAGTGCACACCGCCAAGCCTCTTCCTCCTCATTTAATCCACCATTACTACCTGCCTTCTCATCCAAAACTCTCCCCTCTTCCAACACTTGTTTCATTTTAATATCTATCCTCCCGAACACCTCTTTGTTCCATACTTTGAGATCCTCTTTGAGCAGCTTTAACTTTCTGGCAAGAATAAAATCAGTGTTACCAATAATTTCATAAGCGTACCATTTAGACCTCACCCAATCCACAAAACCCGGCTCACGCAACCACATATTCTCAAACCTGAACGGAGCTTTGCCTTTCTTCAGACCACCACACTCCAATAATAACGGTGTATGGTCTGACACAACTCTGGGAAGGCAATATTGAGAAGACCCCCTACCCTCCATCATCCCAGTCGGCGGAAAGAAAAAATCTATCTAATCTGGAGAATTGGTTCCTGTCACCATGTCTGAACCAAGTGAATTTACCTCCCCTTAACTGAAGATCTATTAAACCCAAATCGTTAATAAACTCATTAAACTCAGACATAGCTCGAGTACACACACTAGCCCCCGACCGTTCACCTGGACTTCTAATTACATTGAAATCTCCCCCAATGCACCACGGCTCATTCCATCTGTCCCTGATTGACCCCAATTCATCCCACAGATGCTGCCTCAGATTATCGACACAGGGACCGTAGATCCCAGAAAAAATCCATCGCTTATCATTCTCCACCGATTGCAGCAAACATGCAACTGAATATGCACCCTTGACCACATCGATCTTAGAGACTACCCTCCTATCCCACATTACCAAAATTCCTCCTGCAGCTCCATTAGCTCCAACAGAAACCCAATCAAACGATCTGCTTCCCCCTACGCTGTTCACTACTCTTCTATCGTTAGATGCCATTTTCGTTTCTTGAAGACAGACCAAGTGTGGTTTCCATCTTCTAAGAACTGCCTTAATACTCTGTCTCTTTCTCAAGCTATTAATACCCCACACATTCCAAGAGATAATTCGAAGATCCATGAGAACACGATTATTTGTGGGATCGTTTCCTCCTGCCTTACCTTTAACAAACTGAGCTGACCAATGTATTGTTATCATATGTCATGCGAGTACTTGTCAAAATGTCACATTAATTACTTAACAGCGGCAATAAATAATTGCTCAAGATATCTAATCCGAGCACAAAACCCAAGCATAAAGGCGATTTGAATAGGGGGGAAACAAAAACTTCTACCAGCAGTCATGGTCCCAACATAGTCTGAGCACTAGCTAAAATTTCAAATTGCAGTGCTACAAACAAGAACTATTTCAAAGTTTACCATTGAGACCACAGAAAAAACTGGAAGAGCAATAATATACATGATAAAAAAGAAAAAAAACTCACCTGTTGTGCTTCTCCATCAAGCCAAGTAAGAGTGAGACGTTTTTCCTTCAATGCAAACGCTGCCGGTGCTCCTGATTGGTCTTGATCAGCTTTGTCCAAGTCTTCATTATTTAATAGTTTTTCTTGGACACTGCGCATGGTCTTTGACCAAATAAAGTTTATGCCATATGCTAAACCAGAAAATATACTTCCTCTCAACAAGCAGTATAGTTTCAGTTACATTTCATCATGAAACTAATTGAAGGAGATCTTATTCATGTATGACGGTAAAATCAGTCTGAATACTCGGAAAATTTGGTTTCTCTGAATTCAATAATTATCTACCGTGGCTGTGAATCTTCTTTTTCTGTTATATTCATTCTTCTACTTGGGTTATCCAGTGTGGTTGTTAGAGGTAAGAGGCCCGACCTGACAACCTTAGGATTGAAGTCAGCAGTCAGCACCTAGTGCAATAATGTCAAGGTTAAGCCTGTGGCCGTATTCTCTCCCAGTAACCGCAGAAAAAAAATAAACCTTCCCTCCCTTCTCACAGAACCAAAAGCAGTTCAAGTCAATACTCTCATCTTATCTCCCTTTTCTTTCACCATCTTGGAAAGGGTGGTGGGGATGGGGAGAGTCAAGAAAATATAGAGGAAGGCTCAGAGAGAAAAGCCACCGCAATATAAAGTCTTGGAAGGGTCTAAAGCATACAGCCGTAACGCTGCAATAAGAGATGCTAACTCTGTTTCAAGGCTGCCCCTTATAAATATTTTAAGCTGTATTTGTGTCTTGAAAGTAATTTTTTATGCTTCAGTTATTTAAAGATGTCCAGTCTCCCCGCTCTGAGATGGATGTTATGTGCATATGTGTGTATAATACACACACACACACACATATATATATCCACACATGCATGCACTGATGCACGTGTCTACTCAATGGAGTATGCATGCCCATACATAGAGATATCTAAAGTAGTTGCATTTCATGAATGATTCGGCCATCACATTACACAGCATTATGGAATCATATTATATAATGTGCCCCCCTAGTCATGAAACCAAACAATAAATCCTATCATTTTTAAGAATTAAATACCAACTAGAGGTTTACTAATCAAAATGTAACCACTGAAAAGGAGCTTACTTCACGCATTTTCTGCAGTTCCGGGCTTTGCCTTCCAGCTACAACAGCACAATACCAAACCATGATTTCCATTCCCGCACGAGAGTATCCTTTGGGATCACAACCTAGCTCCATAGATGTGACACTCCTTAATTGGGGAAGCACTGAAAAGTGAAAACCAAGAAATGAAAAATGAAAACAAGTTAAATCAGTTTGAGTTGCAATGATCATTAAAGATTGACAGCTAATAATTCTTTTCTCATTGGCCAACATATAAAGAAGTATCCACAATGCAGATTGACAACCCAAACATTGCTTCTCTATGATGCCTGCATATGGTTAGAAGTACCAATGGCCACCAACTAGAGCTCTCAAATTGGGAAAACTACCCATGATAAATGTGCATATTGTCTATATTTTTAGGATGTTTTAGGCTCGTTTGCCATCTAATCATGCGATTATCACAGCGAAAATAATTGTTTTGGTTCACTTTACCGCTATTGTGCTTATGTGTGCAGATTTGGAGTATTTTGAGGAAAAGTCAAGCTTGGGAGGTGATTTAAAGGCAAAAAAAACAGAGAATGAAGTTCTTCCAGCAGCGTTCGTATCCTGGCCGCGATTTATTTTGCACCTGCAATGGGAGAAGCTCTTGGCAGTTTTACTCTTTTGACCTTATTATGTATCTAGTCTAAAAAACATCTTTGAGTAGGAGGAAAGCCGGGAGTCTCATTTTATGTCTCTTAGTAAGACAAGGAGAAGGAAACGCATGGGAGAGAAGATTTCAAGCACACATATATCTCCCTCCTTTTCTCCAAATATTTTTACCTCTTTCCTCTACATAGATACACATTTTGGAGGAACCTTTGATTGTAATCACAAGACTTAAGATTTTCTTTATCAAATCATCATTGGAAAGCATTTTGGAGACAGGTTCTTTCTCTTCCTCTCTCTCTAATTTTGCTATTTTGATTTTCTTGCTTCATGATGCCTGCTATGATGTTCTTGTTGATTTCTTTAATCATGTGCGAGTAGTTTTCTATTTCTAGAATTAGGTGTAGCCTGCGATGAATTTATAAATAAAGTTTCGATCTTTCCATTTATTATATGAATGTTACCCCTTTTGATTTGATTTTAGCTTTATTAGCAATTGTATGAATAATGTGGTAGTGAAGGACCGAAAAGTGAAGTGTAGGTAATGAATGACAGATAATTGGGTTTCTAGAGGCTAATTGAATTGTAGGGCGTAATGGGTTTAGATTAATTCATTGAGCGAGACATCAAATTTGAATTAACCTAAACACGGTTGAGAGTAGTTCGAGAGAATACAACCGGCTATATTTATGCAATTCGCTTCAAAACTTGATATTCATCGTAAACGGGAAGATCATTACAGTTTGTAGATTTATCGTCGCGGTGAATTGAAATCCTAGAAGTTTTTAAATATTGTTTTCAATCAAAAATCCACTTTCGTGTTTACTTAGTTAATTTACTCTAATTAGCTTAATTTTAGTCAAATCGCTACAAAAACCTTGAAGTCGACTCGTCTAGATAATCTAAGTCGTGATTTTTCAGAACTTGATTCAAAGTCGCTTAGGGATCGACATCCTAAATACTATATGATAGGTCGTGCGCTTGCGGTAAGATTTAGCGATTAATTTGAACATCACACATCAACCCCCGAGTCGACTCGGTATCAAAAAACCTTGAGCTGCCTCGATCCAAGTCAACCTATTTACCCTTACTTTTTCTACCTACTTGAATTATGGCCACATGCTCAAGGGCATTAATGGAAACAACACATTTCACCAATATTTATAATCTAGTCAATTACTTTTTCTTAAACGGTGTGCCTAGTTAAAGAGGACGATAATTTGAAAATGAAGGGAGCATCAACTATCAAGTACAAAAACTGTGAATAAAGCCAAGCAAAATAAGAAGCAAAACTTAGTGGTCAAATTGACTCATATGTTTGACCTAGAATTCATTACTAGGAAAACTGTAACAAAATACTAATATAATTTGAAGCACTCATCTCTTTCCTTTTCGCTTAAAAAATGTTCAACTAGATTCGTGCCAATGTCAGAAGAACGGAGTCCAACAAGATTTTCTTTCAAGCAGGGTGGAAAACGATTGGTGTCCTTAGCAGTCTAGAAAAGGACGGAATATGTTTTCAGTGGTTAGAAAGAAGCAGAGGAGAGTCCATGAAGTTGTGCTATCCATCGACGAAGTCCTGTGGGTGTGTGGATGGATGGAAAAGGCCTCTTCGGGCACAGATGTCTTCTGGAAGAAACTGTTGTGGAAGTGGCGTGAGGTGTTTCTGACAAAGGAGAGGAACAAGCATGGCTTTTACCTGTGTATTTCCGCCAAAGGAAGAGGCAGTCCCTCACAGATTTTTATTCCGGCTGTGGCAAAGGAGGGTGATTGGGAAATTATTGCGGGCAAAATCAGGAGGTTCGCACAGGCTATGGCCGTTAACAGGAGGCACGCAAAAACCTACAAGGAGGCGGCGGTTATCTCTCATTGGCAAGATGCAAAATTGAACATATTTAGCAGCTTTGGGGACTCTCCAGTTGATTTTGAGGTAACAACTTAAGGGGGAGCACTTCAAAGGAGACGGTTGGGCCTGGTTGGGTGTCTAGAGAGGAGGTTGGAGGTTCTGCTTCTGGGCCAGGTCCTTCTAGCGTCCAGGGTGAAGCAGTAGCCACGACGATCAGACGCAAGGTCCCAGCTAGTGAGACGAAGTGTAGTAATTCGCAGGATAGCTCTGTTCCAGTAGAGTTGAAAGGGACAAAAGGTACGCAACAACAAAACCTGAAGAAAGCTGAAGATCTGGGAAAGAATAGGGTGAGGCCGGAGGGTCCGGAAGGGGTTTTTGTTGACGAGGTTCTAGGAAGAAAGGTTTTTATAGTCGATGTAGGGTTAGTGCAGAGGCTACGCAACATGGAAAGAGCCTTAGTTCTGTGAGATTTGGAGGATAGAGAGAATTCCCAGAGTGAAGGGGTTACTTTGGGGGATGGCGACAATTCAAAGATCGTGGAGGAGCTTCTACTACCAGAGTTGGTGAACTTGGTGAGTTCTGGTGTGGGTGACGCATTAAGTAATATGGGAGACTCTGAGAACCGTAATGAGGATGCTCAGGCCGAGACACTTGCAGGTGATGGTGTCCCAGACCTTAACCAAGAGAATGGTTATTGTGCACCCAGTGGCGCTACTAGCGCGTGTTTGAGTGACGATTTTGAAGAGCCTTTGGAGTGTACTCCACTCGCGGCGGTTCCACCTCCTGATTTTAACACGGTCGAAGCTATTACGGACAGAGAAAGAGGACATTTCTGGTTGGGTCAAAAGTGGAATTAAAGGCTTCGGGAAGTTCTTAGGTGTCTCTTGTACTGGTTATGAAGAAAAAATCTTGGATTTGCTCGTGGACATAGATCAGAATCGTAAGGTTTCGAGGGGAAATAGCTTCAAAAAGATAAGCAATTGTAGTGCAAAGGGAATAAGGGAATTAAAGCAATTGCGCTGCAGCCTTAATTTCGAGCAGATCGATAACAGTGGGTTGCTGGATATGGGTGAAAACTTATGTTAGTTATGAATATGCTAATTATTGTTTGGAATGTGTAGGGTTTAAATGACTTGGATAAAAGGTTACTCATTAAGGCAGCTTTACGTAGGTGGAAGCCGCATGTGGTGTGTCTCATAGAAACAAAAATGGAGGTTATGGATTGGAGAATGGTAAATAGTGTTTGGGGCAATAGATGGGTTGACTGGGACTGCTTAAAGGCTGTGGGTACTGCGGGTGAAATTATAGTCATGTGGGATCGGAGAATCGTCTCAAAGGTAGAAACGACTGTGGGAGCTTACTCAGTTTCTTGTGTGCTGAACTAGAAGCGGTTAGGAGGAGGTGGAATATTCTGCGGTGTGTAGGGGTAGATTTCAATGTTGTTTGTTTCCCTCATGAGCTTTCGGGAGCAAGAGCCTTCACTGCTGCAATGACAGAATTTAACGATTTTATTAATGAAGTGGAATTAGTGGATCTGCCTTTGGAGGGGGGAGATTTTACGTGGTTCAGAAATGGAGACTGGAATCAATTTTCACGGATTGATAGGATCCTTGTTTCTGCAGATTGGGGGGATAACTTTTTGCGAATATAAACAGACTTGCCTTCCTAGAGTTACGTCTGATCATGTTCCTTTTACTTCTTGAGTGTGGCGACTGGACAAGAAGGAAAACACCATTTAGGTTCGAGAATATGTGGCTTAAGGAGCAGGGGTTTGTGGATTGGGTCAAAGTGAGATGGAATTCCTATGCAGTTGGTGGGGATCCAGGTTATGTTGTGGCTAACAAGCTGAAAGCACTGAAGAATGATGTAAATATTTGGAATAGAGAAGTGTTCGGAAGATTAGACCATAAAATCAAAGAGTTGAAAGTGGAGATCAGGAGACTTGACGATAGAGGTGAGGGAGGAGTGGGTAATGCAGTTGAGGATAGTCGTAGAGCGGATCTCAAAAAAGAACTAGATTGTCTTCTTAAAAGTGAGGAGATAAGCTGGAGGCAAAAGTCTCGAATTCCGTGGCTAAGGGAGGGAGATAAAAAAACTAAAAAATTCAGCGGATGGTGAGTGCACATTCTTCAGCGAATCAGATTTGTAAGATCACCATAGATGGTGTCACGTTGCAAGAATCTGGAGAGGTTAAGGAAGGTATTGTGGGTTTTTATCAGAACCTGTACAGGGAAAGCAATGAGTGGAAAGCTGATCTGGGTGGAGTCAGCTTCAAAACTCTTGATACAGAAGACCCAGAGGGTCTGGAACAGGTGTTTACAGGGGAAGAAGTGGCGGTTTTCCGTAGCTTGAGTGGGACAAGCCCCGGGAGCTGATGGATTTTCTTTGGCCTTCTTCCAGCACTGCTGGGAAGTGGTGAAGGACGACATTATGAGGGTTTTTAATTCCTTTCACGATAGATTGGGATTTGAAAAGAGTCTCAACGCAACCTTCATTGCGTTAAATTCCGAAGAAGAAAGGAGCAAGTGATGTGAAGGAGTTCTTCTAGTTGGCGGGGTTTTCAAACTCATCTCTAAGGTATTGTCACAAAGGTTGAGAAAGGTGTTGGACAAGATTATCTCCGAGTCTCAGCATACTTTTGTTATGGGGAGGCAAATCCTAGATGCATCGTTGATCGCTAATGAAATCTTGGACGCTTGGATCAAAAGTGGAGTTCCGGGTATACTTTGCAAGCTTGACATTGAGAAGACGTATGATCACGTGAATTGGGGCTTTTTGCTGCACTTAATGGATAGGATGGGGTTGGTTACAAGTGGAGACGGTGGGTCCAGTTTTGTATTTCTTTGGCGAGATTCTCGGTGTTGGTAAATGGAGAACCCTCAGGTTTCTTCCCAAGCTAGAGGGGCTTGAGGCAAGGAGATCCTCTCTCCCTGTTCCTGTTCATCATAGTTATGGAGGCTCTTACCAAACTTATGGAGAAGGCTACTTTGGGTGGTTACATCATTGGGTTCAAAGTGGGTGGGGGTGGGTGATAGTCCGGAGACTTTGGTATCCCATCTTCTTTTTGCAGATGACACCCTAGTCTTTTGCAGAGCGGAGCATTCCCAATTGGACTATCAAAGGATGGTGCTGCTATTGTTTCAGGCAGCCTCGGGCCTTCGTATCAACATCTCCAAAAGCAATGTCATTCTAGTAGGTGAAGTTCAGGGTGTGGGGGATTTGGCCTCCTTTTTCAGATGTAAGGTTTCCAATCTTCTGTCCGTGTATCTTGGGTTTTGCCTATTGGAGCCCCGTTCAAGTGTAAAAATATGTGGAATATGGTGAATGAAAAATTTGAACGTCCCTTGGTGGAATGGAAGAAGCTGTATCTGTCAAAGGGAGGGAAACTTAGCTTGGTAAAAAATACACTCTCAAGCATGCCTACATATTTTTTATATCTTTTTGTGGTTCCTGCCTCGGTTCGGAAAAGATTAGAGAAGTTGGAGAGGGATTTTCTGTGGGAAGGTCAGTCGACAAAGTGGAAATATCACCTTGTCAAATGGGCTACGGTTTGCTCAGGTTTAGGGAAAGGGGGTTTAGGAATTTAGAATCTGAAGTTGTTTAATGAAGCTCTGCTAGGGAAGTGTTGTGGAGGTACGTGTCGGATAAGGGAGCCCTTTGGAGGAAAGTGGTGGAGAGTAAGTTCGGCACATGGAATCATTTGTGGTTACCGGTATTGGTTACCAAGTCATTTGGTAGGGTTGGAGTGTGGAAAGGTATTAGAAAAGGTTGGAATGTTTTTGGTATAAACATTTCTTTTGAGATCGGGTTCGGGTCGACGGTGAAATTTTGGAAAGTCAAATGGTGCGGAGGTGCAGAGGTGCCGAGTGCTTAGATCCCAAGGTTTTCTCTATGGCTAGGGAAAAGGCAGTTTGATAAGCTAGATGTTATCACTGGAGAATGGGCGGGTGATCTGGAATCTGTTGTCCAAAAGGGAATTTCCAAGATTGGGAGATGGAATCGGTGACAAGATTTTTTGAGCTTCTTTACAATCAAAAAGTTGGTTGTGAGCGTGACAGGGTAATTTAAGAGGGGTCAAAGGACTATAAGTTTTCGGTCAAAGGTTACTATTCCAAGCAGCCAGAAAGAGAGGGGTTTTTGTTCCCATGGAAATGTACGGAAGACGGTAGCTCCAAACCGAGTGGCTTTTTTTGCGTGGGAAGTGCCTAACGAGGCTATTCAGACCGATGATAATCTCAGGAAAAGAGGAATGATATTCCCTCTGTTTCAGGCAAAGAGTTCATTATTCTATTTTGGGATGTTTCACTTAAAGAGTCCACTTTCAAAAATTTAAGCAAAAAAGTGTCATTTTATTTTTTTGATAAGTAAAGAGTATATTAATAAGAACGTCAAAAAAGGTGACGCATCCATAGTACACTAGAAGTATACAAAGCTCAAGAGCTTCTACCCACTAGAAATGTTATTTACAAACTCTACAAAAGTCATTTTCGAAGCCGGTGGATAGTTCGCAGCCTCTACACACCAAGAGAATAGAGTGCGAAGCAAAGAATTCTTCAAGACCGGAATAGACTTTTCCTCGTTGTCGAAAACCCGTTGGTTTCTCTCCCTCCAGATCACCCAACAAACTGCCAAAGGGGCAGCCTCCCAAATCCCGATGCACTGTTTTCGCTGAACGAGCACCAACACCTCAACAAATGAGAAACCGAACTCGGCATCACCCAAGACACTTTAAAAGATTCAACAACAAACTCCACGGATCTGAAGGGCAATGAAGAAGCAGATGGTTCACGCTCTCCTCGCCGCCTTACACATGAAACACTGCTCACTAAATAAATATTCCGCTTCGAAGATTATCTACCGTTAGGATAGCTTCGTGCATAGCTTCCCATACAAAGAAGGCCACTCTCTTGGGCGCTACAGATTTCCACACTGCTTTCAAGGAAAAAATTCCGCTCACAATTCAACAAATCAAGTAATTAGATTTAACCGTGAATACGACCCTTACCGCCTTCCGATCACACTATCTTCTACCCTATCAATCTTCCGAGCCTCAGAACAACTCAAGAAATCGCAGCAGCGGCTCCACCTCCCAATCATGAAAATTTCTCCCGAAAACCGGACTCCAAGTAGGTCTACCATCCTCCCTTGACATCACCGAGCTAACCGAACAGCTCTTATCCCTAGTGACTTCAAACAACTCTAGAAAATCCACCTTCAGCCTTCCTCTCTCCGCACCATCTATCTTCCCAAAACCTAATTGTCTCTCCACTTCCCACCTCAAAGGCAAGAAACCTCTCAAAGGATCTCCACCCTTTTCTAATGCCCTTCCACACCCCCACCCCAAAAGGCAATACAACCTCCGCCGGAAACCACGCATGATCCCCCAAACCATGCTTACTCACCACCAATCAATCCTCCACAATGCCTCCCTTTCCGTGAGATACCTCCACGCCCACTTTCCCAACAATGCCTCATTAAACACTTTAAGATTCCTAACCCCAACCCTCCCTCTTGCATTCTAGTACAAACCTTATCCCATTTAACCAAATGGAATTTCCGCCTCCTCCGACCGACCTTCCCATAAAAAATCTCTTTCCAATTTTTCGAGTCTATTCCTGATAGAGGCATCACAAACAAAGAAAGGAAATAGGTCGGTAAATTTGAAAGAGTGTTCTTGACTAAAACCAACCCCCCCTCGAAAGCAATTGTTTCTTCCAACCCGCCAAGCGGTGCTCGAACCGCCTATAACCTGAACCCACATAGCTTTGCTTCGACCGGGCACCAATGGGAAGACCAAGGTATGAGGAAGGGAGAGTCGCGGTCTTGCACCCAAAAAAGCCTGGCTAAGCTCCCAATGTCATTCACCACACCTATCGAATAATCTCACTCTTGAGAATATTTACTCGAGCCCCAAACCGCTTGAAAAACAAGAACACCATATGAAGATAACCCAACAGCCTTCTCGCCCCACAAAAACCAAAGTGTCATCCGCGAAGAGCAAATGAAATACCTCCAACTCCGACTCCCTCCCCTTCCCACCTTAAAACCGCTAATAAATCCCCCGATCGCCTTGTCCATTAGTTTACTCAAAGCCTCCATCACAAGAATAAACAAAAACGGAGATAATGGATCACCCCGGCGTAGCCCCTCGAACTATGAAAAAATCTAGAAGGTTCCCTGACCAAAACAAAAAGCGAACCGAAGAGATGCAAAAGTGAATCCACCTCCTCCATTTATCCCCAAACCCCATTCTATCCATCATATAGATCACAAAGTCCCAATTGACATGGTCGTATGCCTTCTCAATATCCAACTTACACAATAGACCGAAACACCTTTTTTTAGTCCTGTAGTCCACAACCTCATTAGCTAGAAGTGATGCATCCAGATTTGCCTCTCCTTAACAAAAGCATGCCGAGACTCGAGACAATCTTACCTATCACCTTCTTCAACCTCCGGGAAAGGACCTCACTAAGAGCTTGTAAAAACCCCGACTAGACTAACGGGTCTATAGTCCTTCAAATCCGCGCCTTTCTTCTTCGGAATCGGTGAAATGAAAGCAAAGATTAAGGCTTTTCTCAAAATGCGAATTGGTGTAGAAAAACCGAAAAACCTCCATAATGTCCCCCTCGACCACCTCCCAACAATGTTGGAAAAAGGCCATAGAAAATCCATCCTGCCGTGAACTTTATCACCACTCATAAGCCTTAACTCAGCCACCACCTCCTCCTCGGTGAAAGGACGCTCCAAAGAAACCGACCGCCTCCTCTAATCTTCCAAAAGTGACCCGTCCAAATTAGGTCTCCAAGACCCGCAATCCTCGTAAAGCCGTTGGTAAAAACCCGCTATACCACGCTTAATCTCTTCCCTCTCTTCCAGCTCTACACCGTCTATCTTGATTTTCCGATTCGCTTAGCCACTCCTCGAATACTAGCCATTCTCGTGGAAGAACTTTGTATTCTTTGTCACCTTCTTTGAGCCACCGAACCCGAGATTTTTGTTTCCAGTGATCTCTTCATTGATGAGTAAGCGCGTTAACTCTGCTTTAGCTCTATCCCGGGAATCCTCAACCTCATCCAACCTGGCCTCGCTTTTCATCCAGCCTACCGATCTCCTCCGAATTAGCCTTAATTTTGATGTCCACCGCTCCATAGACGTCCCTATTCTACACTTTTAAATCTTCCTTTAATAACTTCAATTTCCTAGCCAACTTGAAGCTCGGATCACCAACCACCATGTAAGAATTCCATCTATTCATCACCCAATCCTTGAACCCCTCTTCTCTTAACCACATGTTCTCAAATCGGAATGGAGATTTCCCTTTCGCAAAACCACCACATTCTAGCAGCAAAGGAACATGATCCGAGGAGACTCTAGGCAAACAAGACTGAATCGCACCACTGAAGCTTTCCTCCCAATCCCCTGAAATTAGAAATCTATCAATTCTTGAAAATTGATGACGGTCTCCATCCCTGAACCAAGTAAATTCTCCTCCACCTAAAGCGAGATCCACCAACTCCATAAGATTAATGAAATCATTGAACTCCATCAATGGACTACTAAAAATTTCATTTTCTTAAAAAGTTTGACTTTCAAACGGGGACTCTTTGCCCGGAACGGAGCGAGTATATGTTAACAGATGTTTTATGTGCAAAGAGAGTGAGGAAAGTGTTAATCATCACTTGGTTCTGCATTGTCCGTTGGTTGGGAAATTGTGGAATTTCCTTTTTGGATAGTTCATTGCAGTGTGGGTGATTCCGGAGACCTCCAAAGACTTGTTATCGAGCTGGAGAATTTTTTGGCAGACGAAGAACAGAAATACTATTTGGGAAGTTGTTCCCTAGGGAATGGTGGACGATTTGGAAGGAAAGAAACTGTAAAGCGTTTGACAACGAGGAAGGGTCCATTTCAGATTTGAAGAGTTCTCTACTCCATTTCCTGTTCGCATGGTGTGCAGGCCGAGCAATCTCAGATCCCTGCGTTAGCCTCTTTTGTAGATTTTGTGCATAACTATTCTATATTTTAGTTAGATTTTTGGTAGAGTATACTCCTAGTGTACAAAGGACGCATCACCTGTTTTGACGGTTTGCAATCTATACATCTACCTTTATCAAAAAAATGAACTCAAGAAAACAATGAGGAAAGACATGTGCACATAGTAACAAAAAACCAGTCCATAGAGTTTACTGTTGAAGTGCCCACACATACTGATTTACACATAATCTCATACATAATCATGCTAAGCACGAACTTGATGACGCCGACGTTGCTCCAGATAAAACATAAGGAATCTAATAGCGAAAGAACAAACTCCTTACCTTGATGTTTATTCTGTTCCATGATATCAATAAGCCTAGAATTGTTGATTGATCCTGTTATAATAACACAGTCAAGGCGGTTATATTCCACAAACTCTCATCATACGAATCAAGGCAAATTATGAAGAAATACATGAAAGGAGGCAAACTAAGAGTGACATGCCATGGTACACTACAGGTTTAACTCCAGGATCTTTAAGAAATATGATGGCGGGAGCATCTTCCACCCCAAATCTAATAACAAGAACAATAAATTAGTCAAAACACAATATCTCCCATGAATATTGCTAAACGGTGGGTCTAGAAAGCATGTAGCAATAGCATTGATGTCATTTTCCTAGGGCAAACTTATCCTATTGCCATTTTACGAGTTCATAATTGTTACGTTGGGACATCATATATAAGCATAACTAATAATCCAAAGCACATCAAATAATTTTCTATCAGACACTGGTACATCAGTATTGTGACTTCTAGAAATGAAAATAAAAAAATAGTCCCAAAAAACCAAATGATATTGGTAGAGCGAGTGAGAAATAGGGAGCAATAAACAACTTTCTCATCCTTTTTATCAATAAATTGGAGGGAAATGAAATTAGACTCAAGTAAGAGGTATAATAAACAAGAATGTAGATATTCATGATGAAAAATATTATTATACTACATCCTACATGACATAAGGAAGAAACTTAATATTACATATTTGACCAGAAGACGGATTCCTCTTCTCTCCACACTGCAAATGCGCATGAAACATAAGCCCAGTATGTTTTAGCAGCTTGACGCACGAATGGGGTGGCACGCTGGCCTGTCTTTGAGACGAAAATGACTTTGACCTATCAGAAAGAGTAATGATGAGCATAAAGCATTTGGGTTAAGGATTATCATTTCATTTCATTTCTATTTTTTTTTCCTTTTGACAAGTGAGTATGTGCATTGAGATCATCGCCAAGGGGGCCAACCCATACAAAAGGAGCAAAAGGCTTCAAAACAAAAACAGGCCAAGGCTGCTTTTAGAAGAATATACGAAAGAGTATGAACAGAACAGCTAAGTATACAACCCTATCTCCTCCAAAAAATCCACAAAAGGAATGATTGCATCAGGAAAGTACTCATTATTCCAAAAAAAAAAAAAGGCTTTCTGAGTTTCAAAAAGGGAATCTTATGTTTCGGCAAAGCGATACCCTCAAAGTTTCTCCTATTCTCCCACCAAAGTGTCCACATGGTGCAACATGGAGAAGCTTCAAGAAAGCTCACTCCTTATGAAACACAAAACTAGCAATTTCAAGGAAGCCAAGTGACATAAGAAGTCAACATGTTGAAAAACAAATCAAATGGGATGAGCTCATAGATTAGTTTATATATTACAGAACAGATTAAATTAATTGCGAAAAATCAAAATATAGATCTCATTAGAAGAAAGGCTATAGATAAGACAACTAAAGAATAAAAGAAACTACCATAATAATTAGGGAAACACTTTTGGTCTTTGCCAAAAACAAGTAGGCATAAGCAAGTGCTTGGTTGCAGATTTGTTTTGGCAAATAGAAAATTGCTTTCACAAAATAATTAACTACACACGCACTCACATAATTCCATGCAGTACAGTTCACTTGTGATGCAAGAGTGACATTAATGAAAATTAATAAATTAGCCCTTGTACGCATTCTTAGAAATAAACCATATTTATAGGCTATAGCACAATGATCAAACAATCTCATGCTAAGTCAGTCATCTGGTTCTCAAACAGTTCAAAAGCAAAAAAAAATAAAAATCATACAGTATCTATTTGGTGATTTGGTGAACGAGATCAAACAATCCCTCTCTCCCCAATGATTCAACAACCCCCTGATTTGACTTTCTATCTCCCCCCCCCCGGTCCATTTGGTGAGCCAACTCGATAAATGTTCAGAAGGTATCCACAGGTCAAAAACACCCATTTCTGGAAGAAATGCTAGTAGGCATCCCTTCTCTTCTCACTATCTCAATCTAAACCCTAGCAAGCATTTTCTGGGATTATATTTCTCCAAACGATTTTCAGTCCCTGGGTAATGCGTGTCTCTGAAGGGTGGTAGCTAGTAACAACCTTGGGAGGTGGAGGGATGATGAGATCACGTGTATGTCAATGCGGGAGAGACATGGTAGGTGAGTTGAACTCAGGTCAACTTGGAAGAGTCCTAGTCCAGTGAACTCATCGAGCACACAAGTCAAATACCAATAAGCTCAGCTTTGCTCGAGAATCTTTCCGGGATAGAAATTGAGTCTCAGTTAGACTCACTTAGGGTGGTCCGAAGCAATTCAGGCTCGTTCGTGTTGAATCCAAATCAAGTTGTTGAGTTGACTCTACTCACCTAGCCCTAGCTAGTAATCACCAATAATAAACAGCTACATGAGAACAAAGATGCACATGAATCAACAAGGTCCATATGAAAGAATCTGTACCTTGTGTCGGCTACCTTTCCGGAGGAAGGCTTCTACCTGTATTCAAATTATCATATTATATAACTCCAACGAAGAGGGCAAAAGAAAAACAAGTGAAAACTCAAATCAAAAGCCAATAAAGTAATAGAAGATTGCATCAAGTTCAGAATTCAAAGTCGCAGGTAAACTAGCTCATCACCGGTAAGTATTATGGCACTGTGATGTCTATGCCATAGTAATTATAGGCGAGTGCCTCTGACATGGAATGATTAGCTGAACAATTCGTGGAACAAATTGAAGGCAGGCACGATAAAGAAATTCCTTAATTATGATTGTTCCATTTTTGTTTATTTAAAAAATTACATGACTTTAATTATTGTAATAGGAAGTAGATTAGAATAATGAGTAATATAGTATCCAGTAAAGCTATGTTGAATAGGATTAGGAATTCTTTAGTTTGTAGGACACGGGTCTTCCCTATATAAAGGGATCCTTTAGTTTGTTTCAGACAATCTTTTTCAATCAATAAAATTAGTTATTATAATTCTATTTGGTGCGCCATTAGCAAGGGAATTCCTTTTCGATTGTTTGATCGTCGTTGGTTCGTACGTTAACGAACATAAACTCCACCGTTAGTTTCACCCGTTCGTGCGTTTACGAACAAGTTTTATTTATTCTACGCTTCTGTTCTACGCCAGTTGGTATCAGAGCCTATGGCTAACAATCCTGCTCGAAGTACTGAACAAAAGATCGAAACCCTTGAAACCAGTATTCAGGACTTGCACAATAGCATGATGGCAATGCAAGAGAACCTAAGAGAAATTATGGCTGTCCTTCGCCTTCGGTGGAGAACAAGCCCAAGCTGCTGCAAACCCAGTAGCACCAATTCAAGCCCACCGACGACATGATGAGTTCGATGGCTATCGACTCAAAGCTGAAATTCCTCCATTCAATGGGAGCTTTGACGTGGAGCCTTTTCTTGATTGGACTAATGAGGTAGAGAGGTTTTTCGAAGTTATGGAAGTTAGCGAAGAGCGGAAGGTTGCGATTGTAGCCTACAAGCTAAAAGGGGGAGCAAGTGCGTGGTGGCAAAATCTACGAGATGAACGGTATAGACTGCGTCAAGCACCAGTACGTGACTGGGTGTTAATGAAAGAGTTATTGCAGCAAAGATTCTTACCGCGTGACTATGCCCAGCACCTCTACTGACAACTGTTAGATTGTAGACAAGGAACAAGGACTGTAGCTGTGTATACGGAGGAATTTTTACGACTTCAATCTCGGGGCAACATTAAGGAGGATGATGAGCAACAGGTCGCCCGCTTTATTAGGGGATTACGTTTCGAAATTCAAGAAAAAATGGGTGTTACTCCAATCCATTCTTTGCCTGACGCTCGCGAAATGGCAACTCGGGCAGAAACTCGACTTTCCCAACAGTCAGCTCGCCCAACCAATTTTAGACGCAACAATGACAACCAGCAGTGGACACCCACTAAGACTCAAAAACCTCAATTTCAGGCCGCTCCCTCTACTCAACTCGGACGAAATCAGGCAGAAAATAGGCAAAACTCAAAAGCACCTACTAACAATCCTTATGCCCGGTCTTCGACCGACAAGTGCTACCGTTGCAACCAACCAGGACACCATTCGAATACATGTACAACCCAGCAACCAGTACATCTTGTTGTTGAGGAGGAAGAATTCGAGCCAGAAAATCAAGAAGTGGATGATGTATGCGGGGAGGAAACCAACGACTTGGTGTTTGTGGTTCAACAAACATTTTGTTCTCCCAAGCAAGAAGAGGTGAATCAGAGACGTACGATTTTTCAAGCAAAGTGTCGAGTTGGACAAGCGGTTTGCAGCCTCATCATTGACAGATGTAGTTGCGAAAATTTAATTGGTCGAAAATTGGTTGAGCATTTGCAATTGTCTACCACTCCTCATCCGAATCCATATAACATTGGTTGGATTAAAAAGGGGCCAGTGATTCAGGTTTCACGCATCTGTAAGGTTCCTGTCTCAATGGGTAAATATTATACTGAAGATGTGTTGTGTGATGTGGTTGATATGGATGCATGTCATATCCTTCTAGGCCACCCATGGCAATACGACATAGATGCTACTCATAAAGGTCGAGATAACACATATATGTTTCTTTGGCAGGGAAAGAAAATTGTGATAGCTCCAACAGGAAGTCAAAAAAATTCTAAAGTGGAAGGGCAGGCCCTTGTATCTGACTCAATTTCTGAATTTTCTGCACATGTTAAAGCAGCAGGTGGCTGTTATACGTTGGTTGTAAAAGAGCACCAAGTTGGAGGAGAAACTCCAGAAATAGTGAAGCAAATACTACTTGAGTTTCCAAGGCTTGCTGCTGAACCTACTGCTTTACCTCCTATGCGTGACGTGCAACACCAAATTGATTTCATCCCTGGCGCAAGGTTACCTAATCTTCCCCATTATCGCCTTAACCCCCAAGAAGCTCGCATTCTCCAAAACAAGGTCGAGGAATTACTTACAAAAGGTGATGTTCGTGAAAGTTTAAGCCCAAGTGCTGTACCTGCATTACTAGTACCCAAGAAAGATGGAGATTGGCGAATGTGCGTGGACAGCCGAGCAATTAACAGGATCACTATTCAGTATCGATTCCCCATTCCACGACTTGAAGATATGCTGGATCAGCTATATGGGGCTGTGGTTTACACGAAAATTGACCTCAAGCTTGGATATCACCAAGTTCGTATACCCAGGAGATGAATGGAAAACGGCTTTTAAGACAAAAGATGGTTTATATGAGTGGCTGGTCATGCCGTTTGGACTTTCTAATGCTCCTAGTACCTTTATGCGACTCATGAACCAGGTGTTAAAGCCCGCCCTTGGTAAGTTTGTAATTGTTTATTTCGATGATATTCTGATCTTCAGTAGAAACCATGCGGAACACGAAGAGCATCTTCGCCTCATGTTTGGTATCTTGCAAGCTAATGAGTTATACATAAACTTCAAGAAATGCATGTTCATGACTGCTCGAGTACTCTTCTTGGGTTACATCATCAGTTCTGCTGGAATTCATGTGGATGAACAGAAAATTAAAGCCATTCAAGAATGGCCTATACCCCGTAGCGTTTCTGACATACGTAGTTTCCATGGCTTAGCAACTTTTTATCGACGTTTTATTCGAAATTTCAGCACGATAGTGGCTCCATTGACAGATTGCTTGAAGAAAGGAAAAACATTCATATGGTCTAAAGGGGCTGATAATAGCTTTAATGAGATTAAGCGAAAATTAACATCAGCTCCTGTTCTGGCACTGCCCGATTTTGATAAAGTTTTCAAGGTTGAATGCGATGCTCGTGGTACCGGCATTGGGCTGTTTTATCTCAACAAGGACATCCAGTAGCTTATTTTAGTGAGAAGCTAAGTGCAGCACGTCAAAATTGGTCTACGTATGAGCAGGAACTTTACGCTATTTTCCGAGTATTGAAAACTTGGGAACGCTACTTGCTGCCAAAAGAGTTCATCTTATTTTCGGACCATCAGTCCCTCATACATTTCAAAACCCAACGTGACTTCAAAAATAAAATGCACGTACATTGGGCAGCCTTCTTTGGTCAGTTTAACTATGTACTCAATCATAAATATGGGGCTTCAAATAGAGTTGCAGATGCATTAAGTCGACGTGCGGCATTATTGGTTACTATTAGCCATTCGGTAGTTGGCTTGGAGTTCTTACCAGAACTATACGTTAATGATGCTGACTTTGGAGACCTGTGGGACAAACACTTGTTGAAGCAACCGTTAGGTAACTTTTCCGCGAGAAAAGTTACTGCGAGAGCTGCACTCCGGGGAACTAAACGGGCATTTGGGACGTGACAACACAATCTCTCGTTTGGAAGAGCGATATTTTTGGCCCCAATTAAAACGTGATGCGGGACGATTGGTGCGACGTCGTGCTGTTTGCCAAACTCAAAAGGGTCAAGGGCAAAATACAGGTCTTTATATGCCTCTTCCAGTGCCTGCACTTCCATGGGAAGATGTCTCCATGGACTTCATCTTGGGACTGCCACGTACTCAACGAGGGGCTGACTCGATCTATGTGGTCGTTGATCGATTTTCAAAAATGGCCCATTTTATCCCATGCCGCCAGACTAGTGACGCTCCGCACGTGGCCAAATTATTTTTCCAAGAAATTGTTCGTTTACATGGTATCCCTCTCTCTATCACATCTGACCGTGACACCAAATTTCTTGCTTCATTTTGGGTTACTTTGTGGAAAAAGTTTTCCACTAAACTACAGTTCAGTAGCACTGCTCACCCACAAACCGATGAGCAGACGGAGGTTGTTAATAAGGTACTCGGTAATTTGCTGCGTTGTTTATGTGGTGAACGAAAGAAGCATTGGGATCTTGTGCTAGCTCAAGCCGAATTTGCATACAACAGTGCCACTCATCGATCTACGGGCAAGTCACCATTTTATATCATGTATAGATCTGTTCCCTCTTCTACAGTCGATCTTAGTCAGTTACCAACCTCGTTCAAACATAGTGTTGCTGAACTTCTAGCAGAGCAACAAGTTCAAATCCTCAACAACATGCGCGAAAAATTGGAAGCATCTAATATAGCCTATAAAGAAGCTGCTGATCAGCATCGCCGGCACAAAGAGTTCGAGGTTGGAGATCAAGTTATGGTTTTCCTACGGCCAGAACGGGGGGGAGTTCCTTCTAAACTTGCTCAACGACGACATGGTCCATTTCGCATACTCCACAAAATCAACAACAATGCATACGTCATTGATTTACCTGAACACATGAAGATCTCCAACACTTTTAATGTGGCAGACCTCTATTCCAATGAGGCTGATGAGTCCCTCTATCCCGTTATCAACTCCGAGTCGAGTTGTGAAGAAGTGGAAGGGAATGACGTGGAACGATTAGCTGAACAATTCGTGGAACAAATTGAAGGCAGGCACGAAAAGAAATTCCTTAATTATGATTGTTCCATTTTTGTTTATTTAAAAAATTACATAACTTTAATTATTGTGATAGGAAGTAGATTAGAATAATGAGTAATATAGTATCCAGGAAAGCTATGTTGAATAGGATTAGGAATTCTTTAGTTTGTAGGACACGGGTCTTCCCTATATAAAGGGATCCTTTAGTTTGTTTCAGACAATCTTTTTCAATCAATAAAATTAGTTATTATAATTCTATTTGGTGCGCCATTAGCAAGGGAATTCCTTTTCGATTGTTTGATCGTCGTTGGTTCGTACGTTAACGAACATAAACTCCACCGTTAGTTTCACCCGTTCGTGTGTTTACGAACAAGTTTTATTTATTCTACGCTTCTGTTCTACGCCAGCCTCCCTTGCCTTAGCGACCCTCCAACGTCTCAAGAAGCTCAGGCAAGGTAAAGCTACAAAAGCGTGAAGAGAGGACGCCTCTTTCGCTTAGTCCAGGGGCAACAGGCAAGCCAAGGCGACGCCTGATCAAGATTTGCCCAGATCTGATTGTGTTCGCAACTGGCTGTCCCGTTTTTGGGTGAGATCTGAGTGTCGATCAGCCATATATGTGCAATCCAAAGACGTGATCACCTCCGAGAAGACGATCTCAATGAAGCTTCACCGTTGCAGGAAGTTTCCAGAATAGTACTCACACACACACCCCCCCCCCCCGCCAGCACATGCCTGCTCGGCACTGGAATTTTTTACCGGACCTGCACAGATTTGGTTGCCAGTGACTATACAGCTTAGTCCCTAGGTTGGTTTTCAAATTTAAGAAGATTCAGACTGGATCTTTGCCTTTGATTGAAGTGGGTTGAATTTGGTTTATCTTCAGGGGTTTTGAGTCTCTTGTTCAAGTAAACTGAATTTTGTGAACTATATTTCATGTATTTATGCCATGGATAAAATGCTTTATTACTTTGTTGCATAATATTATTTTATTTTATTTTTTCCTTATATTTTGCCCTGTTCGCCTTTCATTTGCCTCGCCTCTCAGCCCCAAATTGTACCTCTCAGCTGCCCCTTGCCTTTCGCCTTTAATAACTATGGTGTATGCTAATGGTATTTGCAATATAACATGATAACTACATAAATATGTAATGGGAAATATGTCATGAAAATGAAGATAAGTTTATTTCAAAAGTTACCACTGATTCCTTAGAGTAATATGAGATACGAGGCAAACTCAGTACGGCTGTTGCAAACCAATCAGTGACCGCATCAACAGAGAGCTCTCCTGTATACCTAATAGAAAATTTGGTCGGATATGTGTTGAAAAGGAAAATGTATAAATATTGGCCTTCAATAGTCAGGCATTCAGCTTTGAAAAAGCTAAGGACGTAAAGTTTTACAGCTCAAAGCAAAATAATTACACTCACCGAATTATGCAATCTGAAGTTCTGCAACCAGGGGGAAACGCCACAAGTGAAGGAAGGCCTATATACATGGTAAGGAGATGACAGTTAGCCAAGAAAGGTTAAGATAGTTAGACTTGATCTTTTTGAAGACATTGTAAAGCAAAATATAAATCAAGAAAATTTAGTGACCACAATAAATGGTAAGACTATCTTCACATGGAAATTAATTGGCAGGCACAGAATATGCATGTTTTCTTCAGCAAAAAGTGCACACATCCTCTAGAGCTTCACACCCATGCTTATTGCTACCTAGACACTAAGGAAACAAAAAAAGGATTTACTTGAATTCCTGCAAAATAACTACGTACACCTTGCAGTTTGATATTACACCTTATTTTCCATGCTTCTATCCAAAAATGATCCTAATCCTCTAACGGAAAATTGAAACTTGTGTAAGACCATTATATTATTTCCTATCCAATTCCCACTCCCATCTTTTCTCCCTATTCTCTACTATAAGACCTGGACCTCAGAAATTTGTAGCTAACTTGCAATGTAAACCATGCTTCTTTGTCTTTACCCCATATCTTAGTCTATCGTTATTTATAAGGTAATACATGAAAACATGAGCTCTGAACAAAAAAATATGATATAGGCTTCATGATGCCTTGCGCCACCTAAGCAGAATTAAATCAGCTCATAAAATTGATCAACTAATGTTTCCTCTAAAAGAATAATATCATCAGCAACACCATTTCCACCCTTACTATTTTACTAACTGCTATGCTTGATATACATTGTTGGGCCCTATGACCCCTATCTAATAGCTTAAGCTTAAACTTTTAGATGAGATGGAACTTATTCGGCAAGGTCATGGGTTCAAGTCATCCCGCTTGAATTTGCTGCATAAAGTATTGTGAGTACACATGTTGGGACCTTGTTTGATTTGTGATGTCTCTGGTGAGGCATTTTTGATTATCTCTCCACATGTGGAGAGGTCACACGTGAAGCGAAGTCGGAGTGTTGTGCTAGATATACATTGTTGAACCCCAATCTAACTTAAACTATTAAATGAGTAGTAACTTAACACTAACTAAGACGTCCACAAGTTGCTCCAGTCTCATGATGAACAACCTCCTACTTGATGCCAAGTTGTGATAGATCGTATGAGTTTTATTCTTCAAAGCAGGTCTTATTTTTTGGGTAAAATCTGCATTCCCCGCCCACCAAAAAAATTATAAAAAAAACCTAACGTTTTCCCGGTCATGAAATTAGTGAACATGCCCATTTTTTAAAACTTGAGGTGCAGGTCATCATTCTTGTCTAATCAATATCATCATGGCCCAAAAACTAATTCATTTATCTTTATATTGAACCTTATCAAAATTGCTAGTTAATTAAACATGTCAAAATCCATCTATCACTGATATATCCAAAAAATTCCCAGATTTGCAAAAAAGAATAAACCTCAATGTCTTCCAATTCTTTGCTTGTCTTTTGTTAGGTACACAGAAACTGTAGATGAAAGTGGAGATATTTCCGTCCAACAACGGATCTATTGGATCTAACACATGAACCTAGACAGACCCTACCAACTCTCCAAACTGGCAGCTATGTACTGACCAAAACGATATATATGTATGAAGTTAATCATATATATACACACACGCGTGCGTAAACTGCACCGAAAATCCCTGTACTATAGCCATATTTGGTTTTTTTATCGGTACAAAAAAAGTTTTGATTAAAACCTAAAGTCAATCTTTGTTGGAATCAAGTCCCTCACTCTTTTGCCTGTGAAAAAAAGGTTGTTAAGTTGTCATGTGTGTTGAATGTGACTTAATTTTTTAAGGTAAAATGGGTATTTCATGACATATTAAAGCAAATCATAGCATATGAGTTCAATAGGGAAAATTAAGCATAAATAACGTAGAATATTCTTTAATTTAAAATTAAAGGAATATAATAGACATGGAAAGGATCGTAATTATATTTTGAACGTCACTAACATGATATTTATTGACTCATTAATCAAAGAGCAAGTATAACTCTCTCTTTCTCTCTTCTTTATCAAAAAAAGAAAAAACTCTCTCTGTGATTCAAGAAGGGCTGTAGTGTAGTGGTAGGCAGAAGATTGAACATTAGTAGCAGAACAAAACAACCAATACAGAATGCT
>CM028378.1:65526530-65663806 GCA_013146195.2 Codonopsis lanceolata
CGAAACATTAAACACTTAACTCACTATGTGAGTACATTAGTAATAGAGGAGTATTCCCAGCAAACTTCAAGACCACCCTCACTCGTAGCAACTTGTGTCTAACTAGTACACAACTTGAGTACAAATACTCTTTAAAACGCCACTCATACAACACTGCTAGAGGACCCAATTACTTTTTATTTCGGACAAATGATCCACTTATTGATCCTCATACAACTCTCTAAGTAAGCCTTGCACAGAATTGGAGTAAATCTTGCACAGTGAAACCCAATCCCCCTCCCCCGGCCCAACAATAATTTTTATATTTGCATGTGATTTCTTTCACCAAATCAGAAGAAAGTTCTAAGCTAAGGCGGTGAACAGAAGAGTTGCGACTGTGCCTGGATCTGTCTAAAAGACAGATCGAAGTATCAGGCGGAATATTTTAAAGAGACGTAGAGAGGGTGGTGATGGGGATAATAAAACAGATATGAGAGTTAACAGCAAGTTGAATTCGCGCAAATCAAAGGGACTAACGAATGAAACACAGTGGAATCAAAAACGTATTATTTTTGTTGCACAAACAAAAAGAAAAAATAAAATAAGTTATGACATTCCAGCCACAAATCATGCTTTAACCACTTTGGTCATGTTTTGATTGTTTCAGCCTTCCTGGAAAATGGAAATCAAGAATGTTTAAACTTCCAATGGCAAAGGAACAAAATTGTATTCCTAGAATATTGAAGTTCACCAACCAAAATACACAAATACATCCACTTCAAATGACAAGCTCTACAAAAAACAAGAAAAAACAGGAAAAAAGAGAGTAGGGAGACCAATCATGGCTTAACATATACTGTACAACTTCTTCTCGAACATGTTGTACAGGCAATAGAAACAAAATAAAAGATAATATGATGCTGCTTTGTAAATGCATCCGCCTGCTTTTTACCTACATAAGATCACTTGTCAAATAACTATTTACGAAGTGTCAAAACCAGGGGAGGTTCTAAATTGAACACTAATACCGTCATGGAAAAGATATCTTCGCATTTCATGGATCCAAAAGAGAATTAGAATTTCCACTTGATTTGTTAATGAAGTTCGATATAAACAATGGGTAGGATTCCACTTAATTTGTTAAGATACTAAGATAGTAGGAACATGTCAACCAGAAACAATTTTAACAAGCAAGAATTTCAAGTGATGCTCTAAGATATTGCAAACACATATTTGACATCACCAAATAACAATCACTGCCAGAACTTCATCAAGCAAGGGAAGAAAAGAACACCAATAGCCAAGCAAATAATAAATCATACCAATTATTTTCCATTTGCTAGTAAATTGAGCACTGTGGTTGCTCCCCAGTGAAAAAACCTAAAACAAGAATTTGATGACGACTATGTAAGGCATTAGAAAAAACTAAAGAGTGAAAGCAATAAACAACACGATATATTATCTGAGGCCATAATTCATTAGTGATAGATAAGAAGGTACACAGGAAGTACGTGCAAGGCAATAAATTAAATAGCCAAAGGGTCCTGTAATGGTAGCAGTGTGACAGTTGTGAGGTGTGTGTATCTGATGATACATAACAGAGTCACGGGTGCTAGGGTCCTGCAAAGGTAGCAGTGTGACAGTTGTGAGGCGTGTGTATCTGATGATACATGACATGTGCTGTTGACGAGGGCGTGAATTACAATTTTCAATTCACATTAGCCCTTTTTATGCATATTTTCAGTTTTCAGGGTAGGAATACCACAAATAGAATGTCAAGTCTTATATTCAATGAAACATGATATGACATGGATTCAATTTGATTTCAAAACGTGATGTAAATTAGGAAGAAGCGATAAAATTCAAAAAGAACTATTTGTGGGACGGTAAAATCAACATAATAGGAGATAAAATGAGAGAAATCACTAGCGATGGTTTTGACATATACAGGTAGCCCGTTAAATTTACCCAATAGAAAGTGTGATAAAATCAATAGTGGCAAAAGATCCTGTTGGGCGACCAAACTTTTAATAAATTTGTAGGGTGGCCACCGAACTCACAATATATGCAATTAGGCGTTTGTAATAAGTTTATGGTCCCAATTTGCCCCATTTTTGGATGGCAGTTAAGTTTCCCTGTCAACTGGTTATGAACTTCCTATTCTAACCTCTTACTCAGCCACTAAACTTAAATAATTTTATAAATATCTAACATGAATAAATTACTCCCTCCGCTGTCAAATTATCGTCCTCCTTTCCTTTCTTGTCCTTTTTTAAAACTTTTCCTTTTAGGAAATACTTTTACCACTTTACCCTTACTTTTTCCACCTACTTTAATTATGGTCACATGTTCAAGGACATTAAAGGAAACCACACATTTCACCAGTATTGATACAGTCAATTACTTTTTCTTAAACGGTGTGCCGGGTCAAAGTGGACAATAATTTGAAAACGAAGGGACTGAGGGAGTAGTTTTTTTGTTTCATTTTAAATCCAAATTAACAACATAGGATGCATTGTGAGATAAGGGATGGATTCCAGTTAAAATAGCAATGATATACAACATTTCAAAAAAGGATTTAACCATACCTGAACTAGCAATGCTCTGCTGTTATCAAGCTTAGACAAAAAATTATCTGATGAAATGACATCAAAAGTATGACTTGGATCTGAGACAAAAGGGCGGAAAATATTCCGTCAACATACTAGATTCATACTCACAAGATAAAACATTGCAACTTGTTCAAATCAACATCTGTGAGAAGAAGGGGGGGAAAAGAGCCTGGATGGAATAACTCAACCAACCAAATGATGCAGCCTCCAGCAATGGAAGGTGAATTTCAGAAAACCTTGCCCCAGAATATAACCTATTGACCTTTTCAATTACATCCTACAGCCAAGAAAGCAGTTCATGCAGTGCTAATTAATGAAAACTTATGAATAGCAAAGTAAGTTAAAGAAAGTGGAAGGCTTTAGCATGTCAGGAGCTGACTCACAACTTGCTCATCTATTCCAAATATGTCATAATTCCTCTTCCATAATGGATTCATTAGAAGCTCAAAAGCATATTGAATCTGCAAAGAAATTTTAACACCAGTATAGTTAACATATGCAATGATATAACTCAACACAACAGACTCTTGTCACAAGTAATTAGAGCTGCTACATGAATACGTTTCCCCCATTTAGCTCTCTCTCTAACAGCAAGCACAGGCCCAAGGATAGCAACCAACCCAAATTTTCAGATAAAATTAACATCCTTCCCACTCCCAGTTCTGGCAAAGCGACCTTCAATAGCCCAAGGGCTGATCCAAGGTTCATGCAGATAAAGCCAATAATCTCATATCTACCATGCTATCTTACAATAAAAAAACAGATGAGATGCATTTGGGACATTTCGTAGACTACCATTTCGGATCTCTTCCAGAGAGCTGCAAGTTTTATATTTTAGGGCTCGTTTGTTGTGGCTGATGGCTTATAACCTTATGGCTGATAGCTTAAGCTGGTGGCCGAATGACTTGTGGCTGATTGCATGATAGACTGTTTGTTACAGCTGTTGAAAAGCTGTTTATGAGTTGTTATAATTATTTGTTAAAAAAAAACCTTGAAAATTAGTATTCATATTTTTATGTATATTTCATAAAAGAATGAAATGAGGATAATCAAATATTTATTAATGAATAGTTGTCTTCATGCTTTAAAAAAACAAAAACAAAAAAACTTAAAATTTTGGCTTTTTGGCTTTGGCTTTTCAATGCATAAAGGGTGTTGTACCTTACTTATTGGCTTTTGGCTTATAAGCTGAAACAAGCACTCTAACTATGACTTTTCAAAAGCCAAAAGCCAAAAATCACTCCAAATAAGCTGTAACAAACGAGCACTTAGCCTTGTTAGGACTGCTTAGTCTCTGGTGTTCTTTCTCTTTCCACTCTTTAGGTACAAGGGGACTTATTTCCCCACTTTTTAGGTGTTCTTCACTATCATGAAGCTTTTTCTTCTTCAAATAATAGTAACAATTACAATTATAATAATACTAAGAACAATTTTATTTTGATAAGTAAAGTAAGTAATATAAACTTGCGCCAAAAAGGTGGAACGACCTATGTACATTGAGAGTATACAGTCAACTACTAAGCGATAAACTGTCCATGAAATTTACAAAAGAATTAACCGCAGCTGACGTAGACCAGAGCTCCAAAGGAAGAGGGTTTTGATAGCCCACTCCTTCAACCTTTCCATGCTGAGCCCCACATTCTCCAACACCCTGCTGTTCCTTTCTCTCCACGAAGTCCAACAAACAGCCAATGGAGTTGCGTCCCTGATGCTGCTCCTCCTCCTTCTCTTATACAGATAACAGATTCCAGCAAAAAAGAAGCTCCTTTACCGATCTAGGCATAACCCATGCGATGTGAAAAATATTGAACACGAAGTCCTAGATTTCCTTTGCCACTCGACAGTGAATGAGCAGGTGATGAACACTCTCTCCATCTCCCTTGCACAGGT
The DNA here is from genome assembly GCA_013146195.2 of Codonopsis lanceolata. NCBI lineage: Eukaryota > Viridiplantae > Streptophyta > Magnoliopsida > Asterales > Campanulaceae > Codonopsis > Codonopsis lanceolata. The sequence continues at coordinate 65,531,012 of CM028378.1, forward strand.
AACACCGATTAACATAGATCTTCCCCCTAGCCCTCAAGTTATCCCCTGTGAGGATAGCTTCACGTGCAGCTTCCCACATGAAAAAAGCCACTCTAGACGGAGCCTTGGATTTCCAAACAGCTTTCCAAGGGAAGGAATTATTTCCACTCAGCATACTTGGGTAGAACAGCTTGACCGAGAACGAGCCATTAGCTGCCCCTCCCAAACCACTTTGTCCTCCCTGCTGTCTGGCTGACAACCTCTGGGAGTATAAAAGCTCAAAAACGGCCCCAGACAATCAATCTCCCAGTCATTGAAATTTCTGCGAAAGCGAGGATTCCACACCATCTTACCCCTAGTTAGCTGAAGAACGGAACTCACCAACTCATCCTTGTTAACAGCAATATTGAATAGGGAAGGAAATACTCTCCACAGCTCCCTATCACCACACCACCGATCTCTCCAAAATCTAATGGACTCGCCGTTGCCAACGACAAAACTAATGAATCTCTTGAAAGGCTCCCATCTCTTTCTAATACCTTTCCACACACCCACCCCATAAGATGCGTTAACCTCCTTGGGAAACCACAAATGATCATTTTCCCCATGCTTACCCACCACCACTCTCCTCCACAAAGCCGCCTTGTCCACCAAGAATTTCCAAAGCCACTTTCCTAAAAGAGCCACATTAAAGACCCTTAATCTTTTAATCCCTAAGCCCCCTCCGATCATACTATTACAGACATTATTCCAATTAACCAAATGGTATTTCCTCTCATCTGCTGGACCATCCCACAAAAAGTCCCTTAGTATTACCTCTGATTTTAAAAACACAAAAGAAGCAAAATCCTCTATTGAACCACCAGGGATCTTAACCTTGATAATTATCTATTACCTCTGGTGTACATTGTAAACATCTGACCCATCTTTTTTTTTTGATAAGTAAAGTTAGATATATTAAATATGGTTTCAAAGAAGGTGAAGCGTCCTATGTACACAGGGAATACACCTCCAGGCCCTTACTAACTACCAAAAATATTATCCACAAAATCAACAATGGGGTTAGACCCCTGTGATATCATCTCAGCGCACCAAAAGAACAACGTCTTGGATAATCTGATCTTTGATCTCTTCTCCTTGTTCTCGAAGGCTCTACGATTTCTTTCTATCCAAATAGATCAACAAACTGCCACCGGGTAGCATTCCAAAAGCTGTTTTTTCTTCTACGTTTATACAGGGTCCAGCACAAAAGAAGCTCCATGATCGAGTTTGGCATCACCCAAGTAACCTGAAAAAGACTAAACACATAGTTCCAAATCTCCCTTGCGAAAGGGCAGTGAATCAGAAGATGATTCACACATTCTTCATCCCTCTTGCACATATACCTTCTCAGATTATCTCTAGTTAAGATGGCTTCAAGCGCAGCTTCCCACATAAAAAACCCCACTCTAGAAGGGGCCCTTGTCTTCCACACACACTTCCACGGAAAGATCCTATAACTGGTCACCAGAAGATGGTACAGAGACTTGACCGAAAAGGACTTATCTTTCTTCCCATTCACACGACGGTATCTATAGAATTCTTGTCTACCTTTTGCTTGTACAGTAACTCAAGGAAGGCCCCAAGAGTGTCAACCTCCCAGTCCTGCATGTTCCAAGTAACTGATCCAGGATTCCAAGTAACTGATCCACCATCAACTGACACAACAGAGCTAACAAACTCCTTATCAACAGCTAGCTAGAACAGAGACAGGAAGGCCCGCTGCAACTCCAAATCCCCGCACCACTTATCACGCCAGAATTTGACCGAGTCCCCTTTACCCACCTTGAAAGAGGTGAAACGTTTTACCATATATCTCATCTTTTTCTAATGTTTTTCCGAACCCCCACTCCTACCCCATAAAGAACCTCGTTGGGATCCCACAAATGGTTCCCAACCCGTACTTAGCCAACACTACTTTCCTCCAAAGAGCTCCCTTCTCTATCAAGTAACGCCACAACCATTTCCCCAAAAGAGCGGAGTTAAAAACTTTGAGTCTTTTAACTCCCAAACCTCCATTCTTAAAATTAGAGCAGACTAGCTCCCACTTCACCAGATGATACTTTCTTTCTTCCATTTGGCCCTCCCACAAGAAGTCTCTTTCCAGTTTCTCCAATCTCTTGGCCATTGAAACCGAAATATCAAATAAAGACATGAAGTAAGTAGGCAAACTAGATAACGTACTCTTGACTAGGGTCAATCTGCCACCCTTTGACAAGTATTGCTTTTTCTAAACCGCTAATTTGCGCTCGAATCTGTCAATGACCGGATTTCATATGTCTTTATTTGTAGAATGCGCCCCAAGAGGTAACCCAAGGTAAGAGGTCAGAAGGGTGCCAACCTTACAACCAAAAAAGTTTGCCAGATTGTCAACAGAATCCACCATCCCAACCGGAAATATCTCACTCTTAAAGGATGTTGATCTTCAAGCTTGATGCAGCCTGAAAGAATAACAGAACCATCCGTAGATACCCCAATTGTCTCGTCTCCGCACCACAAAACACCAACATGTCATCCGCAAAAAGCAAATGAGAGACCAATAACGCAGATTCTCTTTCCCTACTAACTTTAAATCCGCTAATGAAACCTCTTGAAATGATAACATCCATAATCCTACTATGGGCTTCCATCACAATAATGAATAGCGACGGAGAGAGGGGATCACCTGGCAAAGCCCCCTCGAGCTAGCAAAAAACCCGGCCGGCTCCCCGTTTACCAAGACTGAGAATCTAACCGTCAAAAAACAGAAACGGATCCACTCCCTCCAGCATCTTCTGAACCCCATCCTAGACAACAAGTAATCCAAGAATCCCCAACTATGATCACACGCCTTTTCAATGTCCAACTTACAAATAAGACCTGCCTCCCCGCTGCGAATCCTCGAGTCAACTGCCTCATTTGCGATGAGAACCGCATCAGTGATTTGGCAACCTCCCACAAATGCATGTTGAGAATCAAAAATCACCGTCCCTAGCACCCTTTTTAATCAGATAGAGAAAACTTTAGCAATAATTTTATACACCCCCCCCAAATGAGACTGATAGGTCTATAATCTTTTATATCCTCCAAACCTGCCTTTTTTTGGAATGAGCGCAATAAAGAGGCATTGAAGCTCCTCTCAAATCCCCTATGTTGTGTGGAAGAAATTAAAAAAACCCCCATCAGATCATCTTTTAACAACTCCCAGCACTGCTCGAAGAAGGCCATTGGGAAGCCATCGGTCCAGGAGCCTTATCTCCTCTCATACCACGGACTGCAGCGAACACTTCCACTTCAGAAAAAGAAGTTTCTACCAAGGTGAGAGCTGTAAAAGGGACCCCCTCCAAATTAATAAATGAATCCTCTTCTTCCATATACAAATCTTCGCAGAACCCTGCTATGCCCTCCCTAATTTCAGCCTCCTCTACCAGCGAAACCCCATTAATACATACCTTCCGAATCTGATTACCTTGTTTGTGAATACTTGCCATTCGATGAAAAAACCTCGTGTTATTATCACCTTCACGCAACCATACAAACTCGAGTTTTCCGTCTCCAACTTATCTCCTCACTCTTGAGCAACGTCTACATCTGATTGCAGCGTGGATCTTCGAACACAATCCTCCTACTCCATCCATCCTCACCTTCTTTCTCATCCAAGGATCTCACCTCTTCGAGAGCCTTATCCAACCTTTCCCTAATATTACTAAACGTCTATTTATTCCAACTTTTAAGGTTCTCTTTCAAACACTTCAGTTTCCTCTCCAACCTGAAGCAGAGATCTCCTTCTACCAAATAGGATTGCCATTTCGACTTCACCCAATCTAGATACCCAGGCTCTTCAAACCACATAATTTCAAAGCAAAAAGGAGACTTCCCTTTACGCACCCCTTCACAGTTCAAAACAAGAGGGACATGATCTGACCCAACTTGAAACAACCTTCTCATTTATCTACTATATTGAGGCTATCCGTTCATCGCACATTCATATCTTCCCTTGAAATTTGTATCTTTTCTAGATTTACCACCCAGGCATCTTCCACTCTCATCTCAGACACTCTCACTCATCTTCTAAACATGCATTCTCTTAGATTTTGGCATGTCCTACCAGAGTAAGACTTGTACAAATGCCATCCCACAAAAAAAATTCCCTCAATTTTGTAGATATACACTCTTCTCCGTCTTGTGCAACCTGATTAATCATATGAGTAGCAGCACCACTCTAGTAATAATTGACCCAATAAAAATTCCCACAAAAAAGATAATGATCAACGCCAATTCTTCGTTGTATCATAACCAGGAACAACCAAGTTTCGTGTGTTGTACTTTGAGCTTTAGTTATAGCTCCATCATTTATGTTCTTAATCACATCAATATATCTCATTTCCACAATACATCAGTATACCTCACTTTCACTATTTCTTTTCAGTTTTCTCAAAGATCTATTAAATCATTCTCTCTCCTGAAACTCAATCAAAATTTAATATGATTGACCTCTTAGATATGTAACCTTTAACTTCCATCCCAAATGATCACAATCCCATGTCATACTGCATGAGGATTTTGGATAATGACCTTCACCTCAATGTAATAAGGAGATAAATAGCATAATTGAATTTTAATAACCTAACTTCTGAAAGAAAGAAATGTTTACTGTGACATCTCAATTGGAAACGGAGCTATACTTTCATGTGCAATGCTTAAAACTGGCTTAATGAGTTATGAACAAGTAAATTACATGTGGAAATAAACTCTTAAACATACTTTAATGATGTTGACAGAAGCTTCTTCCATTCCTGTATTCCTGGAATGAAAAAGTCAGTCACTTAAAACACTTACTGTCATCAACCAATATATAGAATAACGACATAAGAAACTTTCAACATACACAATACATACACACGTGCGCGCACATACACACACACACCTCACTTTGCTTTGTGTATTAATGTATAACTATGTTGACAAATACAATACAGGTGGTAATGATGTACCACACTGGCATTGAGGCAGGAAGTAAACAAATGGAGAGAAAAGAAAGAAAAAAAAAAGTAGCTTTCATCAAAAGGTGATAAGCTACAAGTCATCGCCACATCAACTTATAATTTTCTAAAACTTCTGGGATTGACCTCAAAAAATAACTAAATAAATAAATAAATGATTCTGGGATACTTTACTTCTACAGCCTCTTCAAATTCTTACATCTCTCTCCCCTGTTTTTCTGTTTTCCCACCCAATTCATATCGAGCTCTTTAAACAATTAATTAATGTCTTCTTATTCCAAAGTCACTCATAATGTCACCAAGCTTCGACGATCTGGGCGGACTACAAAAGATGAAGCTAAAGTAGATGAAACTGTCAGACCAAGTAAACTCGCCAATAAAACTACATTTTCTAGCAAAACTCCAACCTGTTCTTTTACCCGGTTTAAGTTCAACAAATTAGCCGTTTATTTGAAGATTAAAAGTCACTAGTATCACCAATTGGCTTCCACGTTTACCCTTTCAACCTTGTTAAGATGCCTATACTAACGACACGATCAACGAACAACACCACGTGACGGATACTAGTACAGTGATCAAAGTTTCAAATTTCGAAAAAAACATTCGGACTAACAATAGAAGTAATAAGCTTACCATTTGGCTGAAAGGTTAACATATGCTTCTCTGACTGCTTCAGCAGAGCTGTACCTCTTGATCCCCAAAACTATAATTATGAGCAACCAATAATAAGACAATTAAACTTCCCAGTGAATACGAAAGCTAGGGTTAAGAAATAATTGTACAACATTCACGAGAGTTGGCAATCGAAAAGAATTACCGTCGTAATGAGAAAGAGGGAAAGAGCGGGGGATGACGACGAGTTGGAAGAACACGGAGGCGGAGAAAAGGATCAAAGGGAACGAATAAGCTTTAATCGCCGACAATGTCAATTTAGAAGTCGCCATCTGATAGTCCGACTGAGGCCCTAACGCCCCTGAATCACTCTGGTTTCACGGTCGAGCGATGGGGAGTGGGAGAGGCTAACAAGAAGACTCTGTTGGCTTAGAGCATGTATAACAAAGCTCCCCATGTGGGGAGATTAAGCTCCATTTTATTTTATGTATTATAAAAATGTCATTAAGTTCTCCGTTTAAACTTCTCGTTAAAAATATTTTTTGAACAATATATAAACTCTAATATATTTATGTATTTTATTATCTTTATCTCCACTAATTTAATATTTTTATAGAAAAATGATTAGAAATTTGAAAAATTCATAGAAATTTTTTCTGATATCTACATAAAACAAACCAAGTCTTTATTTGTAGCTAAAAATATTTACTTTAATACAGAAAAAAATATTAAAAATATATATTTTTTATGGCTGAAAATTGGTAAAAAAAAAAAAGGAAAATTGAGGAAAAGAAAATGATGATGTCATGTGAAAAGGATGAAGAGTCAGAAAATGGGCAGGAGGGGGCAGGTGTTGTCGGGAAGCATTCTCCCAAAACGGCTGTGTTTTGAAGCTTTTTTAAAAAAACTATGTCGTTTTTTGTTGTAAATTTTTCTTAAGCGGAGGAGCTTATTTAGCTCCCAAATTACCTTTTTGCTTATTAAGCAATATTTAAGAGTCTTTGTTGTTTGGGAGAATCCCAAAGAATCTGGGTAAGCACTGGTTAAGCACCTCCGTTGTTAATTGTCTTAGTTATCGCTTTTTGGAGTTCGGATTTGATTCCATATTTTGGTTTGCCTTGAGGCGGGATTCCCAGATTCCCGATTTTACCTCCCCTCGGATTCTCTTTCGGCCAAGAAGCTATTGACGCACTTGGTTCGGTTGAATCCAAAATCACAAATAGAACCAATCTTATGGTTTCAAAAAATTTAAATTGATTCAAATAAGGTTTGGAATTGAATTGAATTACTGTTGAACCACTTAATTTGGTTCGTTTTTGTGATTTATATAAAAAAAATTAATCAACTTAACCAATAATATAAAAATAAAAATAAGATTTTAATTTAGAATTAACATCAAAATTAGAAAATAACCTACTAAAAAATTATCATAAAGAAAGTAATACAAATTCCAAAATAAACGCAAACAATTGAAAAAATAATACCCCTCTAATAATCAATATTTTATTTAGTTTTTTGTGTGTGTGTCTATATATATATATATATATATATATATATATATATATATATATATATATATATATATATATATATATATATATTATGACTAAATTAGGTCTGGCAATTGGGTGGATTTGGTCGGGTATGAATCGGGTTAGAATGAGTAACGGATTAAAGTGGATCACAACCCATTATAACCCGGATATTATTGGGTAAAATCAGGTTGGGTTAGATCTTGGGTAAAATCGGGTTGCCTAGGGAAGGGGGTGGGACGGAACTGCTGCTATAGCCTATTGGAATTAAATGCAAATAAAACCAAACAATCTCAATGACATAACAGTAACCCACTTCACTAGTTCACCGACCCCCACTCCCTTTCTCTCATAAACCTCCCACACTTCAGATGACAAACTAGGCCAGTTTTTCGAAATGGAAATCATGGGGGTCCTAACCAGACATCAATGAGACCCCCGCCGAAGCTAGGCCAGTGAATCTTTTGAGAGTTCTAATTGAAGCGGGGGAGAATGTGTTGAAGATAAGAGTGTCAATAAGGAAGAATTGAAGTGAAGGGTGTCGAGTGTTATAGTCTAGTAGTATAAGGGTTATGATTGCCAACTTTAATTGTTTGTTTGTTTGTTTCCTTGTCTCTCTCTTAGGTCTGTAACAGGGAGTATAAATGTCATGTGCTTGTATCAGTTTGGATTCAATTAAGTTGAATAATAAGAAAATAAGGGAATGGATTCATACGCACCTCCCTTTCTCTCTATTCCTCTGTCTTAAATTCCAAATTTAATTCTTATCATGGTATCAGAGCGTAGTCTAATCCAATGTTCTTCTGCCTAAAAACTCTTATTGATTTCGTGATTCAAAGTCAAAATTGATTGTCCTTCTCTTCAAATTGAAATCCATAATTCAGGAATTTTCCCATGTTCGTAAGCAATGACAGATAACAACAGTAGTGGTGACGAAGAATATGTACACGATGATGAAGAAAAAGTTGATGAATACGATTTGAAAGCATCAACACTTCAGTTTCATCCCTCACATTGTTTCTTCACCCAAATGATCATCCCGGTATGGTACTCGTCACGCAAATTCTGAATGATACAGTTAATTTCAATCAATGCAAGTTATCTGTAGTTATTGCTCTCACAACAAAAAACAAATTAGGTATGGTTAGTGGATCGAATAAGAAACCTGCATCATCTTCTAAGTATCTTGATCAATGGAATAGATGTAATAATATGGTTATTACATGACTGTTGAATGGTGTTTCATTTGAAATCAAATCCAGTATTGTATATTTTCCAACATCAAAGGCTATGTGGGAGGACCTTAATGCTAGGTTTTCACAGAGTAGCCCAAAAATCTTCCAAGTTAAGAAACTTCTATCTCAATGTCAACAACATAAATGATTGCAAGTGTGGATCAATTCAAAAGCAGGATGGTTATGAACATGAGCAAAAATTGTTTCAATTTTTGATGGGACTCAATGATAGCTTCACCTCCACTAAGAGCCAAATTATAACGATGAATCAATTGCCTAGCTTAAGTAAGGCAGAAAACTTACTGATTCAGGAGGAAACTCAACGAAAATGTAGTAATTCTGGATCTGGATCCACCATTAGTGGCATATCTGCTGCTTTACTGAGTAAATCTTCTGAAGGTATATTGTCTGCCAGAATTGGTTTCAAAACTTTTTAGAACAAGACCATGAAGTACTAATTACACATAGAAGGGAAAGCTTTGGTGTGACCATTGCCATGGGGATTCTCATACCAAGGAAATGTGTTTCTTTCAACATGGATTCCCATAATGGCACAAGCTCTATGGAGTAAAACCAGATCTCAGTAAGATGCCTAAAAACAATAGAAAGGTCTGTCTGCAAGCGTCCTCTGCAGTGATAATACTGAATGTGATACTGCTGAAAGTAACTCTTGTATTCCAGGGCTAACTACTACTCAATACAACCAGCTTATGCAAATGTTGTCTCATTATGTATTTTTATGTTAAAATTAGGGTTTTGCTTACATGATTGATATTGTGGAGTTGGTGTACGTTTCACGACTCAAGTATGAGTCATATTATTTCCTATCTCAAATGTTTAGTGTTGATGTGTCTATTGGGAGTTTTTCGACGTTTGAATTTGGATTACAGTAATTTGGTCCTCGTATGCTCGCTTTGGGTTATTGTGGTGGTAAACTCGAAGATTTGAGTCTAGGTTGATGGTTTGAACTTGAGTGTTCGCTTGGAATTGAGAGACACCGTAATCATTGTCTCGATGTATTTGTGGTTGGGTGATGACCTAACGTTAGATTGTATTATGGTTTAGAATCCAGGACGAATTCTTTTTAAGGGGGATAGAGTGTAACACCCCGATCCTTGGCTAGCTTGATTTGCGTGCCATGCTCACATTTCTTCCTTTTACGTTGTATGATTGGTTTGTGAGAGTATCTGGATGTGTAGGAGTAGCCACATGGAGACCAAAACCTTGTTGATATATGTCTCATAGTTGTTGACATGTTAAAGTCACAAGTCGTAACTCGACGTTAGTCGGAATGCGACTCGGTTAAGAGTTTGCTTGCGTTGTTCGTATTCGTGACCTCGGTTAGGCCTTAGGTCTTCATATGATTGTTATGGACTTGTTTAGATGTGTTAGACTCCAAGTTGGAGGTGTTCCTTAAGTCTATTATTGATTTGGAAGTTTTGGAGATAGCATTCGTCTTTATCGCGTAGTTCGAGATTGAGTCGTGTGATCGTCAAGCCTTTCAGAGTTCTTGCTCTCCTAGTTGTTCTTTAACTTCTTAGAAGTATTCAAGCTTATTCATTTTTCCTTTTGACTTGTTCTTAGTCTCATACTATTCCTCGTTTTTTTTTAGGGAAGCAGGACGGCACCTGCGGAGATATTATTACTAAATAAAACAAATACAAACATGAGGGGGACAACCAGCCTTACCCAGCACCGGGGGGACAAAGGAGCCTTACCTCTAGAAAAAGAAACATAAAAAACAAAGCAACTAAGAAACATATCAGCCTTTGCGATAGTTATAAATACATAGCATGTCTTGCCGAAAGACCGAAAGAATCTTTCGGGGAAGATGCTCAATAGCCAAATAGACCCTATGACTACGATGACAATACGCCTCAGTAGCAAGAATATCGGCCACCCTGTTCCTTTCTCTATACACATGGTTCAGCGCAAACCCATTACTAAGCAGCTTGCAATTCTCCAACTCATAGTTATACCTCCAAGGAAATTGACACTTGCAAGAAATACCCATAATAGGAACCTTAGAATCTATCTCCACAGCTACCGTATCCAGACCATAATTCACACACCATTGAAGACCATAACGAAGGGGAGCCACTTTAGCATACGTATTAGTACCATTCCCCAGGAAAATAGAGAAGGCTGCCACCAAATTCCCCTCAACATCCCTGACAATGCCCCCATCGAGCATTCCCCATTTCGAGAAGAGCCATCCGTATTCAATTTATAGCCCACACTAGGTCGTTCCCATCGTAACCATAAACCCTGACGGATTCGAACATCCAGAATAGGAATATGAAACGCAGTTAGCTGTAACTTACCAATATTTTCAGTTGACGACGACGGATGGAAGATGTAACCCAACTCCAATAACCGGATACGCACCTTCTGGATAATATTATCTACCAACATCGGTCTGGCCTCATATGTAGCGCAACAACGAGCTTTCCATATCTCCCAACAACCAAAAACAAAAATCCCTAACTCACAAGCCCCAAGTTGATTTCGAATACTATGGCGCGTCCAAGAATCAAATAAATGAAGCAACGAATGATAAACCAACGAGTTCTAAAAATACCTTGCCAGCCTACTCCAAACCTCCCTATCAACTTCAGACCAACGGAACAGATGAGATAACGACTCACAATCCGGAGAGCTAGTACAGCAAATACACTTGGAAACAATAGTAATCCCTTTACCCCTCAGCTGCATATCGACAGGAATGGCACCATGAAAGAGTCTTCAAATAAACCCACTAACCTTAGTCGGAATCCACGGATGCCAAATCTTCGAGGCCCAAGAAACTTAAGGTCCCCAGTTGTGGATAAGATCATAAAAAACAGCACTCTAAAAAATACCCGTATTGGTTATTGAAAAAACCAACTTGTCCGCAACGTTTGGATTAATAGACACTTTATAGATAGCGTCATGATATTGCTCAGGAATGAGAGGAAGCAAGTCATCAATATATGGTAAAGGGCCATACAAAATTTCCCTACACCAGTTCTCTGTCCAGAACAAAATCTCTCCTGACCCAATAACCCATCGGGTGTTATCATGCAGAATCTCAAGCTGTCTCGCCACTGCCGCCCAACCTTTAGACCCCATACGATAAGCAGCACCATTCGCCATGTACTTAGCCTTGACAAAATCAGTCCACAAACCCGGGCCCATGCAAGTTTAACGTGGAGGGAATCCATGACATGTTGCATCCGCCGTAAACCCAACCCCCCTCCTTAATAGGGCGGCATATCGTCTCCCAAGCTATCCACTGAACCCGTCTCTCCCCCTTATAACTCCACAAAAAGGTAGCAAAGGCAGATTCAATGCGACTAATAATCAATTTCGGAACTTTGATGGCAGCTAGAGTATATATTGGGATACTACTGAGGACTGATTTAAGAAGCGCTAACTTTTCCCCAAAAGATAAAAGCCTAGATTTCCAACCATCAATTTTATGAGTGATGCGTCGAACCAAATCTTCAAAGAAAACACATTTGGCTCTGCCCTGAAAAAGAGGAATACCCAGATATTGGAGTGGAAAAGATTTATTCGAACAGCCCGCCCAATCCTCCATGATCCTGCATTTCCGATGAGAGCAATTTTGTGACACATAAAACCCACTTTTGGCCAGATTTACGAGCTGCCCCGAAGCAGCCTCATACCTCCCCATAATACTCTGAAGCTACTGAATGGACTTTTTCCTCGCATTACAGAACAGAAGCATGTCATCCGCATACAGGAGATGCGAAATAACAACACCACCACGCCCATGCATATAAGGACTGATCCGACCATCTTGAACTGCCACCGTAATATTACGAGATAAAATCTCCTAAGCCATCACAAATAAAAGAGGCGATAGAGGGTCACCTTGACGAACCCCGCGGGAAGAATTAAAGAAGCCATAATTTTTACCATTTATACGTAGAGTATACCAATTATTACTGATGAGTCGATATATAAGAGAGCAGCTATTATTATTGAAACCAAAAGAGTGAAGAGCTTGAAGCAAGAAGTCCCACTCCACCCTATCGTACGCTTTAGACATGTCCAGCTTAAAAATCACATTTCCCCGGTTTTATAATTAAGCCTATGGACCATTTCTTGAGCCAACATCACATTTTCGTGTATACTCCGCCCTTTAACAAAACCCGCCTGCTCCTTAGAGATCAACCGCGGAAGCAACAAATTAATCCTAGAAGCCATGATCTTGGAAAGAATCTTGCCCGAAAAATTACAAAGACTAATGGGGCGGAAGTCACCTAAATCAGTTGGCACTTTAATTTTCGGAAGCAGAACTAAAGTAGTAGCAGTGATCCCACGATGAATATCAGCCCCATAAAAAAAGTCTTGAACTGCTTTGGCTACATCACCTTTTATAATATCCCAACACCCACAATAAAACCATCTAGTAAAACCGTCGCTACCTGGAGAACTGTCGGGGTTCATATCATTGATGGCCTTCCAAATCTCCTCCTCCATAGGAATTTGGCAAAGAAAATCATTTTCTGCGGTCTGCAACCCACCCATAGAATGCGAGAACAACTCCTCATTAATCTCGTGATCTGACTGGGTTAAGAGGGTAGAAAAGAAACCAACTTCCCGGGACCCTATAAGATCGTCATCAACACACCATGAACCATCAACATTCTTAATTTTAATAACATTAGTTTTCTGACGATCACGAATGCATGCATGAAAGAAAACCGTGTTTCGATCGCCATCTCGAAGCCAACTTTGCCTAGCCTTTTGTTGAAGCATTTTCGATTCCCAGTTAACACACTGAGCAAGAGCCTGCTTCGCAGCCTTTAAATTCGCTTCTACCACAACCGTTCCCCTTTGTTGAAGAGTAACTTCAAGACGTAAAACATTATCCTGCCAGTGAGAAATTATTCGCTGAACGTTGCCAAAAACATTCCAGTTCCAACTCTTTAATTCCTTGCGAAGGTAATGAAGTTTCCGGTGCCAAACTTCCATAGAATTACCTCTACATATCTCTTCCACTGGTGATCAACAAATCTCAAAAACTCAGGGTGATCCAGCCACATACGTTGGAACCGAAACATCCCCTTACCCTTTTCAATAGCTGGGAACTCTAAGAGCAGCAGAGCATGATCAGAATTAGCACGAGTCAGATGCGTGACCCGAATAACAGGAAGCACCGCCTTGAAGGCACCATTCGCAAGAACCCGATCCAACGATTGCCATATCCTAGAGCCATCTTGATGGTCATTGCACCAAGTGAACGTGCTTCCTTCAAAACCAACATCCACCAAACCCGACGCATGGCTAAACTCCACAAAATCATTAATACTATGCATCTCCCAACCATTCCTGCCCAGCTTCTCCGACGTGCTCATAATCGTATTAAAATCTCCACCCACAACGGGTGCAAAGAGCATACACCAAGGACACAATAAAGGTCCTATCTTCTGTACTAACCCGAACTGTCAAGTGTTGGGACGAGGCACCCACAAAACCTACATCTATATCATGCTCCCAAAACAACCATATGTGCATATTAATGAAGGCAGTTAGCAAATCGCAGACGTCTAGCAACCTCGTTAATTCTACTACCATCAATTTTCGGCTCCAAAATAGCAAATAAAACAGGTTTATGCTGCCATTTTAACACTTTCAGATAATCCATGGTATCCTTATTCCCAATTCCACAGGCATTCCATATTACAATCGACATAAAAAACTTACTTATTTGTTTTTTGTTTTTTGGATTGAGCTCTAGTTTTTCGAGCTTGATGCCTAACACTTTTATCCTTCTGCAACCGTTTTATCCTCATAGCACAATATTGTTGAAACTCCTCAGTAGGTGGCAACAAATTGTTTGCATCATACGACGTAGATCGCTACAAACTGACCCAAGTTTCCTCAAAATCTCCCCCCGTCGAGTGAGCTTTACCCAGGTGATGAGGGGTCGTGCGAAGAATAGCTTCCCATATTTTCGAAAGTTGGCCTCCCTCCATATCTTTCCTTGCCTTATTCGTAGACATAGTTAAATCTCTAGCCTCCACCTTCTCTTCGTTGTCCGATAACACACCAAACGAATTTGTTGTTTCAATTCCTGTATTAACTTGCACAGCCTCCACCTGGGGAGTAACCTTCTCTTTACCTTTATCATTCATATCATTACGACTGCCAGGAGTACCTTTAACCGTTTCACTTTCATTAATACCATGCTCCTTGTGAACCTGTACATTGGCAATCGATGGAACATAGTTCATTGGGATAGCAGCAGCGTCCCCATTCTCACAAGCTGGGCCCTTACCATTAGAATCGACAGCCATAGAAGTAGACTCATGATATTCCCCTTTTTTTAAAATACAACTGGTGTCCATCGTTTGCCATCCCTGCCCACATTATTAACTCGAACATTACCTTCCTTACCCTGATTTATATAACCTGCACCCTCCTTATTGGATACTTCCTTATCACCAACTTTGAATGAGCCATGTTTGTCTCCTTGTGGTTGTATCGAGGCGTTACGGTTAACCTTACGACAATGCACTTTATAATTACCCAGTAACCCACACCCGTCACAGAAAGTTATATTTCCTTCAAATTCTAGCGCCTGCCAGAAACCATCCTCTTTCGATGTTCCAATCCAGATACGAGATGGCAACGGTAAAGAAACATCCACTTCCACACAAATACGAGCGAACATTGGTCTTGACAAAGCTAAAGTTTTCTCATCTGCCCGAAGATAAAAGCCTAGAATATTACCTATGTGATGTAAATAGGACGGAGTGAACAAAGGTAGGGGCAGATAATGCAATCGCACCCAAACCGCAAGCTTCGTAATGTCCTTTTTGAAAGAAAAATCGAAAGACCATCTAAATGATCTATACATACATGTGTTGATCATGTGGGACTCTTTTGATAGAGCCCGAACCATATCCTCCGCGGAAGAGAGATGCACCATAACATGTCTCGGATCCAGTAACCCTCTTAAAAGAACCCGTTAGATTCCAAGTCAAAGCAATATGGTCCTAGATAACGACCAATGACGGACGCGCCATCGAGAACTTGAGAATCAGAGTATTAGTCAATTGCTTTTCTGTCGTCTCCATCTCCAATGGTGTAAATAAACAACCCGATTCATTCATAATGGATATCGGTTGCCGAGGAGCCAACGGAATGTCACGTAAAATTGGTGCATTATGCGATACTACCCCTAATACAGGAGCCGGCTGACCTACAATATTAGCATAAGAACGTGCCGGACCACCAGCAGCCACCGTGGAATCTAGAAGGGTACCCCCATCTTCCCCCGTATGGACAGTCCCCGGTGGGATAATGTCTGGCGGCATCCTACACCCTTGCCGCAAACCCTAATCAACAACAAAGTTTTTTACTATTTCTTGTTTGATCGCTAGTTCATTCGTTGTTTCGTTTGTAAGTTGTTATGACTTGTTTTGGATTCGTTTCGGGTTGTTTTGGGTGATGTTCGGACTTGTTTCAGACATGTTTTGGAGATGGTTTCACCCAAGGATTGATTGGGGTTGAGTTGGGGATCAATTGAGCTTTATTTTGAACCTTTTTCTCCCTCCCAGACAAGGCGCTCGCCTAGTCAAAGGGCCAGGCGACCGCCTAAATTACAGTAAGTGGGTTGGCTAGTAGGCGAACTAGGCGCTAGCCTAGTCAAAGGGACTAGGCGATCGCCTTGTCCTGACTCTGTTTCAGACATCATTGATTTTTTGATGGTTTTGCCTATTCTACCCTTACTAAACCCACTCTAAACCTTCCCTAATCCACCCTACTTAGTGCTTATTTGTTGCAGCTTATTTGGAGTGACTTTTGGCTTTTGGCTTTTGAAAAATCATATTTAGAGTGTTTGTTTCAGCCTATAAGCCAAAAGCCAATAAGTAAGGTACAATACCATTTATGCATTGAAAAGTCAAAGCCAAAAAGCTAAAATTTTAAGCTTTTTTGGTTTTTTTTTAAACATGAAGACAAGTATTCATTAATAAATATTTGATTATCCCAGTTTTATTCTTTTATGAAATATACATAAAAATATGAATACTAATTTGTATGTTTTTTTTAACAAATAATTATAACAACTCATAAGCAGCTTTTCAAAAGCTGTAACAAACAATCTATCATGCAATCAGCCACAAGCCATTCAGTCACCCGCTTAAGGGCTAGTTTGTTGTGGCTGATTAGGGGTGTAAGTGGTTCGGTTTGGTTTGGTTTATATCAAAACCACAAACTGAACCGCCTCCTAGTGGTTCAAAAAATCTCGAACCAAACCGAACCAAGTAAGATTTGGAACCAAACCTAACCGAACCAAACCACTTGGTTTGGTTTGGTTTGGTTTTGTGGTTTATATAAATTATTTTTAATGAAATTAACCAACATTAAAAATAACAATAAAAATAAGATTTTAATTTAGAATTAACATCAAAATTAGGAAATAACCTACTAACAACAAATTATCATAAATAAAACAATATAAATTCTAAAATAAACACAAACAATGGAAGAAATAATAGTTCTCCAACAATCAAAATTTTGTTTGGTTTAGTATGCATATATATATATATATATATATATATTATGAATAAATCAAATGTTCAAAATAGTTAATAAATGTAATATAATATATATTATATAATAAATAAATAAAAATATATTGGTTGGTTTGGTTCGGTTCGGTTTGGGTTGGTTCGATACCAAAAACCGTGAACCGAACCGAACCGCATGGTTTTTTATTTTTTGAAACCGGAACCGAACCGTCTTCGACCAAAACCGAACCAACCCGACTGGTTTGGTTTGGTTCGGTTCGGTTCCGTGGTTCGGTGGTTCCGACTTACACCCCTATGGCTGATAGCTTATGACTTATGACTGATAGTTTAAGTGCTCGTTTGTTGCAGCTTATTTGGAGTGACTTTTGACTTTTGGCTTTTGAAAAGTCATATTTAAAGTGTTTGTTTCAGCTTATAAGCCAAAAGCCAATAAGTAAGGTACAACACCCTTTATGCATTAAAAAGCCAAAAGCCAAAAAGTCAAAATTTTAAGCTTTTTTGTTTTTTTTTTTAAACATGAAGACAACTATTCATTAATAAATATTTGATTGTCTTCATTTCATCCTTTTATGAAATATACATAAAAATATGAATACTAATTTTCAAGTTTTTTTTTTAACAAATAATTATAACGACTCATAAGCAGTTTTCAATTTGTAACAAAGCGATCTATCATGCAATCAGCCAAAAGTCATTCAGCTACTAGCTTAAGCTATCAGCCATAAGTCATAAGCCATCAGCCACAACAAACGAGCCCTAAGCTGGTGGCTAAATGACTTGTGGCTGATTGTATGGTAGATTGTTTGTTACTGCTGTTGAAAAGTTGCTTATGAGTTGTTATATATAATTATTTGTTAAAAAAACTTGAAAATTAGTATTCATATTTTTATGTATATTTCATAAAATGATGAAATGGGGAAAATCAAATATTTATTAATGAATAGTTGTCTTCATGTTTAAAAAAATCAAAAAAGCTTAAAATTCTGGCTTTTTGGCTTTGGCTTTTCAATGCATAAAGGGTGTTGTACTTTACTTATTGGCTTTTGGCTTATAAGCTGAAACAAACACTCTAAATATGGCTTTTCAAAAGCCAAAAGCCAAAAGTCACTCCAAATAAGCTGCAACAAACGAGCACTAAGCTATCAGCCATAAGTTATAAGCCATCAGCCACAACAAACGAGCTCTTAGTCCAATTGAGTCCTAACATGTTGGGTTAACTTTATTGATCATAATTAGCCTAAACTAAGTTATGATTATCCCTAAACATTCACTAAGTGTACCCACGAATTGTCTATCCTACCCCTCTTTTTTGTGGAAGCCATATATAACCACAAACCCTAAACCATTTGCTGCATTCTCCTTCGTTTCTTCTCTTCTTGTACGTCTTCTAGAGAGAGAGAGAGAGTCCATGGGTGACTTGAAACCCTAACTCTTTTTCTTTCGATCCACGAAGATCCAACCGTTGGATTGCCTTGTAACTTCAGATTCTTGAAGCCCTCAACGAGTAGAACAACTTCACCGGTCGAATTTCCTTTTCTTTTGGTTATTATCCAAGCTAGGTAAGTTACTACTTACTCTTTCTTTTGATTTTGGTTCATTGGCCCTAAGGAAAACAATCTACTTACTATTTGTGGGCAATGAACACTTGAAATGCTATGCATGCCTATATTGTGGATTTTTTTTGGAAGTGTAAACTTACTAGACATCATGAGAAGGATATTTTAAATGAGATTTATGTGTTATATGAAATGGGATCATGATTATGTTGAGTTCTTTGGATTTTAGGGATTGGGAATCAAGCCCAAATGATTTGGGAATTCATTATAAATTCAAATGGAGTATTAATTTCGGGATTGATGAAATGTGTAAAGAATGAAACGTAGTATTAAGACTCAACGGAGTCACTATAAGTTCAATAATGTGTTAATGAACTTGGGTTGAAATACAACGATGTTTGGTATTCGTTTGATTATGTTTGTAAGGGTCGAGTACCTTAATTTGTGTTCAATATTGTGATATCAATGTATTAGAGACCTTGATGGCGAACATTAGGTGACGCTTTACTAAATTAGAAAGTTGTGTTAAAGAGCTATTAGAAGCTCAAGATTTGATTAGTCGGGTGCGACTCTTGGGAATTGATTTAGAGCATGAAGCATTAGAGACCAACCTATGGTCTTGAGTATCATTAAGAAATGATTATTAAATGAATTCTCTTTTAGGGAATTTGGTCGCGTGCACATGAAGGCACTTACGAGATTGTGACTACGGGGTAGTCTTGTCATTCATGAAAGTGGTTTTGAGGATGTCGATTATATACGATAATTAGGACTATGGTTGAGTCTGGTGTGCTTTTAAGTAAATACTAAATATTAAGTCTTGATTTGTGGTCGTTCTTAGACTGACATAGTAGTCTTTGGTTTGATCTTGAGTAGAGGACTATAGGGACTATAGTAGACCTCATATTATGGTTTATTGAGCTTATATGCTATTCTTGATTGAGTGATGACTTAAGGATTATGAGAACCTCAATATGTGGTTTCTTGAACTAAACATATAAGTTAGTTGAACATGCTAATGTGCATTGTTTATTGGGTTTTGTAGAGTATTATGACCTATTTGATTTGATGAGTCCGCTCTTGTCGAACTTGGTCTATATTGGTTTATCAAGTAAACATCTACTTGAGCATCTTGATTTGAGTCCATCTGGCATCTTGGTTGTTGTGCCGGTAATAGGACAATTCATAGCCTTGGAAACAATCGCTATGAGTCGCCGCATTGGTTCCTTTTTTCCTCACTATTTGACCAATAATGGGATGTGGTCTCATGTTAGTGCCACCTAACCTGATATCGAGCTCCCATTTCTTCATCCTAGGTTGGATGAAAGTAACGAGTACTCATTAAAGAAAACTGATGAGTTGTGATCATTGAGGGTTAAACCCATTATTTAATTATTGAGGGATGTGCCCGAATTATGGTACAAACAGTTAAATATATCTTGTTATACATGTTTATTTACGAGCACTTATGTGAAAGACAATAAGCTATGTAGTTTATATGAGATTATGTACTTGGATGACTTGGTACATGTTTATTGTTTGTATACTAATATGATGCCATGATTTTTATATATGCTCATGCATTATGCCATATCATGCCATGACATGCTATGTCATACAGTTACATTTAGTAACTCATTGGGTCATTATGACTAATTCCATGTGTTTGTTTTCCTTAGTTTGTTCAGTGAGCTCATTAGTATGTGTTGCGGCTGTGGGTTCGTGTTTAATAGTAGGTGGTCTTCCGGGAAATAGCTTGGAGTTATAATTGTTATATTTATTTATCTTATGAGACACGGATGTAAAGTTATGTAAACTTTACTTGGGTAGATTGTATTAGTACTTATGGTTGTATTATTTTGGAGCCGACTAGTATGGTCGAGTTGTTGTATTTATTTAGAAGTTATTTTCGTTGTCTTTCTGAGCAAGGTTTTAGCTCGCATATTCTAGTATTGTTGTTGTTGTTATCTCCGACAAGCTTAGTCATGAGATTTTAGTTTAGTTGTTTAGTATTCGATCTCTTATTCTTATAGTTGATTTGTCCCTCCGGCATGTTATAATCGTTGAATGGTTGTTTATCAGGTTGGGATCTTGTTGTTTTACTAACCTTAGGTTTGCCGATGGTTTGTTATCCGTGCGCAATGTTGCGTCACGTGCATCGAAGAATTGTCGAGAGATAGCTGTCTCTCAGCCTTGTGTTCCAAGATTTGAAATTAAAGGCTTGGGTTCCACTTATGATTTTCTTCCGCAGGTTTTGGTTTTTGTTGTTCCGTATTGCAGTTATGGCTTTACATTCCTGTTTAGAGCTTGTTGATTCAACTGTTGACTCACACATTTATGCTTAGCAGGTGCTTATCCGTCTTTTTAACTTGTCTTGATGGCACGACCTTGGGATTTCGTATAGAGATTTGGGTCGGGTCGTTACAGTCTGTAGTTATTTCTCTCACATCAAAAAGCATATTAGGTCTGGTTAATGGATCGAATAAGAAACCTGCATCATCTTCTAAGTATCTTGATCAATGGAATAGATGTAATAATATGGTTATTGTATAGCTGTTGAATGCTGTTTCAATTGAAATCAAATCCAATATTGTATATTTCCCAACAGCAAAGGCTATGTGGGAGGACCTTAATGCTAGATTTTCACAGAGTATTGCCCCAAAAATCTTCCAAGTTAAGAAACTTTTGTCTCAATGTCAACAAGGACACCTAAGTGTCTCAGCCTATTTTACAAAATTCAAAAGCCTCTAGGATGAATTGACCAATCTAAATAGCATTCCAAAATGTGTATGTGATTGCAACTGTGGATCAATTCAAAAGTAGGATGATTATGAACATGAGCAACAATTGTTTCAATTTTTGATAAGACTTAATGATAGCTTCACCTCCACTAGGGGCCAAATTATAATGATGAATCCATTGCCTAGCTTAAGTAAGGCAGAAAACTTACTGATTCAAGAGGAAACTGAACGAAAAATGTAGTAATTCTGGATCTGGATCCACCATTAGTGACATATTTGCTACTTTACTGAGTAAATCTTCTGAAGGTATATTGTCTGGCAGAACTGGTTTCGAAACTTTTAAGAACAAGACCAGGAAGTACTAATTACATATAGAAGAGGAAGTTTTGGTGTGACCATTGCCATGTGGATTCTCATACCAAGGAAATATGTTTCTTCCTACATGGATTCCCAGAATGGCACAAGCTCTATGGAGTAAAACCAGCTCTCCTAAAAACAAGATGAAAGGTCTGTCTGCAAATGTCCTCAGCAGTGATAATACTGGATGTCTGGATGTGATACTGCTGAAAGCAACTCTTGTATTCCAGGGCTGACTACTACTTAATACCACCAGCTTATGCAACTGTTGTCTCATTCTGGAGGAATGCCAGAAAGTTCTGAATCTCACATAGAAGGTACTGTTATAAGTTGTTCCAGTTTTAGTTCTTCTAAAGCTTCATCTAGTCATAATCTGCAACACACTGAGTGGATAATTGACATTGGGGCCATAGGCCATATCACACCTAACTTTGATCTTCTTACTAACCCTATTTGTATCAACTTATCTATTTTACTTCCTAATGGTCACACAACCAAGGTTAGTCACAAAGGTACTGTCGTACTTGATCAGAATATTATTTTGTCTAATATTATGTTTGTGCCATCGTTCAAATAGTTGTCTGGAAGCAAACTTGATGTTGATAATAACTGTAATCTTTTTTTCTCTTCTTCTGTTTGCTTCCTACAGGACCTAGTACACAAGGGAACCAAAGAGATTGGTAGATTGGATTGTGGACTGTATAGAACTTTATTAACAAGGAAATGTTCTGACGAGTTTATCTCTTCTTTTTGTTATGCTTCTTGTACTGTTGAACAAAAAATTCTTGTAATGTCTTGTTCTACTTCTCTTGTTTTCAATAAAGAAGTCACTCTATGGCATTTAAGACTTGGGCACATGCATATCACTTCATTAAAGCATTTGAATATCTGCCATGTTAATCATTCCAGTTTTATATCTCCCTGTGATACCTGTCACTTTGCTAGACAAACCAAACCACCATTTCCCTTAAGTGAGTCTCATTTTGACAAACCTTTTGCCCTGTTACACTGTGATGTGTGGGGGGCCTTATAGGCACCATACTTACAATGGCTTCGCCTCATTCCTCACCATTGTAAAAGATAACACTAGAACCACATGGACTTTTTTCTTAAAATCCAAAGCCTAGGTTCCTACATATCTTAAATACTTTCTTATTTTTGTTCAAACTCATTACAATGCATGTGTTAAAGAAATCAGATCCGATAATGGTTCTAAATTTTTCAGTTCCATTGCTACCTCCATTCTTGAACCGTTTAGGATTATGCAGCAAAGCAGTTGCATCGATACACCACAACAAAATGAAAGAGCAGGAAGAAAACATATGCATTTACTTGAATTAGCTAGGGCTCTTAGATTCCAAGCCAAATTACCCATAACTTTTTGGGGTGACTGTTTATTAACTGCTACCTATCACATAAATAGGTTCCCTAGTTCCATACTTCACTGGAAAACTCCCTACGAAGCTTTGTTAGGTCATAAACCTACATATGCTCATCTTAAAGTTTTTGGCAGTTTGTGCTTTGCTTCTATCCTACCTCATAATATAGACAAATTTGGCCCAAGAGCAAGAAAATGCATGTTCCTAGGCTATCCTCAAGGCAAAAAGGCATATAAACCGTATTATCTCTCCACTAAGCAAATATTTTATAGTAAGGATGTCATCTTCTATGAGGATCATTTCCCTTTTGCAAATACTACTGCTCCTACTCCTTCTCATGTGTGTCCTTCTTTCACTGACCAATGTGTGGATGATTTGTTTTTTCCTTCATCTACTTCTGATGTTCCTTCTGCATCTTCTTCTCCCACTTCATCCTCATCTTCTCCACATATTCCACCTACCAATCTTACCTCGGATTCAGATTCCTCTGCAGTTTCTGAATAGCAAACTGCATCTACTATCTCTATTAGACCTGTCAGATAGAGGACAATTCCTATGAAATATAAGGACTATACCAATCTGCCATTCAACATATCATCTTTAAGTGGGGATTGTGTACAAAGGTGCTTTCCACATTCAGTTAACAGTGTCATGTCTTATTCTCATCTGTCTTCTTCATATCAGGCTTTTATTTCTAACATTGACAGTACATTTGAACCAAGAACATATGCCCAAGTTGTTCAGTGTCCACAATGGTGCTAGGCTATGACTTTGGAATTAGAGGCCTTGAAAAGGAATAACACTTGGATCTTACAACCCTTACCCCTTAAGAAGAAGACAATAGGCTGCAAGTGGATCTATAAGATTAAGCATAATCAAGATGGTTCAGTTGACAAATTCAAAACCAGATTAGTAGCTAAAGGCTTCACTCAGATAGAAGGTTTAGACTATTTTGATACCTTTGCACCAGTTGACTATTTTGTCAGCTTTAATAGTTAGTTAGTTTGTTTCCTTTTCTCTCTCTTAGGTCTGTAACATGGAGTATAAATGTCGTGTGCTTGTTTCAGCTTGGATTCAAGTTGAATAATTAGAAAATGTGGAAATGGATTCATACGCTCATCCCTCTCTCTCTCTCTCTCTCTCTCTCTCTCTCTTCCTCTATCTCTTAAATTCCAGATTCAATTCTTATCAGAATGGACCACCACCATCATCAACCCATCTCCATCAAACCTCTTCCGTTAACGCTGTTGCTACCTTTTCTTCTCTGACGACGATGAGTTCTTTTCCGACGATGATTCTTACAAGTAGATCCGTCAGCCCACCACGATATCTACAACGGTCATTAGTAGATTTGTCATCTCCACCTCCAGATCTACTACTAGATTCGTAAACCCCCACCAAATTCAACGATGATGGTTGATTTTGATGCCATTTGACTTGATCTGGGACTTACAGATGAAATACGAAGATCAAATCCTGCAACAACAAATGCAGTTTGCTGAATTGAAATGGCTTGCCCTTCTCTTGCTCTCCTCTTTTTCTCCTCTAACATGGAAAATCCCATATGTGATCGAGAGAGACGGGGTGGGAGACATGGAGATTTTTGGGATGTGATACCTCTGCTGATGTTAGAGGAGAGGAATAGGGAGATTGATCGAGAAGGAACGCTTGGAAAAATTGTTAGTTCACCGTTAACCCCTCTAACCCCACTTAACCCGCCATTTTTATTGGGTAAATACGGGTTACCTGTTTTTACCCACTTATATTAATGAGTTGGGTTGGATTTTCAAGTTATGGGTCAGGATTGCCACCCTTAGACTAAAAATCAAAGACATTAGGGTAAAATTAGATTCCTTAGGAACCGTACGGGTGCCTTTTGATGCATAAGAAATGATCCAAGGTTCAAAATAATTAATAAATATTATAAAATATATATTATATAATAAGTAAAAAAAAATATATTGCTTATTTTGGTTTGATACCATAAATCGTAAACTGAACCGAACCGAGTGGTTTTTCAATTTTTGAAATTGAAACCAAATCATCTTCAACCAAAATCGAACCAAACCGAATGCTTTGGTTTAGTTCGATTTAGTTCTGTGGTTCCGATGTACACCCTTAATTGACACCTCAATATCTACTCAATTATAGGACAAATAATTTCAAAAATTTATGCGCCGAAGTAGGGCTGAACCCTCCAAATTGTGTGCATCATGTAATCAAGGCTAGCCTGAACTTTTGGGGCTTGGGCAAAAAGTGAAGGGAACGACAATTGTAAACGCAACACATTTTTTTCTTGTAAACACGTGTAAGAAATTATTTCAAAACATTATTTTCATAAACAGAGTAGTTGTAAATGCAACACATTTAAAAAAAAACACTCTAAATTGGAGCGTTTCTAAACGTAACACATATTTAAAACATTGTATTTTAAAGCACTGCATTTTTTGTCAGCGTTTTGGAAAAAACGCTCCACCAAACAACCACGTACAAAAATATAACCTAAATACAAAATAATATTGAAAACTATATTTTTGCATTGATTTAAACAATTAGCAAGACAAAAATATAATTCATTTGCATCTTTTAATCACGTCAACAAATTTTTTTTTTCTGTATATCCTTTTTAACCTTCGGGTAGATATTTTCTTTAAAATATATTTGCATAAATTCAAGTCTAAATATTAAAAACACACAATCAACTAATGAAGTTAAAAATCATACAAACATAAGAAGAAAATGATTGTTAAAGATAAATAAAATATAATTTTTTCTTGGAATATTGATATGACCCAATATAAAAAAAAGTTGGACAATTATGCTAGGGATTGAACCCAAAATCTCCAATTGTTATTATATTCATAAGTAATTTTTTTCAACCCGATATATTACATAATCAAAAGTTAAAACACATTATATTGTATACACTCCCTCCGTTCCGGGCAAAGAGTCAACTATTCCATTTTGAGATATGTCACTTAAATGGTCCACTTTTAAAAATTAAGGCATGAAAATATCATTTTATTACTAATATGCTACTAAAAGTCATTTTCTTAAAAAGTTTGACTTTCGAACGACTCTTTACTCGAAACGGGGAGAGTATATAATACTTAATAATTCAATTGATTGTCCAAAAATAAAATAGAGATTAAATGACTTGTTAGAGATTGATTCCGAGACCTTTACCTATTTTGTAAGCACCTTGTTTATTGGTACCACATGGTCATTTTGTATAAATTTGTAACATTATATTATGTGTTGTATTTGTGAGGAAAAATTACAAGTCGATCCACTTTACTAAATTTTTAACCGCTTAAGTACCTTTTTATTTTTTATTTTTGACGTCTTAAAGACGTTTTTTTACCCCAAAAATCCATTTTCGTTAAATTATTCCTAAAATGTCCACCATATGCATGTCGTTCGCTTCGCCTTTTCCAAGCAAGCTTTTGTGAAGCTGGGTTACAAGAAGGCGATTCGTTCCTAAAAGGTCCACAGTGAAGATAAATTACGACTGAAATTCGCAGGGATGGAGACGATGAGAATGAGGAGGTCGAGAGGTGAAGAAAAATTGTGTAGTTTACATTAGATTCGATTGATCCACCACCCTAACTTCCCACTATTTTTCCTCTTCATATATCGATCTTCAGTTTCAGCAGTGTCTTCTTCTTTTCCTTTTTCTTCATCAACATTTGTGTTTGTATGTTTGATTTAAAAATAGATTCATTTTATTTGTTGTATTGTTATGCATGTAAACTGTTTAATGAATGACTTTAATATAGATTTGTTTGTTGTTGGACACCGTTTTTAATATGAATGCATCAATTTTGAATTATGATCCATCATTTGTGAATCATGATACATCGATTTGAATTTGTGATTTAGGAAATATGCATCAATGAATCATTTGTTTGATTATGTACAGTAAATAAAAGATATGAGGTCTAGTTCATTTTGCAATGCACCCAGTTGGATAACTGATGCATGAAAATCATGCATCGCAATTTCAAATTAATGCATCGTCAAGGGACATGAGATCTAGTTCACCTTACGATGCATCCAATTAGAATTCTGATGCATCAAAATCATGCATCGAAATTTCAAACTTATGCATCGTCAAAGGACATGAGGTTTGGTTCATTTTGAGATGAAGCCAATTGGAATTCCTATGCATCCAATTGGAATTAGCAGTTTCGTCTTCATTATTTACTCAAACGCCTTGAGATTAATCTTTTTTCCTGCAACCTTTTTCTCTCAACCTTCGGTCTTAATTTATGAAAGTTGGGACTTGTAAGCCTTTGAAGCAAGTTCATTCCTTTACAATCAGAATTGTGATGCATCAGCTTTGGTTTTGTGATGCATTACGTACCTAAATTACAATGCACCGATTTTGGATTTACGATGCACCGCATGCCTAATGCGTGTGTGTTTTCCTTTCATTAATGATATATTCATCCTTTTCGCCTTATAAGTGTATTTTTCTGGTTTTAAAAAAAGCTCTAAATTATTAAAAAGGGACCGACCTGAATTTCTCCATATTTATAAATTTGGGGCCCTCAAAATTGGGGGCTCATAGCCGTGCCCTTTCAACCATCCCTTAGAGTGACCTTGCATGTAATGGACAGAGCATTTGATCTGGGTTATGGGTTCGACGAACTAAGAAGGAAGCCACATAGATAGATCCCATCCTTTCTCACTCAAGCCAAGTCTGACCTTCATTTCGTACGTACCTTCCCTTTCTCCCTACAAAATGGCTTCATTTTTTTTCCATGAGTTGATGAATTCAAGTTGAAGAATGGTGCAATTGATAGTGGGTAATTGATGACTTAGGGCTTTGGAATAGAAGGAAGATATGAGTTTTCATGCATTGGAAAGATAAAGATGAAGATGGAGGGAAGAGTTTGCCACTGTTGGAAATGAGTAATGGGTGTTAATTGAGATAACTAGGGAGTGTGTACACAGAATTAGGGGTCAACGTAGTAGATTGTAGGTGTGAATGGCTCTACTCTTCGACCAATTGAAGTGGGATCAAACTCATGAATGAAAAATACTTACCTTTTTTTTTTATAAAAAAAAGTCCATGATTTGAAAAAAGAAATTAACAATTGAGAAATATATAATTACCATTTGAGTTTAAAAAAACATGAGCATAATTAATATGTTAAATTGTTAACATCAAATGTGAATGGTAAAATAGAAATGTTATAGTGATTATTGACATTTCTGAATAGTATAATTGACTTTTTGCATGAAACATATAGAGTGAAAATTACTCCATAATCGTTTAGCCTTCATTTATGTTGTAAACATATTGGTTGTGATTTAGTATTTTTATAATTATGACCGACTTCAATGATATTAATATTCCCTCAACTATTTGATTTTTTAAATGTGGACTCTTTGAGTGAAATAGAGGAAATATATTTTTCGGTAAGAAAATAGTTTCAAAATTTTAACATATTTACATTTTTTAAAATATAATTTAAGGAAGTTACATATAAGTAAAATTATAATTTTGAAGAATTCTATTTGTTCATTAAAATTATGGTTGGATGGGAAATATAGAGTAGATCAGTCGTAAAATAGCTGGAAAATATATTGTTGAAAAGTCAATTATGCATTTTTCAAGGTAAGTTATAAAAACAATGGTAACATTGACATTACACTTTTCTTAAAACTACTTTTCTTTTCAATCCAAGCAACAAAATGTATTGAATTAAATTATAACAAGAAGATTACGATGGTTTCATGATTGCTAAGATACAAAAAAAAAAAAAAAAAAAAAACCGTGAAATTAAAAATAACTATCTATTATATAAAACAGATCAGGTGATTAAAAAAACTAATTACCGGTCAGGATTTGTTTTTACCAAACACAATCACTGGTCAGGATTAACTTTCATTATCTCAACCGTCTAACCACGTTTTATTTACAACTTATTCAATTCCCTATTTTCTCTCTACCAATTCGATTTCTCTCTCACATCAAACCTATCTCTCTATACACCCTCTCTCTTATCAACACATCTCAAGCGCCGCTCTACCTCTCTGCAATGGCTTGGAGCAGTTATTACGGTGAGTAGGTGCAATATCAGAGAGTGGGGCACCACCAGAAGGGATGGGTGCGTCAGTACCGCCGGTGCCACGCCCTACCTGAGGTTGCTGGTGTCCTTCCGTCCCATACCCCTGTTTCTTATAATTGTTTTAATTTAAAATTTTAGAAAAAAGTCATAGAAGCGAGGTAGACGATGATGATGTTATGGAGTTGCCCACTATACATATATACCCCAATCTTTTTCAATTCTTTGAAGCTAGGCTAACTCGATCTATAGATCTAAGAAAAGTATAGTAGTTATCACAAATTAAAGGTAATTAATCCCTTTTAATATCAGATTCAGATACAAGTTAACATATGCATGATCCGTCTTCCACAAAATATTAATTAAACCGTCTTTCTAAAGTTTTCTAACCGTCTCCGTCTCCTGTGTGTAATACTTGACATGCAGGTGCGTGAGATTAGTAAAGGAAGTAAAGCGAAATACGAACTCGATAAGAAATCTATATATATATATATATATATATATATATATATATATATATATATATATATATATAAAGTTGGTGAGGAACGCTATGATTGTGCCACCTCACCACCTTTAGATAAATCAGCATTCTAAAGCATCCATTTGGAAGTTTTAAAAACTTTTGGTTTTCTAACCATTAGCTAATAATAATATATAATAATAATCATAATCATTATGATAAGAGGTATTAGTATTAGTATATATATAACTTCTTCTATTGTCAATAGTAAAAGACTTATATTTAAAAAAAATTACAACTAACATTACTTCTAACCAATATAGGATAAAACTCTTCAAGGTTAGATATTACTTCTAATGACTCACTTTTAACATCATACTTTAAGCTTTGATATCTTATTCATCAAAAACTTGATTTAGACAAATAAATATATCATTTCGATGTTCTTGACGAGTATAACACATTTGCACAATTATTTTTGTCAACAAACAAATTATACGTAAAGAAATTTGTGCCTTAAGTTGCACAATTTCTTTCACTAAAAACACTAATTTTTTAATAAGTATTATACTTTAACTCTTGATATCTTATTCATCCAAAACTCGATTTGGACAAATAAATATATCATTTCGATGTTCTCACCGAGTATAACACATTTGCGCAATTACCTTCGCCAACAAACAAATGACACGTGTACCTCAAGTTGCACAATTTCTCTCACTAAAAACACTAATTGTTTTAACAAATATTATACTTTAAGTCTTGATATTTTCTTATTCAAAACTCGATTTGGACAAATAAATATATCATTTTGATACTCTCACCAAGTAGAACACATTTGCGCAATTACCTTCATCAACAAACAAATGACACGTAAAAAAAATTCGTATTTCAAGTTGCATAATTTCTCTCACTAAAAACACTAATTGTTTTAACAAGTATTATACTTTAAGTATTGATATCTTATTATCCAAAACTCAATTTGGAGAAATAAATATATCATTTTGATGCTTTCACCGAATAGAACACATTTACGCAATTACCTTCATCAACAAACAAATGACACGTAAAGAAATTCGTGCATCAAGTTGCATAATTTCTTTCATTAAAAACACTAATTTTTCAACAATATAAGAGATGTATCCCACATTGGTTAGAAATTTATGTTGGTTTTAAAAAATCTATTAGTATGTACCAATAGAAGAAATACATCATACATTGGTTGGAAAGTGAAATTGATTTTCAAAGTCACTAGAAAACCAAAAGTTTTTAAAGTTTCCACATGGATGCTTTAGAATGAAAATTTATCCAAAGGTGGTGAGGTGGCACAACCATAGTGTTCCTCACTAACTATATATATATATATATATATATATGATAAAATATTTTTACCATTATTACTAATAGAAGATGTATATCTCATATTGGCTAGAAAATGATTTTGAGTTTAAATTATTTTATATTATTATCAATAAATGAAAAGTATAACACATTGTTTAAAAAGAAAATGTTAAATTTTAAAGTCTTTAAACTAAAGACTTACATTGATTAAAAATTGATGTTTGTATTAAAAATATTATTATTAATTACTAATTGAAAAGGTGTATCAAAGTTTTTTTGATAAAAATATTAAATTTTATCAAAGTTTGTATTAAAAATATTATTACATTTGTTATAAAGTGATGTTGATTTTCAAAGTTTTTTTGATAAAAAACTTCTACCATTATTACAAATAAAAGATATATATCTCCAATTGGTTAAAAAATGATGTTGATTTTTAATTATTTTAGATTATATAAAAGACTTACTATTATTAACAATATAAGATATATATACTTTTGGTTTTCTAACCGTTAGCTAATAATAATACATAATAATAATAATCAATATGATAAGGGGTCTTAATATTAGTATATATAACTTCTTCTATTGTTAATAGTAGAAGACTTATATTTAAAAAAAATTTACAATTAACATTACTTATAACCAATGTGGGATAAAACTCTTCAATATTAGATATTACTTCTAATGACTCACTTTTAACATCATACTTCAAGCTTTGTTATCTTATTCAACCAAAACTTGATTTGAACAAATAAATATATCATTTCGATATTCTTGACGAGTATAACACATTTACACAATTACTTTTGTCAACAAACAAATGACACAAAGAAGTTTGTGCCTCAAGTTGCACAATTTCTTTCACTAAAAACACTAATTTTTAATAAATATTATATTTTAACTCTTGATATCTTATTCATCCAAAACTCGATTTGGACAAATAAATATATCATTTCGATGCTCTCACCGAGTAAAATACATTTGCGCAATTACCTTCACCAACAAACAAATGACATGTAAAGAAATTCGTGTCTCAAGTTGCACAATTTCTCTCACTAAAAACACTAATTGTTTTAACAAGTATTATACTTTAAGTCTTGATATCTTATTATCCAAAACTTGATTTGGACAAATAAATATATCATTTTGATGCTCTCACCGAGTAGAACACATTTACGCAATTACCTTCGTCAATAAACAAATGTCACGTAAAGAAATTCGTGCCTCAAGTTGAACAAAATCTTTCACTAAAAACATTAATTTTTCAATACTAGAAGAGATGTATCCCACATTGGTTAGAAATTGATGTTAGTTTTAAAAATTCTATTATTAAGTACCAATAGAAAACCAAAAGTTTTTAAAGCTTCCACATGGATGCTTTAGAATGAAGATTTATCCAGAGGTGGTGAGGTGGCATAACCATAGTGCTCCTCACCAACTTTATATATATATATATATATATATATATATATATATATATATATATCACGTTGGCTAGAAAATGATGTTGAGTTTAAATTATTTTATATTATTACCAATAAAAGAGAAGTATAACACATTGTTTAAAAAGAAAATGTTAGATTTTACAAGAGATGTATCTCACATGGTTACAAAATATTCTACTATTATTACCAATAGAAGAGATGTATCACATATTGGTTAGAAATTGGTGTTGTATTAAAAATACTATTATTAATTACTAATTGAAAAGATCTATCATACATTTGTTATAAAGTGATGTTAGTTTTCAAAAAATTTTGATAAAAAACTTCTACCATTATTGCCAATAGAAGATGTATATCTCACATTGGTTAAAAAATGATGTTGATTTTTAATTATTTTAGATTATATAAAAGACTTACTATTATCAGCAATAGAAGATATATACCACACATTTGTTATAAATTGATGTTGGTTTTAAATTACTAATATTACCAATAAAAGAGATAAATCTTACATTGGTTAAAAAGAGATGTCGATTTTAAAAGACTTTAAATAAAAAGACTTCTTCTTTTATCATTAATAAAAGAAAAGAGAAAAAATATATCACATTATATAGAAAGAGATGTTGTTTTTAGATATTTTTTTAGATACAAAACTTCTACTACTATTACCAAATGATGAGATGTATTACACATTGGTTAGAGATTGATGTATGTATTAAAAGTCTTTTTATAAAAGACTTAATACCAATAGAAAAAAATATGTATTTCACATTAGTTAGGAAAGTGATATTGGTTTAAAATGTTTTTGGATAATGTATATCGCATTGGCTACAAAGAGATTCACACTATTTAGAAACATATATTGGTTATAAAATTTATAGATAAACGAATTTTTATGTTATTATCAATACAAGAGATGTATCACACATTGTTTATAAAGAGATGTTAGTTTCAAAACTATTTAAGATAAATACTACTGCTATTATTATTTTTATGTTATAACCAATAGAAGAGATGTATCTCACATTGTTTAGAAAGAGATGTTGATTTTAAAAGTTTTTATATAAAAGACTATTATTATTACTATAAAAGAATGCTCTTACATTTGTTAGAAATTAATGTTGGCTTTAAAAATACTATTATTACCAATAAAAAAGATGTATACCACATGGTTATAAAGATATGTTTGTTTAGAAAAAAGATGCTTGTTTTAAAAATCGTTAGATAAAAGTCTTAAATTTTTATTACCAATAGAAATAGAAAAGAAGTATCTCACATTGTTAGAATATGAAAAATGTGTATCTTATATTGTTTAGAAAAAGATGTTAGTTTTATAGTAAATAATTTTACTCTTATTACCAATAAAATATATGTATCTCACATTGTTTAAAAATAAATATTGATTTAAAAAGTCTTTAGATTAAATACTTTTTTGTTACAAATAGAATAGATGCAAGTATTTCAAATTTGTTACAAAGTATTCTACTATTATTATCAATAGAAAATATGTATCACACATTGGCTATAAATTAATGTTGATTTTAAAAATACTATTATTACCAATATAATAGATGTATCATATAGTTGGTAAATTGTAATGTTTCTTTTTAAAGTCTTTAAATATAAGACTTCTACCATTATTATCAATAGAATATGTATATCTCAAATTGGTTAGAAAGTGATGTTGATTTTAATTTTAGATAAAAGACTTTTATTATTATTACTAATAGAAGAGATATCATATATTTGTTAAAAACTGATGTTGGTTTTAAAGGTCTTTAGATAAAAGACTTTTACTTTTGCTGTCAATATAATAGAAGATATGTATCACATATTATTTAGGAAGAGATGTTAGTTATAAAATTTTTAAAATAAAATACTTCTACTATTATTACCAAATGAGGATATATATTACACATTGGTTAGAGAGTGGTGTTGATTTTAAAAGTCTACAATTATTAGCAATAGAAGAGAAGTATTTTACATTGGTTATAAAAGTGATATTGGTTTAAAAAGTTTTTAGATGGTGTATCTCACATTGGTTACAAAGAAATATATCTCATATTATTTAGAAATGAGTATTGGTTATAAAAGTTATTAGATAAAGACATCTTTTGTTATTACCAATAGAAAATATGTATCCACATTGTTTAGAAACGAATGTTGGTTAAAAAGTTTTTTTTTAATATTACTATTATTACTAATAGAAAATATGTATACCACATGGTTAGAATGTGATGTTGGTTTTAAAGTCTTTAGATAAAAGACTTAAACTTTCATTACCAATAAAAATATAAAATACGTATCTCACACTGTTTAAAAATGAATTATGATTTTAAAAGTTTTTTTAAACAAAATGACTTCTAATATTATTATCAAGTTGAATTTTAATTTTAAAAGTCTTTAGATAAAAAATGACTATTATTGTTAATATAAATATGTATCTCACGTTAGCTAGAAACTTATATTAATTTTAAAAGTATTCAGGTAAAAATGCATTTAATATTAGTAACAATAAAAAAATTATAATAATGAAAGAGATTAACAATCTAATTATAATATCTAAAACTTATATATATATATATATATATATATATATATATATATATATATATATATATATATATATATCACACTGTACTCGTACATAACACATGCTAAATAACTAGTGTTTGAAATAATTATGTGCCCGTGCCATATGCACGTAAAGAGTACAAATTACTTCCTTTAATTCATACAAATCAGTTATGATTTGTAAATGAAGCAGACAATAGTTATGATTTGATTTGAAGAGTACAAATGAATTCCTATAAACAAATTACTTCCTTTAATTCATTTACAAATCATAACTAATTATGAAATCATGTGCTCGTACCATATGCACAGTATCGGGATAAACAAAACTCATAAGTGATGGGATGATTTAAACAAAACCTATAACTTAAGGTTTTATATGTAATTGTAGAGGGGTAGTTCAAATATAACTCATAACTGAGGGGTTCCTTTGTAACTTACATATTTAATAATCAATCAGGACCGACAGTTGTATTTAACACAATTCAATCCATGAGCTCTTTTATATGTACTGGAATCAACTGAATGTTTTATTTTGTTTTAATTGGTTACCGGGGTCTTCATTTTCAATTTGTCATTTTAGACTCTTTTTGAAACATGATTAAAACCTATATTGATTTATTTAATGGGTAATGCTAGGGCCACTCTAATAGCACTTAATTTTGGGTACCAAATGATGTGGTTTCCAATGTGTCACCTTATTTGGCATTTTATGGGCTCCACTATAAGTTAAAAAGTTATGTTAATAATATGACACATAAGATGCCACATCATTTGGTACCCAAAATTGAGTACTATTAGAGTGGCCCTAGCATTACTCTTATTTAAATATTCACACCCTCCAATACTGACATCCTGGCCCCTAAGGGGGTGGTGGTAGCATGATGTGTGAGTCTCGGGTTCGATCCCTTCCATTTATGAGAAAAAAAATAAAAATAAATAAATAACAATACTGACATCCTCTCCTATTTATTTTGTGCCATGGACACAAGCACAGACTAGTCTTTCTATAAAATAAATCGTAATAGTGTATAAATACAATACATGTTTAAAAAATCCACATCTACCAATCGAGCAATTAACGAGATCGAGAATGTTGTAGGGGGAGGGTTATAATTTTTTTTTAATTTTACTTTTATGTCTAGTTATCATTTTAAAGGTGAAAGCTGAAAACCAAAAAAACAAAACAATAAGAAAAAGAAAGAAAATGTTTACTTTATTAAAAATTATTATATTATCATTTTTTTACCAATAATTTCAAACGGGCTCTACAAATCAAAGTTCATTTAATATCAAGTGATCATTATCAATTTAGGTAACATTTACAATTAAATTAATAGTACGATATTAAATAATTATAATCGATTTAATCCACATTTATAATTAAATCATTAGTACCAATGTGACATTTGTAATCTCAATAGTACTAAGTCAAATTAAGTATCTCCTAAAGAGGGTCAAAAAAGTAGTAATCTCTATTAGCAATTATTTGAAACTTTGAGAGCATGTACAACAGAGTATCTCATTTGCTCCAAATTTAATACTTAATTTATTAGAAATGAATAAAAAAATCTATTTGATACTCACAAGCTATCCAAACAAAAAACTTTTCTAACAACGTGACACAAACCACAATAATCTTTTATACCTCACCATAGTTATCTCTAATAACTTCGAATTAAAAAAAAATGTTTGGTGTCCAAATGTGACAAACCAAAAACGTGTATTATTTTAAAGTAAAAAAAATTTAAAAAAATGTTTTTTTCGGGTGCAAAATGGCTACAAGCTGAAGAAAAATTAAATAGAGAGAGGGGTTTGATTTGAGGACTGATTAGATACTCAACGTCCTAAAACTTATCAAGATTTCCAAATGATATGGGCATGATTATCCGTTGTGGAGAACAAAAGCATTAAAACCTCATGAAGATCATTTGTTGTACCTTCTCTCTCTGTGTGTGAGAGAGATATTTTTTTTTTTGATAGAGAGTCGTTATGTGTTATATTCACATGCATTTTTTATTTTTTGGTGGTTTATTTTAGAGGTGTAAAACTGTAAATAAGGGGTGTCAATCCGAGTCACCAAATCACCAAGTTGAATCATGCGGTTTTCTTCGATTTTGGGTGCTATATGGTTCGACTCGATTTGAAATTTTAGAAAGTCAAACGGTTTTGTTTGGTTTGCGGCTTAACATGTCGAGTCAAGTCAAACCGAACAAAACCAAATCATTTTGAGCCGAACCATCAAGTCAAATAACAAATTCTTTAGAATTCCAAACCTTTATACTTTAGTACTCTTATATTAATATTTTTATACTATATAAACTATAAGACTAATATTAATATTCAGGAATTTGCTTTTAGACTTTTTGAATTTACATAAACGTTTTTAATATCATGTACGTTATTGTATTTTTATTATATTGGATTCAATTTATTGATTATAAGAATTAAAAATATTAATCTTTTTATTTGAATGTTTGTGCAATTTTTTTAAAGTGAGTTTATGAATATAGTTGTATTATATTTAATTTTTAGTATTTTCTTTAGTGTGTTTTGATACTATTTCTTGGTTTACTTAAATTTTGAATGACTAGAACTCTTTCTAAATTCAGGTCGAACTATGAAACCAAACCGCAAAACCGAACCACGGAACCGAGTCGAACCATCAGGGTTCGGTTCGCTTTAGCTCAAAACTTTAAACGGTTTAGCTCCGATTTGATTTTTCTCAAACCGATGGTATGCGGTTCAGCTCATAATTTGTTCCAAGTCGAACCATTTACACCCCTAGTGTAAATCAGAACCAACGAACCATGAACCACGAAACCAAATCGAATCAAACCAAACCGGTCAGTTTGGTTTGGTTTTGATCGAAAACCGTTCGGTTTCGGTTTTAACAATTGGAAAACCACACGGTTCGGTTTGGTTAACGGTTTTTGGTATCGAACCGAACCAAACCAACCTATATATTTTTATTTATTTATTATATAATGTATATTATATATCATTTGTTAACTATTCTAAACTTTTAGATCATCTTGATTTAGTCATATTTTGATTGTTGGAGGACTATTATATCTTCCATTGTTTGTGTTTATTTTGGAACTTGTATTGTAATCTTTAGGATTAATATAATGTTTGGTCCCTGGACATGTCGAAAATCAATGTTTTGGTCCCCGGACAAAAAAACAATAGAATTTGGTCCCTGAACATGTATTTTTGGACCAATTTGCCCCTACCACCGTTATAATTTGATCCCTGAGAAGG
The DNA here is from genome assembly GCA_013146195.2 of Codonopsis lanceolata. Lineage (NCBI taxonomy): Eukaryota > Viridiplantae > Streptophyta > Magnoliopsida > Asterales > Campanulaceae > Codonopsis > Codonopsis lanceolata. The sequence continues at coordinate 65,569,140 of CM028378.1, forward strand.
GGCAAATTGGTCCGAAAATACATGTCCATGGACCAAATTCTATTGTTTTTTTGTCCGGGGACCAAAACATTGATTTTCGACATATCCAAGGACCAAATTATTATTTAATTCTAATCTTTATGATAATTTTATTTTACTAGGTTATAATCTAATTTTGATGTTAATTTCATATTAAAATCATATTTTTATTCTTATTCTTAATGATGGTTAAGTTGATTAAAAACAATTTACATAAACTATAAAACCGAACCGAGTGGTTCGGTTCCAATCTTTCTTCGGTTCGGTTCGGTTTGAAATTTTTGGAATCAATGGGGTGGGGTTTGGTTTGTGGTTTTAGTCTAAACCAAACCAAATCAAACCATTTACGCCCCTAGCTTATTTACATGCTTGGCATGCTCTTTAATTTTATGTAATTGGCATGTTATTTATGATAGATGAAAATACCTTTAATAATCAAGCATTCAAAGACGAAAATAACTCAAAAGAATGCACGTGAATGACACACGACGACTTATCATTAAAAAAATAATGAAAACTATATCTTCTAATCGTGAATTGCCAAATAAGAAACAAAAAACAATCTTAGATCTTGATATGCAAAAATTGAAACCAAAGACCTCTCACTCTCAGTGTGATAATAAGCAACAACATGGCAGTAAAGTGCAAAATTTATATTAAAAGTAATGCGTAATTGCATCCATTTTTTTTATAGTTTGAACACGGGAGAAATTCAGGCCATTCCTCTTTCATTAATTTTCAACTGATTTAGAAACGATTATTTTTTTCAAACATCTAAAGTCCAAATTCATGCATCGTCTGATATAACGATGCATCGTTTGATATCAAGCGATGCATCATTATCAACTAATACATCGCTATACATTAAAAATAGACTACAGTAATTGTAAATCTACTAAAGTGTACCGACCCTCAGCTTTCTCTTTCAACAGAACTACTTGTCAGCGACTTAAGCCCCCAATAACATGGACCGAAATAGACTAATGGAGGCTGATCAATTTTGAATATAGCACAAGCCACAAGCCACAAGCAACTACATTCTGCTTAGGGCTGACGATTAGGTGTGTTGGCTCGGGTCAAAACGTGTAACAAGCCGTGACTCGTTATAACCCAAAATAAAACAGGTTGAAATGTATTGTATCGAAATGGGTCGGGTCGACATGGGTATTGGGTCAGATCGGGTCGCCCGTTTCGACAATTGATTGTTTATACATCTTCATCAACCAGAAGCTTTTGGAAGCGGTTTTTTTTTGTAAGACCCAAAACCTCCGTTTTATACTTACACAATACGCGTAATCGTTAAATCGTTACATCATTTTCGGGGTTATCTTTTTGTATGTTATATACATGTTTTAAAATTTTTTAAATTTCTGCTACGATTAGCCCCACAATCGTCATATACATGTTTTTGTATTCGGTGCGTCAAGCTGTTTTGATGGAAATAAAATCGATTGGTTTTGCTTGTTTATGAAAGATTTAAAAATTGTTTTTGAAACTTTCGTTCTTCACTGGAGTACATGATGGTTTTGGTTGTTTGATATTAGAAATCAAAACTCAACTTTAACATTATTTTATTCTACCATGAAATGAAAGTAAGACTTTTGGTAAGATTTAAATTATAAAGAAAGCTTTCCTCCTTTTTCTTTTTGTTCCAGTCGTGATCTTCGATTTAAGTTTTTCTTGATTTATTCAGTTTTAAAATTAAAAGGTTAGTTTTAAAGGTTAATAAAATATTTATTATGGATTATCAAGAAATATTTATCCCAAAATTAAATTGACACATACGATTGATTATATTTGTGTGTTTTATATTTATGTGATGAATATTTAACATGATTTATTTATGGATGATCATGAGCCTATGACCAATGTGATTGGATATATTTATCTTTGGGGTTTTGGGGCCTGCGAGCCTCTTATTTTATTATTTGTAAGTTCTTTAAATTTTTTACATTGAGAGTAGACTAGGTGGTGAGTTTCTTTAATTTTTGAATTGGAAGACGTTCGATGCCAAGGATAGAGGATTTAAGTTGACTTGATTATTTATATTGGTTTAATGTGTAGTTTCCTTTAATATCCATGTGTATGTGGCCCATAATTAAAGTAGAGTGAAAAGTAAGGATAAAGTGGTAGTGATGTTCTAAAAGGGTAAGTTTTTACAAATGAAAATATAAATAAGAATAGAATATGAAGGCACATGCTTGTATGAGTAATTATAATAAAATGTAATAAAAGTAGTTCTATTTATTTTGTCCCTTAGATTGACCATGACTCATTTTTGGCTCAAATGAGTCGCATATGTTGGCCATGATCATCCCACCATTTTTGCTTAGGTTGTATGCTAGATTTATTTAATACTTTATACTTGCGCTCATATGATGATATATTGCGTTATATATAAATCCACCTAATAATTTAATTGGATGAAGTCTTGAAAGGAAAACCCCAAGTTTTTGAAACTTAAAATAAATTTAATTTGATTAAATTTATACCAAACAACTATGGATAAATATATGTTAGACATATTGTCCAATGCCTTCCATCAAAGGTAGATGACATGACGATACTACCGTTTTTAGTCATTGGCCATGAGTCGTGGAGTGATTTTATGTGAGAAAGTTATGATCCCTACTAAGCATATAGATGGTCATGGAATGAACTTGTTTTTAGGTTGGCCGCGAGTCGTGGGACTCTAAATACTCTATCTACACGATAGTTTGATGGGTTTTGTTTGACATTTAGTACCATATGAGCTCATAAAATTGAGGTATATGGGAAGAGTTGAGGTAAAATAATCGGGTTGTATATTGATACAATTGTCAAAGAGTTGACTACCAATAGAAATATTTCATGGGCTCATAAAATTGGGATGTGAAATGTTTTTATTGGGCTTCAAGCCCATTAAGAAAATTTTGATTTTCTAAAATCTATTTTGGAGTTTATAATTTTAAATAAAATAGTGCGAGACATTTAATATGAAAGACTTTATATTGAATGTAAATATATATTCCATAGTTTACTCATTTTTTGCTTCGTTTATTTTGTAGATAACTCTACTAAAATGGTTAAGAATTCAATCACATCAATTCTTGAGCAAAACAAGTTAACTGGCCCAAACTTTAATAATTGGTTGAGAGACCTTAAGATTGTTCTTGAATTTGAGAAGAAAGCTTATGTGCTTCACACAATGCCTCCTCCACCGCCTGATGACTAGGTATCAGATGCCTATGGAGAATATCTTTGTCATGTCGATGACAATCTCTAGGCTAGATGTTACATGTTAGCATTAATGTCAGTTAAGCTACAAAGGCGGAATGATGTTTTTCACATTGCACATGAGATCCTTGTTCACCTACAAGAGTTGTATGGTGAGAGTGCAAGGCAAGTTAGATATCAGATATCTAAGGGGTTTTTCAAAATTCGTATGACTGAGGGTTCTTCAGTCCATGACCATGGAGTAAAGATGATCTCACTCATCGAAAGGCTCAAGTCCCTTGGAGTCGTTATGGACAATAAGCTCTATGTGGACCTTGTGTTGCAATCTCTGCCTCCCTCATTTGACTCGTTTGTTGTTAACTTTAACATGCACTCTGTGGAAACTAGTCTCCCTGAGTTGGTGAATAAGTTGACAACGACTGAATCCACTATCAAGAAGGATAAGCTTGTCCTCCTTATTGGATCCTCTTTGGTTCAAATACTCCAAAGTCTAAGAATAAGAGGTAGTGGAAAGGAAAGAGTTCCTTGAAACCCAACAAGAAGGCAAAAGACAAAGGCAAGAAAAAGGTCAACTTTCAAACCGATGACAAATGCAACCATTGCGGCAAATTAGGGCACTGGAGGAGAAACTGCAAGGAGTACCTTGCGAGCCTAAAAAGTTCAAGTATATATTTTGTTGAAGTTAATTTATCTGTTAATGATGCTTCTTGGGTATTAGATACCGGTTGTGGCTCACATATTTGCAATGATTTGCAGATAATGGACAAGAAACATGAAACTGGACAAAAAGGACAAGGTCCTTAGGATGGGAAATGGAGCAAGAGTTGCTGCATCAGCTATTGAGATTGTTTATCTTACTTTAGAAAATGGTTTTAATTTGTGTTTGAACAATTATCTTTATGTTCTGGATATTGTTAAGAATATTATCTATATTCCTGTTTTGGACAGAGAAGGTTTTCAGTTTATTATTGAGAATGGATGTTGTTCCATTTTCAAGGATTCTATTTTTAAATATATCGGTTATTTGACGAATTGTTTGTACAATGTTAATCTTGATAGCCCCATACTTAGAATTCAACAAAATAAGAAAAGAAAATTAGATAACCAAAGTTCTTCCACTCTTTGGCATACTAGATTGGGTCACATTTCAGAAAAATATGATGCACAAGTTGGGATAAAATCTTGACCTTATGGATGAGCAAAAGTTGCCAACGTGTGAATCGTGTCTAAAAGGAAAAATTCCCAAATCACCATTTGTTGGGCAAGTGGAGCGAGCCGATGGTCTGTTGGATTTGATCCATACAGATGTTTGTGGACCACTAAGTGTTAGTGCGCATGGGAACCATCACTACTTCATAACTTTTACCGATGATTATTCTAGGCATGGTTATTTGTACCTTATGAGGCTAAAATCTGAAGCATTTGAAAAGTTCAAAGAATTTAGGTACGAGGTGGAGAAACAAATTGGTCGCAGTGTTAAGACTCTTCGATCTGATCGAGGAGGAGAATACTTGAGTACCGAGTTTCTTGATTATCTAAAGGAGAATGGAATTTTTCACAGTGGACTCCTCATGCTACTCCACAACTCAATGGAGTTTTAGAGCGTAGGAATCGAACCTTGTTAGACATTGTTCGATTGATGATGAGTTTCACGACTTTACCTATTTCATTATGGGGTTATGCCTTAGAAATGACAACACATCTATTGAATAGGGTGCCATGTAAAACCGTGCCCAGTACACCATATGAGATGTGGTGTGGTTAAACACCTTCCTACAAGTACCTTAAGGTGTGGGGGTGTGATGCTTATGTGAAGCAGCAAGGGGGAGATAAGTTGGATATGAGATCCAGATTATGTAAATTTGTGGGGTATCCAAAAGAATCTATTGGATACTATTTCTACGACCCTTCGGAACAAAAAGTGTTTATTTCGAGGAATGCCACTTTTCTTGAAGAAGAATTTCATTTTGAAAAGGGTGGTAGGGTTGTGGAGCTTGAAGAAATTCAAGAACCACAGAATATTCCTAATATTGTTGCAAATAACAGACCAGACGAAGCTGGACCATCTGAAACACAACCTCTTCGAAAATCAACAAGGGTGTCAAAAGCACCCGAAAAACTAAATCTTTTGTTAGAGAACAAATAAGAGGGACTTATTTTGGATAATGATCCAAAGAGCTTTGGAGAGGCGATGTTGGACATCGACTCCAAGAAATGGAAAGAAGCCATGCAGTCTGAAATGGACTCCATGTACTCCAACAAGGTCTGGACCTTGGTGGTCCCACCACAAGGAATTGTTCCCATTGGCTGCAAATGGGTCTACAAGCGGAAGCTTAGAGTAGATGTGGAGGTAGCAACATATAAACCGCGCCTAGTTGCAAACGGTTATACTAAAAAACAAGGTGCTGATTATGAGGAAACTTTTTCACCAGTACAAATGCTTAAATCCATTCGGATTTTACTGGCCATATCAACATATTATGACTATGAGATATGGCAAATGGATGTGAAGACTGCTTTCCATTAATGTTTCCATTAAGGAAGAGATCTATATGAAGCAGCCAGAGGGTTTCATATCCATGGAAAGTGAGCAAAAGGTTTGCAAACTCCAGAGGTCTATTTATGGACTCAAACAGGCTTCTAGGAGTTGGAACATTCGGTTTGATGAAGCGATCAAAACGTTTGATTTTCACAAGAATCTGGATGAACCATGTGTTTACAAGAAGGTTTGTGGGAATGCATTTACATTTGTTGTTTTATATGTTGACGACATTCTACTAATCGGTAATGATGTAGGTATGTTGCAGTCAACAAGGGCGTGGTTGTCTAAACAGTTCTCCATGAAGGATTTGAGAGATGCATCCTTTATCCTAGGGATAAAGATCTATAGAGATAGATCACAAAGGATGATCGGATTATCCCAATCCATGTACATAGATAAAGTGCTAAAAAGGTTTTAGCATGGAGGAATCCAAGCGTGGATACCTGCCAATGAGTCATGGACGCTTCACTTTCTAAAGCAATGTCTCCCAAGACACCTGAGGAAAGAGAAAGAATGTCTCGCATACCTTATGCATCTACTATTGGGAGCATTATGTATGCAATGTTGTGTACTAGGCCTGATGTTGTACATGCTCTGAGTGTCACGAGCAAATATCAGTCCAATCTAGGGGATAAACACTAGAATGCGGTTAAGATGATTATTAAATACTTAAGAAGGATTAAGGATATCTTTCTTGTTTATGGAAATGTAGAATTGAAACTAGAGGGGTTCACTAACTCTAGTTTTCAGTCTGATGTAGACGACTCAAAATCGATGTCTGGGTATGTATTTACCTTTAATGGAGGAGCTATCAGTTGGAAAAGTTCTAAACAAGAAATGACTGCAGACTCTACTACTGAGGCTGAATACATAGCTACATCAGATGCAACAAAAGAGGCTGTTTTGATATGAAACTTCATCCAAGGGTTGGGTGTAGTTCCATCCGTTGTTGATCAAATAATGATTTATTGCAATAACAACGGAGCTATAGCACAAGCAAAAGAGCCGAGATCTCATCAAAGATCTAAGCACATAATGAGGCGATACCACCTGATTAGAAAGATCATTGGTAGAAGCGATGTCGTTGTGGATCAAGTCGCTTCAACAGAAAATGTAGCAGACCCGATGACTAAACCCCTATCACATAAGATATTTGACGGACATCTCGAGAAGATGGGCCTAAAATATGAGCAATTGGAACTAGGGGCAAGTGGGAGATTGTTAGAGTATAATACCCGACGTTTCAATTAGATTGAATTTTTATTCTACTTGTAAAACAATATTTGTGAAATTTATATTTAAATGAAAGCATTTATTTATCTTATGTTTATATTATTAATAGTTTATAAATATATGATAAAGTCCTTAGACCAATTTTAGCTATGGAGCATGGTTGCGCATTTGATGATAATCATGATTCATGAAATATGCTTCTAGGGTTTTGGTCTTAAATTTGTTATAAGTCGGTTGGCTTTTCAAGACAAGAAAATTGAATAGCCTTGTGAGACTTATGCGTATGATGTATGCTTGTATGACGAGGATGTTGCATTTCATTAGTATCAGCGTTATGACGCAAGTACATATATTGCAGGTGCTTGTTAGAAAACAAGTTCACTGAACGTGACCCGTTGAGAATTCTTAAATGAAAATTTTATTTGTCAAATTAAGAAATTTTTACGTTGCGATAATACATGATTAGTCCTCGAACTTGAGGCACGATAGTAAGCGTGTGTACATCATGTAGCACCTTGATTTACTTTTTGATTGATTGACAATCGCGAATGGGGTATTTTGGGTGTTGCATTGGTGTGCATAGAAGTTAATTAGTGACTAACATAGAATTCGACACTTTTCAGATGATAAGAGAATTTCCTATGTTTTTCATAGTTCATGATTCGAAGACCTTGGCCAAGGTATGATGAATTTTATTCATAAAGGAATTATTGGTACTTGAAATGGAATCACATTTATTAAATCAATTGGATTTTGACTTATAATCCATATCCTAGATTTAATCGGGAAATTAGATGTCGAAAGGACTGTACATGAATGCATTCGTAATTCAAATAAGTTTACTCGATATTTCACCTATTGCTAGGTATTCGTGCTACTTGCTAGGTGTTCCCATGATTTATAGGTTCTTGAAATTAATTGGTTAATTTCAAGTATATTATCTAATTGGATTATTTAATAGAATACATTGTTATTCGTAAGTTACAAAATTGATGTAAGCCTACAACTAGCATTAGTTGTGAACCTAAAGGGTCACACACTAAGAATGAAATGATTCATTTGTTCAATAAAAAAATTAGTCCAAATCTTAGATACATATGATTAGTAAAGATTAATTGATTGATGGAATTGATTTGATCAATTTAATTAAATTTGAGCTCGGTCAATTAATTCGAATTAATTGATGAGATTTGATTTAAAGTTTAACCCTATATTTAATTAGGCTCGTTAGTAGAGTTCGTCTAGTTAATTTGAAGGAAATGAGGAGGGGTAGTGTTACAAATCTTGGATAAATGCTAATCTAATAAGACAATATATGTTATTAATTGTATTACCATATTTTTCACTAATCAAATCAATCGGAAGCTTTTGGAAGTGTTTTTTGGTCAGACCCAAAGCCTCCGTTTTATACTTGCATAATACACGTGATCGTTAAATCACTACATGATTTTTGGGGCTATCTTTTTATATATTATATACATGTTTTTAAAAATTTTAAAATTTTCGCTGCGAAATATATTGTTTTCATGACCATTTTCAATTGCAAAACATACAAGAGCTAACCATTACTTTGTAGTGTCGTAGTATTAAATTCGAACTCGACTTAGATAATTACTTTTTGAACAGATTGTCAAGATACAATTTAAACTTTGATTATTTTTGATGTGACGAAAATGTTGTTCCATAAAATATTATTATATCCTTGATCATGAATTGCTTAAATGGTTGTAGACAATGTTTTTGAAGTTGTTAGGATTTTCCATTTGCGCACAAAGAGTTTATGTACTATAAATAAAACACTCATATATAGTGACAACATATCCAACCCAAATTTAAGTAGTACTGGATCATACATAGTCATACCAAGTCCAATGAATCAAACACTCCATATCACCCAAAAATCACAAAAATTTCAACACAGTGGGCTAAAATCAATGGGCGAAATAAACCCTTCTCTTTCACTTTAATTGCAAATGTAAGTCAAAATGTTCCGTTTCTAAACACTTCATTGCCAAATCGAGGCCAAGCAAAAGGACTTCATAGATTTTATGTAAGAGGAAAATTTAGTGCAATAAGTTCATTTCTTCATATCTTATCATCATACCAACAAGCACGTTGATTAACCTGAGACTTGTCTGAACACAGTTGTGCTTAAATACTTGTTGCTAGAGTTTTTACCACCATTTAGTAGAGCTACCCGGCTCAGGGGATTAGGTTTAAGCTTTCAGGCCTACGGACATCTTTGAGAAACCAAATAAAAAATATCTTATCATGCATCATAACCGTTAAATTATCATATTGACATAGTCGAAGATTTGGATGGACTTCATTTTATTTTCTTATTTTTTGCTTAGGCACAAATAGTTAGGCTTTTTCTATGAAAGAGATAATTGAAAAAGGGCCTATTTTATTTTTTGTAATTAAAACCTTTAGTTAAGGAGCGGTTAGTTTCGCTAGGGAGGTTATTTCCACTTTCCAAGGTGACATCTCACGTGTACAAGACGAGATAACAAACCTTATACAATTTTCAAATTTAGAAAAAAAAAACCATGGATGTTAAAAACTTAATAAATATGATAAAAACTCTAAAAAATATATTCTCTCAAATTTTAAATAAAAAACTAATGGATATATTCTAAAATTTTAAATTACGGAGTACACATTATGAATTTAAGTTGTTTTTACATTAAATGCAATTTGCCTTGGTTTTTTGTGTGAAGAAATTACAGAAAAAATAAATGATTGATTTAATTTTCATTTGTTTTGACAATCAGACATAATTTATTTGAGAACATAAGAAAAACAAAAACAAATATTTATAAGTTATAAAGTACAGTTAAAAAATATATTCTTTAGGCAATTACTTCATTATCAAACAAGGTAAGTATTTAACGGGCAATTGTGTCATAACAATGATTAAATTATATAATCATTAATGAATACAATGGATAAGTAAAACACTAAAACTTGTAGTGAAAATGAACTCTGTACTATTATTATTATTATTATTATTGATATTATTGATGTATCCAAAATAAATCATATCGGGGGTGTTGAAGGTAACGTAGGTGTGTGGGTCGCCGGAGTTGCCGTCCGACGGTGATGATGTCGTCAGTGGTGGATATTTGGCTATATGATCTGTAAAATAAACACTGTGAGTCGGCGGGAAGGGCCCCTGCCAAAACCCTCCCCACTAGAGTTTACTCGCGACTGAGCTCTACATTGTCCTCTCGCTCGAGTTTACTCGCGATTGAGTTGTACACCGCACCTACCTGGGTTTATACTCCCTGGTCGAGTTTACTCGAGGGTGAGCTTCATATTATCCTCCCGCTTGAGGTTACTCGCGATTGAGTTGTACACAGTGCCTACCTGCGCGTATACTCCCCGCTTTAGTTTATTCGCTGCTGAGCTATACATTGTCCTCTTGCTCGAGTTTACTCGCGGTTGAGTTGTACATCGCACCTACCTACGCTTATGCTCCCCGCTCGAGTTTACTCGCGGTTAAACTTCATATTGTCCTCTCGCTCGAGATTATTCGTGGTTGAGTTGTACACAACACCTACCTGTGCTTATGCTCCCTGCTTGAGTTTACTCGCGGCTGAGCTCTACATTGTCCTCCCGCTCGAGTTTACTCACGGTTGAGTTGTACATCGCGCCTACTTACGCTTATGCTCCCTGCTCGAGTTTCCTCGCGGTTGAGCTTTACATTTTCCACCCGTTCGAGTTTATTCGCGGTTGAGTTGTACTATACATCACGCCTACCTGCGCTTATGCTCGCTAGCTTTTTAAAGGTAGTCCCGCTCGCAAGGTCGAGTAAAAGGACTTGACCTTGGCCCAAGTGCCGTTCTGTTTGCTAGATTTTTAAAAGGTAGTCCCGTTCGCGAAGTCGAGTAAAAGGATTTGACCTTGGCCCAAGTGGCGTTCTGCTCACTAGTTTTTTAAAGGTAGTCATACTCGCAAAGTCGATTAATAGGACTTGACCTTGGTCTAAGTGGCACTCTGTTCGTTAAATTTTTAAAAGGTAGTCCCGCTCGCGAAGTCGAGTAAAAGGACTTGACCTTGACCCAAATGACGTTCTGTTTGTTAGTTTTTTAAAAGGTAGTCCCGTTCACAAAGTCGAGTAAAGGGGCTTGACCTTGGCTCAAGTGGCACTCTGCTCGTTATAGAAAAAGACTTATACAATCAAGTTATAAGACATTAAGACGTACTAGTTAATCAAAATATACAATGACGGTGAAAAACGACTAAAGTCGTGACTCATTCTAGCACTTCTGTTATCTTGTATGCCAAGATAAAAGTGATTAAGCCTCGACCATCCCGAGAAATTGAAGAGAATTACGAGCGAATAATACTCTTTACCCTGTAGATGAATCTCAAATAATATTGAGTAAGGGGGCTACTAATGTGCATATTTTGGATCCGCCTCAATGGTATGCGAGCCTTATCTAATGACCCATTATATTTTACATAAAGTCATAAGGCTTGGGCCAGACAGATAAACCACGAGATAGGCCCATTCCATCCAGGTATAAATAACCCCTACTAGTTCATAAGGAAGAAGATCTCTCTTTTTCTCTGAGGTAGAATTACACACGCACTTGAGGGATACGTGTCCTCTCTTTTTATACTCAGTGTATTGATAAACACGTCGAAGGCTTTTTGACGGGGGCCCTCCCCGCTGACTCACGGTGTTTATTTTACAAATCAAATAGCCAGATATCCACCGTTGATGACTCCATCACCACCGGACGGCAACTCCGGTGACCCACGTACGTACGCTACCCTCGGCACCCCCAGTCTGATCTATTTTGGATACATCAATTATTATTATTATTATTATTATTATTATTATTATTATTTATGGTGACACGAGGGAAGTAAATATATCAACTTCTCACATATTATTAAGAGAACCATTATTTATTCCACGGGTTTCACCACCTAAAAATAGTTATGGAATTATCAAATGCACTCAGCCCTATAAATAAATCTTTTTAGAAACATTATTACAACTATTTGGTAGGGATGATACTTCGTACTATCGTGTCGTGTTCGTGCTTCACTATCATGTTTTTATGTTATCTATCTTATTTAATCATAAATATAACAATAAATATTATTTTGAATATATTAATAATTTCGTGTCTTCCATATTGTGTTTCGTGTCGTGTCGTGTTGGTCTTATCATGTCATTTGTTTTTGTAATCGTGCTTTATAATCGTGTCGTATCAGTCATTGCCACTACTATTATTTGGTGTTTCTAACTCATTTTTTGTTTATTTTATTTTGTTAGAGAGAATACTCCCTTCACCATAAAATAAGTGTTACTTTTGAAAAAAAAATTATATTCTAAAGTAGTTTATCTCATTAACTTACGCATAAATATATTTTTTATGATATTATTTTAATGAAGAATTATTTTTATTTTTCAATTTTTCTTCAAGTAAAATAATATCAAGAGTAAAGAGAGAAGAAAATAGAAAAAAATATTTATACTATTTTCATCATATTTTCTTACAATAAATGAAAATGAAAATAAAAATAAAAATAAATCTATCCATTATTTTTTTATTTAAAATTTAGTTTTTAAGTTTTTATCATATTTATGAGTATGTTTTTAGCAGCCTAGAGTTTTTTTTTAAAAAATTCAAAATTGTATAAGGTTCGTTATACAACCAATTAGGTAAGAAATGCCAGCTTTGAAGTCATCTCAACCTTTTGTTAGTGAAACTAACTACTCATTAACGGAAGGTTTTAATAGCAAAAAAAATAAAAAACAAAAATAAGTGGATGTTTAATATGTTGGAAATCAATACACAAGGTTAATTTTTAAAAATGTGAAATAGGTCAGTTTTTTTTTTTTGTTGCAATTATCTCTTTATGAAAATATATGAGAAATGTTTTTTTTATAATTTTTTATTTTTTTTAGAAATACGTACGAGTTTGGTATAAACTATAAACTAATTTATCTCAGTTAGATTCATTGTTATGCTTTAAGAATTGGTGATAATCAAGGGGTACAACTTTTCCCTTTTTATGTCTATTTTATATTTTATTTTTATATCTATTTGTCGGAGCCAAGTGTAACCATAAATCACAAATTGAATCTATAATGTATTTAAATTCTCATTACATTAAATCTATAATGTGCTCAACACGTCCTCTATTTTATTGGGTACCGATCAATAGCTCCTAGGAGCATACAAATTAAATACAATAAAAAATTGTTAGTGTAATACTTTCTTGTTGTTTGGAAAATAAGTTATTACTCCATCCGTTCTAGATAAAGAGTCCACTATTTTATTTTGAGATGTTTTATTCAAAGAGTCCAATTTTTAATAATGAAGACATAAAAATATCATTTTATTACTTATGAATTACTAAAAGTATCAGTTTTTTTAAAAATTTAACTTTCAAACTGGATTTTTTTGTAGAAAACATTTATAGTGTAGAAAACTATTTTTCCCTTCAAATTTTAAGAAATAAACCCTATCATACATATATAGTGTAGAAAACATTTTGTGTGTATAAGCTAAAACATCATATGATACGCTTTAGTTGAATAATAAAGCGAGAATCGTAACGAGTTTGAATTAATTGGGGGTTGTAGCATTTCGACAAAAAAAGAAGGGTGAAGCGAGAGGACATTACTTGATCACATACTCAAAATTTATATTTTCTTCTTCTTCATCGTTAAGAGGTTACTTTAGTCGACTGAGCGCGTAGCAACTTGAGTCATTAGGCTTATCACAATTCAAAATATTTCATGGATGATGTTGGTGCTTAGATGTAGTGTATAACCACCTTATAAATTATACAAAATTCTCACACTTACCTGATGTAGAATGAATGATGATATTACACTTATCTACAATACAACTCCTAGACGTTGTTGAAGATTTAGCTCCAACGATTAATTTCCCCACCTAATTTATATAGCAGTTCGTAAATAATTTATACTCCTTCGTTCCTAATGAGTGTTTAATTTTTGAGTCATTTTATTGACCAACACATGTGTATTAACGCTCTTAATGTCTAAATAAAACATTGGAAGTTCATACTTCATACTAGGATGATAAGTGACAGACTTGAAATAATAAATGGTATGCAAAACTACCAATTGTCTTTTTCTATTTTAACTACCAATTGATACCCATTGTTCCCTATATATATATATATATATATATATATATATATAATGACAACCGTAATTTTTTACGCTTAAATTATTTACCATAAATGAAACTTAAATGTGACTTTTTAGTTATACATTGGAGGTAAAAAAAAAAGGTTATACATTGGAAGTTGAGATATTTTAATTAATATGAAATTTGTATTTTTCATATACACTGTTGTATATGGATATCTTCAATTTATAACTATTACTCCCTCCATTTTCAAATTAAATTCTTCCTTTCTTTTTTCGTCCGTTCTAAAATTATTGTCATCTTCAAAACTTTTTCTTTTAAAAAACCATTTTTACCACTTTACTCTTACATTTTTTTTACTTATTTTAATTATGAGCACATGTTTAAGGGACTTAAATGAAATAACACAGATAAAAAAATTATAATACAGTCAATTACTTTTTTCCTTAACGGTGTGCCGAGTAAAAAAAGACGATAATTTGAAAACAGATAGAGTACTAAAATAGTTATATAATCTTATTATAAATAGTTTTAACGAACAAAAATATTATTCGAACCTCACATTGTACATGTATAATAGGTTTTGAGTTGGTGTATTACTTATATATAATAGGTTAAAATGAACAATTTATTTGGCATGAGGCTTAAGGGTGAAGTTGAGATTTTACTATTGTAGCTTTATAAATAGTAGACATTTTAGAATTTTTCAATGAGATTTTTTTTAATTTCTCATTTTGGAAATGGTCATAAGAAAATAATATTCTTCATCCATAATTTTGTTGAAGTCTTTTGAATGAGATGTATTAAAGTCTTTTGAATTATTTAGTCCGCGAGTTGAAAATAATAGTATGTCTGGATGATTTTTTGGTGTTTATTTTTTAATTTAATAATCTTATATAAATTGTGTTGAAGAAAATGTTGCTTTCCAGTAATATACTATTAGATGTTTTAATCAAAATGTTTCGCATCCTACTTTAGTTCTTCATTTATTGGATATCACGACTGAGACGATATATTATACTATTTTAAAGTAAATTTTATTAAATATTTTATTTTATATATTTTTTAAACATTACATTTTTTTTTAGCTACTACACAAGTACACATACTCACCTTTCACAAGTTCAAGTATCTCCTCCATTGTTGATTCAACAAATCATGAAAAATGTTCAAATCCTACTATCATTTCGAACAAGAAAAAAAGTTTAAATAGATCTCTCTCAGTACTTACTCAATGTAAATTTTTGTTATATTTGTTACATCTTTTGATTTTTATTATTAAGTAGATTCAAAGTTATTCATGTTTTATTATTTTTTTTTCTAATTTATGATATTATTTTTCACTAAATATATAATACCTCATATTTTGGTCAAACGTTTGATTTTTCATAAATTAAAAATATAATAATAAAGATATCATAAAAAATAATGATATTTAATACATTGCAACTTATGATTAGTACTTTACACAAAATGTATTTGACTTTCTTAATTAATATTTTTGTTTATATAATAAATTAAAAGAGATATATAAATCTTACATTTAATGTAAGTATGATGTGTATTTTTCTATGATACAAATATAAGAGTGAAAAATAAAAAAAAAAACTGACTCAAATCAGCGTAAAATGTTACATTAAACTTTCAATAATGATATTTATTTTTTCGTTTTGCTTGAATATTATTTAATTAAAAAAAACTTTTATCTGTATATTTAACGCACATGTATAAAATTAGTTATTTTTAAAAATAAGTAGTTTGCTCCCATTGATCCTTTTTTGTAAGTGCTTTTAGTTGCCAAGATGATCAAATAATGGTAATTAATGTATTTTTTCCCCATGATTAATATGATTAAATTATACTCCCTTCGTATCAAATAAAAAGTCTTTATTTGAAAGTTAAATTTTTTTTAAAACATAATATTTTTAGTAGTCTATTAATAATAAAATGATTCTTTTATATCTTCATTTTTAAAAATAAATTTTTTAAGTGAAATATTTTAAAATGAAATAGTTGATATTTTATCCAGAATGGAAGAAGTAATTTTTAAATGATTAGTAATAATTATTATAAACCTTTAAAACAAGTATTTAAAAAATTAAATTTTGATTTTTGAGCAACCTCATTCACACAATCATTTTTGTCTCATACTCAAAGTAAAACTTTGCAAACGTGTAAATTGTCACTTCATGTGTATCCCTAAGTGGTTGGGCCCCACATTGTTGACGCCACAAAACGCGTGGCGCTTAACGATTGTTGGAATTCACACGACTAGCGGCCAACTCGGTGACGACAGGTCAGCTAAAAGAACCTGAAATTCGTGATCAATTTACCACGAGAATCATTCGGGTGGGTCCCGTTGTCCTACCTGTCCAACGTTGAAAGGCCTAACTCCTTACGTCACACACATGAACCCACCACAAAATACAAACACACAATTTACACGGTAGGCCACCACATCTTTTACGCAACAAGCAATTTCCATCTTTTTAATTACAGAATGGGTTGCAAATAAGTTAAATTAATTAATTGGGTTTTGCAATTTCGAGCTTTTTTATTTATTTATTAAAGAAATACTGTATGATATATATATATTTTATTTCAATGGTCTTATGTTCCTTTTTCAATTCATTCATCTTACAAAGTGCAATCCATTTGAAATTATCATTTCATAATTATTTGAATACTTTGAGCAAGTTGAATTCATGTCAATATCCTTTTATAGCCCTATTTAGAATGGTTGCTTTTATCGGTAGAGAAATCAAGAACGATATTAAAATACTCCATTTGTTTCAAAACTATTGTTTTTTTTTTATCCTCAAAATATTATATTCTTGGTAATTTTCTTTTTTTATGACAACGTACACTTTTATCATTTTATCTATTATATATATATTTTCTTATTTTAATTATGAGTCATATGTATATGAATTTTAAAGAAACGTTTACTCCATACACACATTAATAATCGAGTTAATTATTTTTTCAATCTATGTATCGGATCAAAATAGAAAATAATTTTGGGAAGGAGGGAGTTGTCGTATCGTTGCACTCAAAATCAATAGCAACTCAATTTAAAGAAATGATTCGGTGCGATTAAGAATTACAAATATCTTAGCTTATTGATATATATAGAGATAAACAATCATGATAACAATTGATACATGGTTGCATTGTAGTGTAGACAATTTTCAAAAGTATTGATATCCAACGAAACATATAAAATCCTTACAAATTATATAAAAAACACATATTTTTTATTTTAATAAACTTAATTTAAGATATTTATTTATTACGTGTATATTGAAGAAATGAATTGGCTCAATTGGACAGCTTCATTGGTTGTCAATCGACCTTACTTTACAAAGTTTGTTGCCTTGTTTGACGCCAAAATTCAATGTCAAGTGTTAACGGCCAGAATTCGGAAAAGACTAAAGACATTTAGAAGAAAATAAAAACCCTTTTTTCATGATGTTTTGAGGTTTATTTCGTGGAGGACTCATTCTTTCTTTATTTAGAGGTTAGAAGTGGGGGAAATAATTGTAAGGTTTGATACAAACAAAGAATCAGAATTTTTCTTACATCATGTGGTGATACTATATAGGAAAGGATGGGCAATTTGGCATAGAGTTGTAAAATTGAATGAAATTAAGGATAACAGACATCCAATGGGTTCATGGATTTCATTTCAATACTCACTCGTTAAATTTTATCACGTAGGCAAGAAATGATTTAAGAAAATAAATTATAGTAGAGTGAAAGACGCGAAATCAAAAAGTAAAATTTAATCAATTTGGCTTTGATTATTTAAGCAAGAGATTTCGGGTTTTTTAGTTTTTACTTTCAGGCCCGGAGATACATTGAAATAAAATAATAGAAAAACAGATTATTTTTTTCATGAAATGGAAAAAGGAAAAGAACAAAGTGTATATAAACTCACCCACACACTTTGATCAGTTATTTTCTTATGCTCTTTTATTTTTCCTTCCTCTTCAAACAAAGTAGGTTTTGAGATCATTGAAAGGATGAGAATGTTATGCAAAACTTAGAAAATGAGAACAAAAATGTGAAGACTATTTCTTGAAAGTAGAAAGTAGCGAATCCAACGTTAGAGAAGGCAATAGTGGTGACTGGTGTGGTTGTTAACTTTTCATATTTTTAGAGTCTAATTTCAGAAAATTAAAAATTTAGGTAAGACGGTCTTACGGATATTTTTTGAAAAACAGATCTTCCTTATCCGATTCATCGTGTTTTGGTGGGTTGAGCTGTGAAAGACTGATACTCTGTCTTACAAATTAAGATCCGTAAAATCGTCTTAAATAAAACTTATTCTTTCAAAAAAAATGTAATCAAAATTTCTAATTTTTACAGTTATTTTCCGAGTTGAAAATAAAGATGAATAATAATAATAATAATTAAAAGATGAGGACAAAGATGCAAGTCATTTTCCAGATACACCTTGAGCCTCTTGAGCTTGTACATTCTGTTGTAAATATTTATTTTATTTATCTAGCAATCTGATCAACACAAAATTAATGTAGAAGTAGGAAGTGAGGTATGTCATAGACAAATCTCCTTAAGATAAATATTGCCTCCGTAATGGTGCAAACGAATGAATGACAACTGTCTCCCAAGATACAACACTTCTTCAAAAGTTAGACTTGAACTTGTACTAACCTTTACAGGCGAATCAAATAAATTGACTTGCTTTTCAAACTTCAAATGGGAGAACGAAGAAGACTAAAAAGAAACTGAATTTCTTTTGGAGGAAGGAACTAAAAAATTTAGATTATAGAATGACTTAGGGATTCGTTTGTGATTTCGATGAGTTGAATGACTGAAAGAGGAAGGTCTTTATATAGTATGGATGAGTATGTTCAGACAGGTGCAACCCGTGGCAGGTTCATCGAACCAAGTCATGTATGTTCGTGAGACGGCATCCCATGCACCGAGTCTATCCAAGCCGTCAACTGCCGCCCACAATTCAAAGGGGTGTGTTGGTCCAGTGACCAGTCACGCCTGCCCATTGAGTTCGAGCCCCTTTCCAGTTCCTAAAAAAACAGAAAGGCTCCAATCGCTCATGCGCAACGATGCGCACATGCGAATTGCGCCTCGAAAGCACCCAATGCAAACTTTGCGACATGTATGGGATCGAGCGAGTGCGAGTCCTAGAGCAAGAGCGTTTGTCCAACTTAACGTTAGCAAAGATAGCAAGTGCGCGAGACATGACTACATGATTTGTGTTGGAAAACTAGTATTTTTTAAGTGAAGTAAATTGAGTTTTGAGACTCTAATTTATTTGTGAGTCATTTATGTAATGACTAGGGTAATTGTGGAATTATATTATTCTCCGTGAATACATAAGAATAATATATTTATTTGTCTAATTCGGGTTTCGGATGAATAAGTTATATAGGCTTAAAGTATGACATTGGAAGTGGTTTATTTCACATTGGAAAAATATGAAAGGCTTGAATGGTTTATATACAAAGACTCCCTTGTGTTAGGTAAGCTTGTATAGGGGGATGTGAATCAAGATTCAATTTGTCTTGGGCCGACGTACTCGTGTGTCTGAACATGCGGACACGAATGCCGGACCATATTGTGTTGTAACTCCATGCACTCCCAGGGAGTGAGATGAATTACATTTCAAGGAAGCTGTGTGATACACATGCCTCGTTATTTTTGTCTAATTCTTTCTGTAATATTGTAATAGAGATTTTTCCTAACAACTTGTAACTTATATGTTACTCTCCAAACTATTCCACTATATAAACTAGGATATTTTCTAATATATTTCCAATATGGTTTAGACTCTTTTGTGGTGACTTTACAATCCATCCATATATTAACCCCAATATTCCAACACATTCACCGCAGTTTACATGGTTCTAAATAGGAGTGCCATTGGTTCAATTTATTCGACTTCGACCAAAATCGTAAATTGAATCACTCTTATTGATACCAAAATTCATCAAATCGAACTGAACCGAACCACTCGATTTGGTTCGATTTTATTTGGTTTTATGATTTCAAATAAATAAATGTAATCAACTTATATAACATAGTCACACTTCCAATGAAACACATAGTCACTTTTCCAACACCAACACATAAACAAATAAATGGGATATTAAATGTTTAGTGTTTACCCTTCACAATTCTCTTGCTAATTGGAGTACAAGTTACAAATATATAGTTACTTTGGTTGTTGGTACTGTTTTGATGTGGAATACTAGATATTAGAATTACTAAAGAATTACAATACGTAACTATATATGTGTATTATATATATATATATATATATATATATATATATATATATATATATATATATATATATATAAGTGTGTGTGTGTGTATGTATATATTAATATATGTTGGTTCGATTCAGCAGCAAAAACCATAAACCAAATCGAATGATTTACAAATTTTCCAAACCTAAAACGAATTGTCATAATTCAAAATCAAATCAAACCAGCCGATTCGATTCCACGATTCGGTGATTAAGGCTTACACCCCTAGTTCTAGAGTTGTAAGAGCATCTCTAATAATTCGATTCCATGGAAATAGATGAGGAAATGATTCCTCAAAAGTGTTTGGTAAGATAAGGAATGTGATTACTAATATAGTACAACAATTGACAACATTACCTCAAAGTAGACAAATACTTGTTAATGACTTTAAAGATATAAATTAGACATTAACATTATTACAACTCCACAAAATATCAAGTTTTTGCATTCTTTTTCAATTTAGATGAAAACTTTAAATTATCTAATATCAATCAATCAATAAAATTTTTGTTAATTAAAATTAAAAAAAAAACAAGCTAATGTTATAATAAAACTAATTTAAATACAAATAACAAACATTTGAAATAATTCGAGAAAAGTACATGTTGCTACTTAGCTAAAGTAATTATTATTTTATTCTCATATATAGTACCAAGCATGTTAATCACATGCATCCTTATTTTTTAGCATATACTTTAATTTATCGAATTGAATTATCATTCATAATAGTAAAATTTTAATGGGAACAAAAAGCTAGTGTTCCAAATCGATTTAACCGAATTTGAGACTAAGAAAGAAGAATTAAAATTAAAGTCATCTCAATTAAATGACTAATATTGTCGTATTGAAAACATCTTTGTTGATTATGAAGAGTCACCACTAAGCAATTAGTTCGGTATTATCTGAAACTAATTTATAGATTTAACAAGTAGGGTTTACTTGCTAAAATAAAAAATAAAAAAAGAATTGGTAAATGATGAGCTCAAACCAAATCCTGATCACGAGCCAAACACACGAGCCTCACGTGATTAACACGTGAGATGCAGTGACCAAGAAAAAAGGTTATCGGGCAAGATAACTCGGGTTAAACATTTTACATCAATCCTGACCGGGAATATTTCTGCAGACTTGCCCAATCAGTGAGCAAGGCTGATCGAGCAGACAAATACTCATCATAAACACAACTATTTGATAACTCTCGAGCCCGAGATTTAAGCCACGACTCCGTCAGTTACGCGGTCAACCCACATTTATTGTCATAAAGACCTAATATCTCTCTATAATAATGAATCAGCCCGAATTTCATTCCCAAAGGGCTGTATATACATTACAATGCTTCATTTTAAAGGTACGCTCACTTTACACACCGAAGCTCTGTCCTTTTGCTTTCAATCAAGCTAAAGTCTTACCTCACGCCTGAGGGGTTTCGTGAGACTCCGCCTTGCATTCCTTCTAAGGTGTCTTTCTTTTGATATGTTTCTATAAAATCATACCTTCACATAAGCTCAGATATCCTACAAACCGCAAGGAATAGTCCAATACCAAATTGTGTAATGTGTAGCATCAGTACACAATCGAAAACCATTCAAACAATTGTTATTAACAAATTAAATAAGGTGGGAAAAGTTGGAAGGATATAATTGTCCTTTTACTTGGATTCCAACTATTAGGAATCCAAATCATACATCCTTCATCAAGAAGGTGATTCCTTAAATTTTAGGAATCAATTACAAGATTTTAGTAATCTATTTTCTTTCCAAATAAAGTTTTGGCAACACCAAATGATATTAATTAATTTCGTAGCGGAATTGATTCCATTTTTGTGTACCAATCGAGGCCTTGGGATTTATACATTTTTTAAAGAAAACACATCTTCAATGCAAATGTGAATGAATGATGTCTCAACAATTTTTTTTCTTCACATTGTGGATAACAATGTGAAATTTTCACTTTCGGCAAATACTCGTGTAAAATGGTCTTATATTTTTTATAAGGCATATCCTCTTTACTCGATCCACCGTATGTTAGTGAGTTGAGATGTAATAGAGTGGAGTTCCGTCTTACGAATTAAGATCCAGTAAGACAGTCTTACAAGAGACCTACTCTTCACATTCTATTTGAAGGTGTGAATGCAACCTATGCAAACATTTTTTTTCTTTTTAAAAACTCTTTCTATTGTTCCTCTTTTTTTTTTTTTGTTAAATTTCATTTTGGTTGTGAAATGCATGCTACATAATATCAAATCCATATTTACATTGATTCATTGAAAAGGTTCATTTTAATTGAATGTAAATAAAGAGAAAATAATTATCACATATAATTAAGGGTACTAGTTACCCATGATCACAATGCCACATATGATGAAATCACGATTATATTGATGATGCTCTTAATTGACAACTTTCTCTTGTGAGAACTTAATCGTTTTTATTTATCGGTTAAGTTAGAATAGCTTTTTTTTTTTGGGTACAACAAAGGAGTCATTGTCCTCCAAGATTTCTAATTAATTTAGTTATTGCTTTTGGGATGTGAATCATTAATTAACAAATTATTCGGTTCATTGCAAGTGAGATATTTTGCCTTCAAAACATGAGAGAGAGAGAGAGAGAGAAGTGAAAGAATGTTTAGGCAATAATGAAAGTAAATTAAAAGTATCATAGGACAATATCACGGGTACATGAACTGTGGGGGTCCAGAGCATATTGAAAATGAAACACTAAATTTTTATCAATTTAAATTAAATGAAAAACCGAACCAACAGAATAGAAAATGTTAGATGTAGCACTAAAATCCATAATACTGAGAGTAATTTACTAGAATAAAACATTCAAGAAGATCACTAGATCAGATAGCCACCAACTGGATCTCATATGTCATCGTATTACTGAATAGCACGAATTACCCAAATATTTTGTATTTTATCACTTTTTCTATTTTCGTCCTTGAAAAAAAAATCTAATTTTATTGGTCCTTGTACAAACAGTTTTGATGCAAATGGTCCTTGTGTTCACTTTTATTATTATTTTTCCGTTAGGTTAACTAACGGACGTGCATGTGATTATTGTGAGGGGGTAAAACATTCGTTTTATCTAAAAAAAATAAAAAAAATACAGGACCAGTTGTCTACAATGCTCTTCCATTTCTCTGTGAATTCCGGCCACACACACACAAGCACAAATCTAGCTCAATCTTTTCCATTTTTCTGCGAATTCCGGCCACACGCACACAAAAGCACAAACCCAACTCCATCTTTTCCATCCCTCTCTCACTCACATACAGAAACACAGACCCATATCTTGAATTTTCCATACTTTTTGCTTTTGCGCCTTAGTACTAGGGCGGTACTTGACATCTATCTAATAGCTTCCTCAAATAAGCTCTTAACAATTCCCCTATTACTACAAAAAAGAAGGCTGGGCTTGCTATTGAAGTGTCTGTGAACACGTATCTGCTGCACATCAATACGCAGACATTGGAGGAATTGTGAATAACAAGAGAACTCACCTAATTTGTGCTCTCGCCTAGAAGCTAGAAGAGCGAAGTGACAAATTCCATTCCTAGTGACGACCCTAAGATCTCTGACTTATGATCCGTTCTCCTCTCATTGATGAAGATTGAAAAAGTGGAGGCCATTGATGAAGATGGAAAAGCTCAAAGCAAAATCTGTTTTTTGTTTTTGTGGTAATGGACATAATGGTTGGTATATTAGTATATATATAGCAAACTAAAATATTGGAACGTGTTTTGGTCAATGGAAATAAGTGTGTTTATGTTTAAACGTGAAAACAGTTTTTTTATTTTTTTATTTTTTTTACAGATGACGATCGCCGGAGACCGTGAGAAATATGTATCTGTTAAAAATAAACAGTTCGTTTATTTTTAACTAGGATTCAATAGATGTCAACTTTGTTTTCCTAAAGAAATAGCAATTTCTTATTTTCTTTCACCAAAGGAACCAAAGGAAATTGAGATTCTGTGAGACACGTTGACGTAGTGGAAAAAAAGTTTACCTATTAAACCCTTAGCCAATGTTATGTGAGACATGTTGACCTAACGGAAAAAAAAAAAAATTGAATGGAAGGGCCAATTGTATATTTGTATTGCATTACATGCTTTAGTAAATGGATGATTTTTAGGAATTTGAGACAAATTTGAAAAAATGTGTAAAGCACATGGACTTTTTGGGTAATTCACTCTATTGAATAATAGCAAGCTCCAAATATATAAGAGTAAGTTTCCTGTAAGACTGTGACCGATCTTTATCCGTAAGATGAAACTGTACAATCTCACAGTTCAATCTATTAACATACAGTTGATTGGATAATATTGATTCATCTTAAAAAAATATTTATAAGACCGTCTTATCTAAGTTTTTACCAATATATAATGAATTTGATTAATGCGTGTTCTAATGACACATTGTAATTAGTCAGTTTCAATTAATAAAATATTTTTTTTGTTTGTCCCAAAAAATAATAATTGTAATAATAAAATAGGCACTTCCTCTATTCTTAAATTATTATCATATTTGATCTTTTTTTTATATTTAAACTGATTGTTTTCTTAATGCAAATTTAACGTTTTTTTTTCCAAACCATAAAACGCATATAGTATGAAAATAATAAAAAAATACCCATCAAATTTGTATATAAAAAATAGACAGTTTGACTCTAAATGTAAAATAAGACAATAATTTATGAATAGATGTATTTATAAAAAAAATAGAAACATAAAAGGTTACAGTATAACGTTACAAATTTGACTAGTCCAGTGAGACTATTTTTTTTAGGAGAGGAAGTAGTATTTATTTTTTAAATGTTTTTTATATGGACTTTCACCTTAATGACCGAAATTGTGAAAATTGAGAAATACTAAATGGTTTTTAAAAAAACACCATTATTTAAAAAATTATACATGTATTTCCTGATTTTAACAATTTTCAAAGCCATTTATATAAAATAATGCTAGAATCATTTAATGAGTAATCAAATTTATTTACTAAATGATGTACTGATAGCTTCCAATGAGCCACCTAATGAATACTCTTTACATGGATAGAAGATACTTATAATGCATCATTTGGATTAAACTGTCAACCTATATAATATAAGATCATCGTACAATGATCAACCTTAAATAAAGAAAATTTAAATTAACACAATGTAAAGTCTTACATTAAAGCTTCTTGAATATCACCATTGAATATGTTTTCAAATCAGAAAATGTATACATACACTCGCAAAAAATCATTTTAAAACAGTACAGTGAATGAGCTCGAATTCTTGTTCTACCACATTAATTTCTTATAGCTTCTAGGAATATTTGCTAATTAATTATTCATAAAACTTCAATAATTCCAAAGACAATCAAGGTCTAGTGGTCCAGCTGAAGTTGACGGTGCTTGTTGTTCTTCAAATGATCTTCTACCCATTTCGAAATTTGACACCACAGAGGAGATTTCGGTGTTCATTTCTGTGCTTAATCCGGTTTCTTGAGAAACACTTACCATTTCTTTCTCTGTTTTGAGACCATATTTCATGTTTTGACCATAATTTTCAAGCAAACCTCTTAGTAATGACTGGTCTTGGATTGGAAGTGTACCTGGAAATTGGAAATTCCCTTGATTTGGAGCAGATTGACCTTGGGAGAAGCCGTTTTGGAACGAAATTCGTGGGATATTAGCCGTGGAATTCGAAGAAAAACTGTAATTAGGAGTGTTAAGATAGTTGAACATCTCGTTCTGGGTCGTTTGAACATCCATTGGATTGGAGAAGCAGTGCACGTGTACTGAGTCGGATACCGCAGGCTTAACCCTGCCATTACCATATGGCGAAGAATCCATTAATGGAGGCAGAGCAGAAGGAACCAATTCATTCCCATTCGAATTCATTCTCACTAGCCCAGATATATGGACTTTCTTTCCCCCCGAACTCTTTTGAAACACCCTGCAAATTACCCACTCATTCTGCAATTGAATTAAGAAAGAAATTTTTTAGTAAACAAAATAAGGATTTTTGAAAAACAGGGGAAAACAGAGGAGAAAGCAAAATACCTTGGCTGATTTGGGCAGGTTGTGGACAGAGAATTTGCC
This sequence comes from Codonopsis lanceolata, assembly GCA_013146195.2. Classification (NCBI taxonomy): domain Eukaryota; kingdom Viridiplantae; phylum Streptophyta; class Magnoliopsida; order Asterales; family Campanulaceae; genus Codonopsis; species Codonopsis lanceolata. Next base: position 65,595,684 of record CM028378.1, read on the forward strand.
TTCTAATCTGTACTCATGAATTACCCAATTGGTCTTTTCCCCTTTTGGAGCTCTCCCCTTGTAGAAAACCAAGGTTTTCTTCATTCCTACGAGCGATTTTCCTCGGAAAATTTCCTTATCTTTTCCGGTAGCTTTCCAATAACCAGCCGCAGTAGCCCTGTTTGTCCTCAAACCAGTTGGGTACTTTTTATCTCTCACACAGAAAAAGTACCACTCCTTTTCCCCCATTAACGCCCTCCCTTCATTCGAAAAACAATCACAAAAAGCACAAATTAGTGAATTAAACAAAAAATAAAAATAAAAAAAAATTCAGGAAAAAACAGGATCAGGAAACTTACAAGGCAATTCCCAAGGTTCAACCTTGTTCATATCCACATCTCCAATAGCTCGAGCCGAGAAGTTGCTATCAAGAACCTTATTAGACAAATAATGAGTTATCAACTCCTCATCGGTAGGATGAAACCGGAATCCCGGAGGTAAATCCAATTGATCATCACCCTTACAAACTCCAGTAAGGTTGTCCATCACTTCCATCACCTAAAACCCTCCTCAATCTGGAACCTTATATTTGCAAACAAATAGATGAAAGTTTCACTAATCAAACTCAAACAACAATTGTTTTTTTCCAAAAAACTCAATTTATAGATATCAGAATTCAAGAGCTTGCTTGCTAGAAGGTAAGAGAGAAACTAAATCTAGCAAAGCTATAAATAGAGAGTGAAATAGTGTGTTGGATAGGGATGAAAGCTACGGGAAAGTCGTAACGGAACGGGAAGGGTAAAGAGAATTAGCCATGGGGAAATTAACAAAAAGTTGTGTAACCTGAAAGATTGGGTTGGGGAGGAGATGTGTTATTAAGAAAAAGAAATCAGATATAAAAAAGAAAAGGGCCCTAAATACTGCTGTTTCTAGAGAGAGAAACGTGGTTACTAAGGAAACTCTCCAATGGTGAGACAGAGGAAGGGGGAGGTTGTTTTTTTGGCCATCTTCTTTTAACTTTATTGCAATAAATCTATCTATATATTGACTAAATACATCTCATCTATAATGAACCAGTGCACACCCATTGCATCAAAATTAGATCATAAAACAGAATTTGTTGAATTCTTAGAATTATCTTATACATATACTAGTATTTACCAATTAAAGAAAATTCTACTCTCTTCGTCCATAAAATAAGCATTTTTTTCTTCGTAACTATGAACAAAAAGATGTACTCTTCCTGTTCTTAAATATGTGCGATGGTTTGACATTTTAAAGTCAAATTGATTTTTAGGGGTGAATTCGATACGATAATACGAATCTACATGATATGATTATTAAGAGAAATAACACGATAAAACAAGTATGATACGATGGACACAAAATTGTTAAATTAATTAAAATAATATTTACTGTTATATTTATGATATAAAATATATAACATGAAACCACGATAGAGACACTGACACAACACAATAAGTGCTTGTTTGATGGAGCGTTTTGGTTAAAACGCTGGTAAAAAAATAGCATTTTTTCTTTAAAAGTGTTTCAATGCAGCGTTTTAAAACGCTCTAATATGTAGCGTTTTAAAAATATGCTACGTTTTCAACTAGTCTGTTTATAAAAAAATAACGTTTTGAAATAGTTTTCCAAACGTGTTTATAAAAATAAAACTGCGTTTTGAAAACGTTGAGTTGTGAAAAAACTGCATTTTCAAAACGCTGCACCAATCGATGCCTAACACGAATTGCAACCCCTAATTTTTTTTAAAAGAAAGTTTGACTTGTAGTTTTTCAGTGTTTTCAATACTATAAAAATGGAATATGTAATTTGTTATACACGTAGTAAGAGTTATGAGTTTTATGGGTTTGAAGAAAAATTAATATAATATACATCAAAATTTTATTTTAAAAACAAATGATTTAATTGTGAAAAGTCAAAACAGGACATTTGTTTAGGAATGAAGAAAGTAATTAAGTAATATGATGGAAAATTTGTGGGTCGGTCCACTTTTCAAAGTTTTTAATCGCTATAGTCCCGTGTTTTTTTTAAACCGGAAAAAGTCACTTTTGAGATAAAAAGACTACAATATTTTTAATTAGCATGAGACGCGCTACGGAAATGAATCGCGGTGCATTGACTATTGAACCGCGATTTATCAATTTTATTGGATTAATTTTTGCACCGCGGTTTAATAGTTTAATTGCCTAGTCTAATTGCATCGCGATTCCTCAATTTTATTGCATTAATTTTTGCATCGCGGTTCAATAGTTTAATTGCCTAGTCTAATTGCACCACTATTCATTAATTTTATTGCATTAATTTTTACACCTCGGTTCAATAGTTTAATTGTCCAATCTAATTACTATGCGGTACCAACTTTTATGTATCACGATGAATTTATTTTTGAACCGCGATAAAGATACCTAATCCAAATTGCCCAAGAATGGTGATTTTCAAATTCAAAGTGTGTTGTCGGAGCTGTTGAGGGAGACGATGACATTTTTTGAACAATATTTTGAAAAGTGGTCTCTTACGGTTGAAAAAATGAATGAAGTACTGGAGAGGTTAGAAATTTTGGAAAATGGACCGATCCGAATTTTACCATAATTTGTTCTTTGAATTTTTATGTTTTGATGATAGATTTGGATATTAAAAGATTTGAATGAGACAAATGTTTGCTTTGATATCACTTTCTCAGTTGTTTCAACTATACACCAGAATTCTTCAACAATCAACATGTATTTTATTAAATTTAGGGATTAGTTTAATTGATGTCATTTTCTTTTGTTATAATATTGTAATATGTTGTAATATGTGCAAGGAAAGTTGTACATTACCGTGATTTTTTTTGTTAAGACATATTTGTCTCTAAAAGAATGTGTACTAATAAATTGAATTACGAAAATGGTAAGTTTCTTGTAAAATCGTCTTACGAATTTTTATACGTAAGACGAAACTTCACTCTCTCATATCTCAACCCACCAAGATACAGTGAATCGGGTTATGAAGATTTGTCTTACAAAAAATATCTTTAGCCAAGTTTTTGCCTTACTGAAATTGACAAATGTGTGCATATCTATGTTTTGCAAATTTGCAAGCGTTTACATCAATTACCCAAAAATAGCAAAAGCTCCATTCATTTATAAGTCAAAGTGACCCTTTTAACCTCATTTGTTTTCCATTATCATCATTATTATGACCGTCCTTTCCTTTTTCTTTTGGGTTAATGACACTATTGGTCCCTCGACTATGGGTTGTTCTCAGTAATAGTCCCTTAACAATTTTTTTGTAAAAAATGGGTCTTAAGAGTATGAAATTTTCACAGCTTCAGTCCTTTTGGTGGATGTAGTTAGAAAAATATTGTTAAGTTTTACAGATATATGTGAAAGGACTAAATTAATTTTTTTTCCAAACCTCAAGAAACAGAATCACAGTACATGGAAATCGGGGTACTAAAATACATAATTTATCAAAAAATAAAGAATTGATTGAAAAATCCAAGTCACTTCTTTCGACTCTTTCGATCGGAGGGGATCCAAATAATCCGTGTGAGAGAAAAAAAGATTTTGAGGGCTCGGTAGGCTCATCAAGACCTTCTACTAGGGCTCTAACTCTGCCTTCAACGGAAACTTTGGCTATCCAATACTTGAGACTATTAGAAGCAAGCAAATGTACCTAATAGAATAGATAGAGAAAGGTCGTAAGCATCTACTTTCGAAAGCCTATCCCTTTTCCTTGGCCATCCCATACTGATGGAGAGTGGCTTAAGAAAAGACAAGACATGCGACTCGGAGAAGTAGTCCTTGCGATGGCACGTGGTCCATGTCAGGAGGTGAAGTAGAAAGCATGGTGAAGAACAAGGTGGATGAGCTTGAAGCAAAAGCAAGATATTGACAAAAACATCGGTACGTACATCATTAGTCGGAAATCCATTGAGGAAGAGCAGTCGCGCCGATTCAGATTTGAACGTGACGGGATGGAATCGGAGCACTAAGATATCAGATCGCGATCTAAGAAGAAGAAGAATTTTAATTTGGAATCAATGTATCGGATCTCTGCCCATGCCCATGACAATTTTTGACCCATACGAAGACAAACGATTTTTGATATTGCGTTTGGTGGGTTTGTGTAGTTTTTGAAAGATTTTTTTTGCCCCTCGATCCTCGGATCTATTCTCGTTTTGGTAAATTTGGGTCGGTAATTCCTTCTGGCATTAATCATCTTTATATATATAGGATTGACTTAGCATTAGAGAGTAGTGGTGATGGTGATGGGTTTGTGGAGGAGAAGTGGAGGTTTCAGGCGGATATATTGAGGGCTCTGTAGGCTCACGAAGACCTTCTAGGGACGGTGGCTGAAGACGAAAATTGCTTGGAGAGAAGGAAGAATACGATTGATGATGCTCTCAAAGAGGAAGACGAGGTTGGGGATGGAGATGGCGAAGGGGGAAGGAATAGGCTTGTTATGGTGGGGGTTTACTTTGTGAGAGAGAGAGAGAGAGAGTTGATTAATGGGAAAACACGACATTGTATTGAGGAAGAAGGTCTCTAGGTCTTTTTTCAAACTGTAGGGTTTTGATTGTAAATTAAAATAAAATTTTAGTTTAAATTTTTTTATTTTAACCCTTATTTAATGTATCTATGTAACCTAACGATATTTTTCTAACGGTATCCATGAAATTAACCGAGGCTGTGAAAAATTCATACTATTATAATCATTTTTTAACAAAAAATTGTTCAGGGCCTATAACCGAGAACGACCCATAGTTATGGGTCCAATAATGTCATTAAACCCCCCCACCCTTTTGGCACGTTAAAAGTCAAACATATATATATATATATATATATATATATATATTCTTATCACCTCATGAGCTTTTGAAACTTTTCCATGAATTTCAACTCTTATCATCACCATACATTTTCCTCCAATAGAAACAAAGGAAAAGAAAAAGGTAAATATGTACACACAAACTTTATGAATTCAGTATAATAGAACTATCAATGCATTAATGTTAGTTGACCATGCAAATATCTAAAGAATTCATAGCAATGTATTTCGACTAATGTAAGAACTATCTATAAAGCTGATCGACTTACGCTTTTATTGCAGACCGTTTTCAAATCTATTAGTTTTTAACTAATTGTGTAAAGTTCGTGATGGCACTTTTATTTCACACCGTGTTTATAGTTTGTTCACAAATAACAAATGCACTGACTAATGTGGTTCTATTAGAGATGGCAAATGGGTGAGTGTGGACGAACCCAAATGAACGACGAGTTCAAATGGACGGGTAAGTAAGTGTTCATTTAATAACATGAGTATATATAGATAGACACTAAATGGGCATGGGAGCCCATGGTCGCCCATTTATACTCATTAACATGCACTTATTAAATAAATACAAAAAATACAAAAAAATAATTTCCTTTTACAAAAGATTATAAAAAATTACAATTAACCATATATATATATATATAATTACAACCACAATAATTAGAAAAATACCAACATTTTTTGTAACATTTTAACTTTTGTCACCATTTCCAATGCAACCAAATTTCTAAAAAGAACTCAAAAACTTTACATGACGTGTTAGTGTTAGCAGAATCACTACTAATATCAAAACAAGAACATATTTTCACTTTTGCCGTATGTTCATTGAAATAAAATACTTCCTTTAGTTTCTTAATTTTTACGTCAAATCGATTGTTTTTAAATAGAAATATGATATATTTTTTTCATAACAGAAAATACGTAATTGACCGTATATAAAAAGTAATATGATATCAAAAAAAAAGGTCAATTTTTTATTTTAAAAAATAACGGTTACTCCCGCCATTGCTGACTATTTCTTTGGTTCTAAAAACCAAACCAGAAAAACAAGTAGCAACCATCTCTCTCTACACCCCACACTCTATATGTCTTAATGAATGATTATTGATAGAAATGTAAATATAGAGAGAAACAACTTTAGATTATCAGGTATACAGAAAAAAAAATTGATCGTGAGAGTGAGAGGTGAAAATGTGGGCGCCCATTTGTATCCATGTTATGCCCATAAAACTTAATGATCTAAATGGACATGTTTTTAATAAACAATTGCTACCCACTGGTATGTGCCACTTTCTCAAATAGGAGGGCACCCATTTTCCCGAAGTTATGGGGTCATTTTGTCGAGTTCTTTCGGCATGGTTCTCTCAGCGCCCTAGTATACTCTACTTGTGAACATGTGTTGATTTGGGGTACAGTTAGTTTCATTTGTGTTCAGATTAAAATTTAAGTGTAGTCATATCCATATTTTAGTAGGTGGTCTGAACAGATATATGAGTGTGGGCAAAATTTGCTACCATTAGATTCTACACATTTATACTTAGTCAATAGTAATTAATGCTAAAATATAATTTGCGTACACACACACACACAAACTAAAACCTAATTGAGCCCCTCCTTTTTTGGACAAAAAATGATCCAGTGATTCTAAAGACTAAAAAGTCTAAGGTGGTGTGTGGTAGTCAGGATTAAAGCCAAATATGATTAATAAGTTGAGTTGTCCGATGTTTGGTACGCAATAGGTGGTGAGGACTAATAACACGAGTTATCCGGATAAAGTCATTATTCCCTCACTATTAATACCAAGGGGGATGGTGGTATTATTAGCGCCCTCACAAAAAAAAATTAGGATTGATATTTGTAATCTCAAAACAACCCCTGATATACAAGTGATGATTAATAGCGAAGACACTAATAGTACTGAGATTAATAATACTGCTTATCCTTATCCGACTACCAAACAAACCCTAAGTATACTAGGATTTCCACATGAATATAGTCGGAATATGGTGCAACCTGCATGTTTCCGTTATATGTATTATGGAGCAAGTACAAAATGTGAGGTGCAAGTTGTTGGTAAATGGTGCAACATTTTTTTGGCACAAGGCCACCCCAATTAAGGAGTGTCTTATGTTTGGTCCAAAGACTGCTGGTTTTAAAGAAGGGGAAGTAGAAAAGATAAGGAAAAATTACAAGCCGGTACATCTTTTAAAACATGTTTTCAAATAAATCCAGCTATTTTTTAGACATATCTTTTAGATACAATTTTAGTACAAAGTACATAACTATTAAAGTTCAAGGTGTATTAGTGTCGATTGTGAGGTGTGAATTTGTGAACAATAAATATTGGCATGTTAATAATTTGTCGTGCCTAACAAATGCCCTCCATGTGAGGTGGTTATTTAGGAAACGTGTATGGATGGATAATCCAATTGGCAAAATATCTCCGCCACCTATAACCTCGAAATGTACGTTCGGATAAAGTTTCAAATGGAGGATTCGATCTTGCAAATGTGACGGAAGTGACTTGAAGTCGCTGAGCTCTTTGGCAACGATCAAACCCTCTTTCCCCAAACATATCGATAAGCTAGGCTCGATGATGATGATGAGCTCGATTGATATAAGTATATAAATGTGTGTATAACGATGATATGGAAATTGATGTATTTTTTCCTTGATTCCATTCAATTGTGTTTGTTATCTACTTATCATTTTGATTTTAAAATTTGAAGGTTCGATGCCGTGCATCGATTGATTTTGGCATCAGTTGATTTCGATCCGATTTTGGCATCGGGTTGATTTTTGGCATCGGGATGAATGACATCGAGTTGATTTTGGCATTTGATTTCGATCATCGATTGATTTTTGGCATCGAGTTTTCATTAATGGCATTTTTGTCATTTGGCAAGCAATTTGTAGTTACATGAAATGTCCAAAAATTGATGGTCCTAGATGAAAACATGTTTTCAAAATTGTACTTGAAAAAAGATAATTACAAGGCCATTTCCTATCATTAAGAGTGAAAATAGCCGAACGCTTGTATATTCGAGCTTGTTTAATAATCTTTTGTGAGCTTCAAATGGTACTCAAGCTTGGCTTGGTCTATTCCCAAACTAATCTCAAACAAACTTTTTTTTTTTTTTTTATCAAGTCGAGCTCGAGTAGATTTACATTTTCCATAGTGATCTTGTCTTGGGCCGCTTGCGGTTTATAGGATATCCGGGCTTCGTGAGAAAAACTCCTGTGAGAAAACACCTTAGATGGAATGCAAGGCAAGGCTTTCATTGAAAGCAAAAATAGGTGCGTACCTTTCAAATGAGATTTTATGAAGTATATATAGCTTGTAAGCTTGGATCTATTCCCTAAAACTAATCTCAAACAAAGCCTTGTTTTTTTTTTTTGATCAAGCTATCGATAAGCTCGACGTGACTATAGATTTACAGTTTTCATCACATAGAAATATCCGATCGTCCAACGAGTTTCAAATATTGTTTCAGATTGGTCTATTATCTCTTAATAAATCTCAAACGAGCTTTTTGTCAAACCGGATCGGAGCCGAATATGATTAAGTCTGTTTGTTATTTAGCTCTATCTATCATCTTTAACTTTATTACTTACTAGCACAAAATAATATATATGGTGTAGAACAAATAGGAATAATTTTCTTCTCTACCTCATCTAGTCATCTTCCATGTTTAGATATTTATTTTTTATTATTCCATCATTCATGTGACGACTAACCACACAATAATGAGAAAGGCCATTTAATTTCCTTTCATTCAATTTACAAAATCCAATAACCAAAGTGAATACAAATAGGTCTATCATTCAGCGAAACCACATAAAATATAATGCGGGAGCAATTTCAATTTTGGAATGATGGGTAGGACAATTGACTCTTTTTTTTTTTTTAATTTAGCAAATTCATTATTCCATAATTGACAAGAGTCTCGCTATGTTGCCCTACTCACTAACTTTTCCCAACTTTACCCTTATTATCTTTACAGGTTTTGAAATATCCTAGCTAAGCTTAGCTTAAATATCTTCAAGTATATATGTTTTGCCATGGTAGTCTCAGTGAGAGCGATGTCGCCATTTTGAGTCGGTAATGACTTCAACATCACTATACTATCTTTGTCTATTAGAAAAGAGTCCCTTTGAAACTAGACAACTTTAACAAATACTCCCTCTCTTTCGGGCAATACTCCATCATTTCCAGGTCGGTCCTGAGCAGGTGCAATATGAGCTTTTGTACATGGTCCAAAATTCTAGAGGGCCTAATTTGAAAGAAGTGTAGGCCAGGTTTTTAAAAATATATTATATACCACGTAACTTAAATACATGATTATCTTCTTGGCTCAATGAAAATTATTGGGTAATGTGAATACATAGGTCATGAGTTTAAGTCTTAGTCAAGTCTTTTATTTTATTTCATTTTAGGTTCACTCTCTTCTATGCCAAGCTAATTTCTTATCCATCCATCTTCCATAGCTTAATTATTACATTTCAAGCAAAAATCAAGTTTTTTTATTGTTGCTATTTGATTCATTTTTATTGCTTATGTTTCTTTAGTTCTTAACTTTATTAGCGATTGTGTCTTCTTTTTTTAACTTGAATTTTTAGTACAAACATGTTATCAAGAAAATATCTATCCGGAAGTCAAAAAAAAAAAAGATTGATGGGCTATATCATTTTTGTCATAAATTGTTTAAATTGATGCAAAATAGTAGTTTTCAATAAAATTTTAATGCTTATTTTTCTTATACATTTATAGGTGTTATACATTTTCAATACTATGAACGATAAAAAGTTAAAAAAAATTATTCGTCTAAAAATTGTATTTTTATATATTTTTAGGGGGTCTTTTATTTTCTTTTCGCCCTGAGCCCCAAAAAGTTCAGGACTGGCCCTGACCATTTCATTTTTGGATATTTTACTTAAAAAGTTCACTTTTAAAAATTAAGGTATAAAAGTATCATTTTATTACTAATGAGTTACTAAATATGCCATTTTCTTAAATTTTTTTAACTTTCAAACAGAAACTCTTTTCTTAAAATGGAAGGGGGGGGGAAACGAATGCATATTTCGATATCATGAGGGAGGGAAGGCCTTTTTTTTTAAAATTAAGGTCCACTATACTTTGAAATGTTTAATTAAAGAGTTCATTTTCAACAATTATGTCTACAATCTTTATAACATTTCAATTTTATCTTTCACATTTGATAATAAGATATTGATTACGTTCATGCTAGTTATATATCGACTAATTATTAGACTTTTGAAACATTGACTCATTTAATAGAACATAGGGAGTATAACTTAGGACTACAACTTTAATGGATTACAAGTTCTGGTTATATATTAGTATGTACTAATTTCATAGCAATGAATAAAATCATTTTAGAAAAATAATGGATATAGTCATTCGGTTTCATATACATATAGCGAAAATGCTTTGGCAAAACTTGGAACGTGATTATTTATATATAAGAATTGAGATGATCAGAAACGGAGGAGGGTACAGAGCAGTGCATAGATGTCACTGTTCTAGTCGAGTGCATGTATGTGTGTGTGAAAGATGAGAATACAATATTGTATTTGAAAAGAATACAACTTATTGGAGTAAAATGACCGTCTTCATCATTTCATAACAAGAATTTCAATCAAAATCATTAAAAAGTGTATGAATAAATGTCTAAAGCCATATCAAACAATTTCAAACTAAGATTTCAAGCTAAAAAGTGTTCATAAGAATGAATATGATGCACGTGGCTTGCGAAGAATACAAAAAATAAAATAAAATAAAAATGGTAGTAGTACTTTCAAGCTAAGACCACTCGAAAGTGTTAACAAACTTGTTCTAGTTTGAAAGTGTTACTAACATCTTTTTTATATATATATTTAACAAGTCACATGCATCATATGTTACGAACATCATTAATCAAGTCACTTGTGTAATAACATTTTATAAGACTAATCCTTAAGAAAAAGCGAGCACACAAATTATGTTTATAACAATACAAAAATGTGATGATTAATTACAATACTTGTAGACTATTTTTTTTTTCCTTCTTCCTAAGGGAGGCATGAGAAGAGATCGAACTTGAGACTCACACTTTGTGAAGTCTCATGTCTACCACTGAACCACCCCTTAGGCAGGAGCAATACTTGTAGACTATATTAGTGTGTCATGAAATAATTTATTCTTTTTATTTAAACAGTGATCGAAAAAAGATTTCTTGTGTTTAAGAATTTTCAAATGTGGCCATTGGGTAGCTGCCTCTGTGTTAGACCGGAGATTGGAGAGCATGATATAATAGAGATACAGTTGTGTAGTAAGAAGTGAACTTGTACTTGTACATCTAGATAAAGCAACGTTTCCTTTTCAGGAAAAAGGACGGGGACGCGTGTCACCACACCACTGCCTTGTACAAGGAATTTCATTCGTCTCCGTAACCACTCGGATTTTGTTATACTACTGGCAATTGGCAAATAGTCAACATTCACATCTGCCCCTATAAAAAGATCTGGACAAAGCCGCCACAGCCAATCACAGATGAACTCCTTTATTTAAACATCTCAATCTACATTAAGCTTTTCCATCTAATTATTCCCCAACTTAATATATTACTCACTTATACTTGTTCCCGGGGGAGAGGGAGGGTATTTGTTCGAGAGACCGAGTTTTATTTACAATATATTTTATGTAAAGAAAGTCGAAAGAGTCGTATTTTAAAAATCATATAATTTTAGATTAATTCTACACATATACTATACCTTATCTTGGATGCTTAATATTTTTGTTATTATATTCAACTTTAGCACTACTAAAACATCTCATAAATATAAGGGTTTTTAAATGTGCACTTTTTAGGTGGAACTAATTCTACACACATGTGTTAAACGTACGATATTTATATTTTTCAATCAAATTATACATAAAAACATAAAGTGGAAAAACAAAATTAAAAAAATAAATTAAAGAGAATTATTTATATATATTGAAAAACTATGTGCAGCTAGCCTAGGATTCAATAAAAAACAACACTTACTAAAACAGTCACCAATGATGTATCTAATAATACACAATTTCATGAGTCATCAAGTGTAAACAACAGCGGAATAAAAAATAAACAAATCAAACAGAGTGACATCAAGCTACTCCCTCCGTCCAGAAATTATCGTCCTCCTTTCCTTTTTCGTCCGTCCCAAAATAATTGTTCACTTTGAAACTTACCTTTTTAGAATATCATTTTTATCACTTTACTCTTACTTTTTTACTCTATTTTAATTATGAGCCACATACACATGGGCTTTAAAGGAAACTACACATTAAACCAATATAAATAATCAAGTCAATTGTTTTTTCTTAAACTGTGCGCCGGGTCAACTAGACGATTATTTAGAGACGGAGGAAGTATAATTTATGTCTACAAGTAAAACACTTGTAGACGATGTCTTAGGGCAAATCCCCTAGATTAAAAAATTGCAATTGCTTATAATATGAAAACAAACTGTTTAAAGAGTGAAAATCATTACGAAAAACTCATAGTGAGAAGATATAACTAATCTATGCTAAACACTCTTGAATACATCAACAAATCAAAAGAACACAAAAAATGTAGACTAAAACAGTTAATAGCGAAACAATGAGTCTTCTGATGATGTATCATTCAATGACTCATTGATTTCATGACAACATTTCTTTGTGCAAAACTATTTCTGAAAATTCTCTACTTGAGTAAACAGACGTCCAAGGTTGTTACTTTCTTTTATAGAGCTCTAGGAAATCTGTCTTCCAAGTAAAACAACTTACCAAGACAATGTTAGGATTATGAAATAGTTATTAAGGAAATAAACCTCTAATTCCTACAATTTAGGGATTGCCATATTAGAGTCCTTAAAAAGGCAAGGACCAAGCTTCCTAGAAATTACCTAAAAATGCAATAACAACATGTGTTCTAAATGAAATAGAACATCACCAAAGTGGGAGAAATAACCCACAACTATTTGTCACCCTAACAATCTTTCCCTTTGTTGTTGTCTTTCTGGTCAAAACAAATACCATGAGCACCTGTGAATAACTCCCTCTGAATAAGACAATTCAAAATATCCAAGATACTTAAAATTATCAAACACAGTTTAAAGTAAACAAATATCTAACTAAAGCACAAACTCCCCCTTCATCCAATATCTCCACTTTCATCTACTCCCCCTCTTTGAGCAGAAGAGGCAGCAACAAGAACATCCAACCATTCTTTCTGTAACGACCCGACCCGGTTTCTAACATGAAATCCCGAGGTCATGCCATTGGAACTAACATAAGAAGAGAACAAACACTTGCTAAACAATTGTGCACGGCGAACAAACGAGCTAACAAGCTCGAAACACGAACATAAAGCCGTACTAAAATACGGGTTATCAAAAATCGAATCTACGGAAGCAAAATGAAGTGAAGTCCCGAGCTATTAAGCTCAAAACCAAAAGCATAAGAAACCAAAAGAGACTATTGTCTCACGAAAGGGAAAACAAAACTCGCGTGCCGTAACATTGCAGACACCGAACGAACCATTGAGATTCCAGGTCGGCATTTCAACAGAAAACCAACCTGATAGGCAACAATGATCCAATGGCTAAATCATACCGGGGTAACTAACACAACAACAACAATAACAACAAACTACTGAATGCCCTGTGGCTACTGCTTTCCCGGGAGACAACTAAATAAATACTATACTCAAATACAAGTGCTCGATTACAAATGTCGGTTACAGAAACAATACAACAAGACTAGATACACTACCCGATTGTAAAGTTTATATAACTTTACCCACATTGTCCTTAACAGAGTAGGAGGACAAAATAACAATAATGTTACAAAGTGAAATTGGACTCCGCGAGCTATAACTCGGAAGAAACGACAACTGCTACAACACGAACCACACGACCTCAACTCGTCTATTGATTTACTGTGCACTGCTACAATCAGGATCTACTCAGCCTCAACGCGACAAACAAATATCTGCATACTAGAAAATCAAGCACGAAATGAGTCATAAAGACCCAGTACACTACTACAAATAACAATATAACATAGTATGAAACATTGTTATAATTAAATATGTCATCGCGTTACTACGACGAAGACCCATGAAGACGTATCGTATGCTTTACATACTCCATAAGACAACATTCCATTTTCACTTACTAAACCGTCCAAACGAACCAGGGTGGAATTCCATGCTCATAAACAAACTAAATCCATTAGAATAAACTCTCGTAAACATCCTCATCTACAAGTATGTATATCGATATACACACATGTCAAACACGTCATATGAACATCATACATAAGAATGTTATATCTCTATATATACACATCAAGTACCTCACATAATCCTTATGTATAAGTGTGTATATCTCTATATATACATATTCAAATCTCTCATATAATCATAATGTATAAGTGTGCATATCTATATATATACACATCAAGTCTTTCAATAACATTAATCAATACAAACATGGTCGATAAGATCTCATATTCAACTAACACTTTGTTGTCACATAAGTGCGAATAGTAAGCCACATAAGGGATAGAAAAGATACTAAATCACTGTCGTATTGCTCATAATCACAATCGATAAACCATGAATATACCAGAGATACCCATGATTGGTGTATCTACTCAGACACATAGCATTAGCCACATCGCTCTATTGGTTGCGACAGTGGGGCTACTTCCCCACTATGATCAGTAGTGAAGGGGTGTAAACCATTTCCGGTATGACGATCTATCACTACCACGAATCCCATAATTCATGACGGTGATGTATCATCTCACCATCAATGTAAAACTCAAGTAATACCAGTTGGACTTATATGCAATACACAAGTAAATGTTTACTTACAAAATCTCAAGTAGGTATAATGCTCTACTAAACTTATATGATTATGCATATTGTTGCCATAACTACAAAACCACATTAAGAGCTCAATTGAGTCTCTATAATACAAGTGTCATGTATGTACAATTAAATCAATCAAATCTCCAAAAGCTAATAATTCTAGTCAAATGGATTCTAAACATCGTAGGATCTCACCACGATTCTCATAAGGTCCAATTATTCCATAAATTCGACTCTGTTGAGTCTTTACTACAATTCATCCCAAATAGGTTATAAATATTATCTGTATTTCCAACTCTTTTCTAAGTTCTCGGTTCAAGCATAGCTAGGTTCTTGTCTCATTAAAAAACTTTAGTTCATCAAGTTCATAGCTCCACCTATTAGTGAAACTCTAGGTCGAACAACCAATCATACCATAATTCATAAGTAGATAAACCAAACATCATTGAAACCTCATGGCATTCAAGAGTAAATCATGCTTTAACCAAAGATACACAATATGCTTTATAAGTCATATGCATCACGTAAGTATAAAGAATCAAATACTTATCAAATGTTACAATTATGCTTTCATAGTTATAATATCAAATAGGCATAGAAGATCATTTTCTAGCATGAAACCAAGCTAAGTCATAACTTCAAAATAACAAAACATGCATTCTCCACGACTACTTGATAGTTTAGGACTTACCAATACAGATTATAACCTTAATGGCTCTCTTTAGAATGGTCATTAATTCTATACTCTCAAATTCACTATAGTTGGTATATCGTTCACAAACAACCTTATCAAGTTCAATTCCATGGAATCACATGATAGATAACATTGTAACACTACGAGACCTCTTTGAGGTTCTTCTACACGCTAATTGTCAAGTAGACATACTTGAAGGGTAAAATGCCTAGGACATAGTCAAGATTCATTAAGTATCAAAGCAATGGTACTTTATAAGTCCATCTCCATATGCATGTCTCTTAGATAACCATTTGGTTATCTTTGCGACTACTTAAGTAAACTCTTCATAAAAAATTCTTTTATGGAAAAGTTCTCCAAATTACCATCCCAGATTTCCCCAAGATGTCCACAAGGTTCTCAAGTAAAGTCATAGACAAGTCAACGTGCATTCATACACATAAAGCAACTTTAGAGAGTCGAGATTCCCAACCTCAATAACCTTAAACCCATAGAGCCCAAAACAAGGGTAGGTCACCTCATTACAAGTCTCAGAACTTTGATTGAAGTCCCAAAGTATCAACAATCACAAGTCATACATAAACCCTTTCAAACGTCTCAAATTCAAGATCACACACTTATGATCCAATCATTCCCAAAACATGTAGGACTTCGTCCTAGAGTTATATGGAACATAATAAACCTTCTTGTGACTCAATTGAGTCAAAACACTAAGTTTCATAACTAGGTTATAGAATCAATTCATTCAAGACTTCATCAATCGGGTCATTAAACCCTTAAGCTAAAGTTGTAGACTCTAAAACCCTAAAACAACAACCCCCAAATCATACATATAGCAAGACCCTAATTTTCATGGCATGAATCATAACAACCTTATCATGGAGGGATGGAAATCACAAGTGAACCATGGTAGACATGATAGAAGTTCACTAGCATGTTTTGTAGTTAGTTTAAACAAAGGGGAGAGGGGTAGAAGCATACCTAGCTTGGTGCAAAACCAAAGGGAAATGAATTTCAAACCATAGAGAATGATCTCCTCGTCAAGGGGAACGCATATCCGGTCTTGGATTAAGAATCAAGTGGTCGAACCTCTGGGAATCATCAAGACACATACCAATCTCCCTTGGTCTTTCACACATAAGCTCCACCATTGTTGAACTCAAAATATTTGATGTTAGGAGGTGTAAGGAGTGAAGTTCTCTAGCTATTGAACTCTATAAGAGGTGAGAGCGTGAGTGGGGCAAGTGTTGGCTTCCTATTGGCCAACTCTAATAAGGTTTAAGCAACTAAGTGATGACTTAGTGCTAAATAATCACCATTAGGCTTAATCTAGGCTAATTAAGATTAATTAATATGTTAAGGGTTGGTTTAGGACATATTCATTAAGAGCTCAAGGGATAATTCACCAAATTTTACAAAAGATCAAAAGTTGGACAGGGCACCAGGCGGTCGCTTGCCCCTCTTGATTAGGTGTGCGCCTAGTCTCAGTTTCAAGGATGCCAGGTTCTGGATGCTAGGCTATCGTCTGGTCATTTGGCTAGGCAAGCGCTTGGTTCACAGAAAAGGTGAAAAAGGCTTGAAACAAGTTGCAAAACATACCAAAATCAACCCCAATCATTCTAGGGTTAAACCCTACTCAAAACAGAACCGAAATACTCCCTAACAACCCCCGAAACAAGAAGAAACAAAGGTAGAAACATGCAACGAATGTCCAACGATTCAACCACCAACTAAACCAAAACTAAGCAAGCTTAGATAAACACTCTTAAACATGTTAAGGACTAGTAAACTTGACCTAGAACTTAAACCAATATCTCACGAGTCTCAAGGACAAGTTTACAAGGTAAATGAGATCATACATGCACTCCTAAGTTCCCGAAAGATCGAACAATGCATTAGTGACTCGAATATCTTCAATAAGCATTCAATAACCAAGAAACTTATAGTACTAACGTAGTGGCCTCTACAAAAGCCTTCCCACACCTTCCAAGGCTCTAACAACGAGCCGAACAAGAAAGGCTACGGCCATTCGGCATGCAAAACTAGGAAGTCAAACACACGAAAGTTCGAGGTCTTATATTCCTTCAGAGATCAGCGACATTTAATGGCAGAGCCTGGAATTGGAAAAAAATCAACAACTGTTGATGAGGCAATGAATGACGCATCATTGGGTGCGTCATTGATTGGAGCAGCATGTGCTGGATTTGGTGACCTTGATTCTTTGGTAGAAGGGCTAGATTCTTAAACCATAAGTTTAGCCAAATTGTTAGTACAGACTCAATATAATCCAAACTCAATTAGAATATAAAAGGTTAAAACATGCAACGAGTATAAGCAATTAATGAGAGTTTAAATGAAACTCAACTACTTACCATCCAATGTTTTATATGTGTGCAACAGAAACCTTTTTGGACATGAAAACAAGATGATGAAAGCCAAAACAAATTAGGAAACTAGATTTTTTGGTCAAAAACCAAAAAAATTAGGAATTCCAAATTTAATCATGATAAAATAGGAAACATAATTAAATAGTAACTAGAATACCATGACATTTCTGGCAGAGTAAGCAATGTTTGTTGAGTATCAAATTAGACATGACAGACTTTAAGATTGTAAGGGTAAAATAGGGTCGACCTATTTTTCTATTGAATTTATTGTTGTGCACTTTCTTGGTCCTAAAATAATGGTAAATTGTTACCATAATTAATTACTTCCAAAAGCTCTCAAGAGTTCTTATTTAAGTTGACAATATCTTTAGTAAGATCTTTGGTTTTAATGGGGAAACCATTTTTAGAAACTTATCCTTTTATTTTCTAAATTATATATTTCCTTGGAGTATTTGGTTTTCTTATTTATTCATGACTCTAGCTCAAGTATATATATATATGAAGACCTTGTGCAGACAGAAGACGTCAAGATACACGCTAAGAGAGAATATCTGCATAGAGAGAAAAGCTGAGAGCTTGTTTGGAGTATTCGTTGTAGCTTTGAATGCAGTAACATCAGGAACTGCATTGATTGTTTGGTTGTTTGTTTTCCTAATTGTTAGGAAACTTATTTTTTTAATCTCACGTTTGCTTTGTTCATTTTTTTGTGGGTTTCTTCTACAAACTTCATTGTCTTGTTAAATGGTTTGGTATCTTGTTAGATTTTCACTATTTTCATTGTAAGACTCATAATTTTTTTAGTGAATCCTTTTTAGCCATAAGGCTGGATTTACAAGCATTATTTGTAGATTGTTTGATATATTTATGTGTTATTACTACTCTATTTGAATTAAGTCTTCCGTTGTTTAATTGATAAGTTATCTAACCAATTCACCTTTGGATGCACCTGCATTAGAAGCTACATTAATAGTATTCTTGGAATCCTAGCTAATTTTGCACTTTTCAGATGCTACTACTTCAATCAAATATTTAAGCCCAGTTGCTATAGATGATACTACTACTTTTACCGGTAAAATAAGTTGGGTATAGGAAACAAAAGTAGTCACATAGCATTTATGTTCAAGGAGGAATCACATTTCTGGTAGAGTAAACAATATTTGTTGAGTATCAAATTAGGTATGACAAAATTTAAGGATCCATAGTTGTTCATTAAATTATATTAAACTATGTACTTGTTTTTAGCTCATATGAATAGAATTTGTCTTGGTAAAGTACATAATTAAATTAATATTGATATAAAAAGACCTTATATTATAATGCGTTTTAGATTGTTATTCTTGTTTCATTTACATATTAGAAATTTAGAATAAAGGGAAATAACCTTCCTTCTAAGATTGATAATATTTAATTTCTTAACAATTTCTTATGTTTTTTTAATTTACTTATCAATACTTATATATGTGTGCATATGTAAATATAATTTTTATTTTGTAAGTAGTTACAGTGTTTATCTAACAATATAACCAAATTATATTTGTCATTATATATATCCTCTTATTTTTGGTAAATACATTTTGACAGGATCTTGTTATATTTGAATGTGCTAATCACATTTGTCATTATATATATAGTCTATCTAAACTAAATGTGACTTTCCTCACTAACAACTCGATTTCCGTTGTCTTTAAGTGAATGTCCGTTTTTCAATTTTTATATCTAAATAAGTGTTTATTTTTGTACAAATTTACTAATTTTATCTTTGACACGTATCATGCATAGTATCCATGTGAACTTTTAGCAGAGTTTTCATAAAATATTTTAATTAGGGTAAAATAAAGTCGGAATTTGATCAAAAAACGACAATCTATAATGAGGATTAATTAAGCATTAAAATATTTGAGTGATGACTTTAATTAAATAACCGACAATTTATAATGAGGAATTTGATCCTTCTATTTTGCAGCTTGCACCAACCATTGATGTAAGTAAAAATATAAATTTGAGAATTCAGGGAGAATTCACTCTTAATTCGTCGACTTGAACTTGAATACATGATCTAAAAGCGAATTCACCCCAAATTACCCGCGACCTAAAGGATTATTGGTTGAAAAAGAAACAATGAGTAAAAATGAGAGAGAAATAGCAGCTAGCAATCGATGATCTTGGTTAGAGCATAGGACGTCGAGATCAATTTTGATTTAAAAGAAGAGATGGAGATAGGGAGTAAGAGAGATGAAATAAGAGTGGAATGGGGTTTTAAACTTTTAATAAGCAACAGTCAACAGTGATATAGTAGTTGTTGGTTGAGCTACCCAGACCCACCTTCCTTCGTTCCCCTGCCTACGTGGATTCGTACAAACCCCAACCCACTGCTTTTAGTTTTAGAAAGGCATGGCTGAGAATGAAGATGAGCCCTCCCAGGCCCCAGAATAGCGGCGGCGCACGAATTTTTCCAATATGGTTAATAAATTTAATAAAGTTATAAATTATAATTATTCTTTACGTGTTTTCATCTTTTAAAAACTTGTAATTACAATATCATTTGTAATATTTCTAAATAAATATTTTTCAATAAAACATATAAGACAATCATTTATAAATTGATTACAAATTTGATTTCCATTTAAAAAATTTAGAAATCTACACAAATAAAAAAAAATCCTCATAAATCAACTACTTCAACCCCTAAATTAAAATGCTTTAATTTCAGATTAAATAAATAGACATTTCCTACCAAGATATTGAACACACAAATTTAAAATATAAAACAATATTGTCATAATATCAATATATCATCTATCACAAATTCATAAATCAGAATTCACAACAATTACATAAATTAAATACTCAATTAGGACTATTTCAAAATTATGATTATTTCAAATTAAGGCTATTTTAAAATAAGGGTTAATAATTTTTTAAAAATTTAAATCACAATTATAATTTGTTTTTTATTTAGGTGGGGGCAAATTGTACAATATGACATATTATTATTTTTTTAAAAAAAATTCCTTCACATAAAAAACCCCAAATGGGGGCAAGTGCCCCCATACCCTTTGCCATGTCCGCCACTGCCCCAGCAAGCATGACTTCCTAATCAGTGGATTCGATCTTAGAGTCTCGGACTCAGTGGGACGTACGCCCTCCTTTCATCTTCGATTGTAAGGATGACTTGTCAATGAGTCGGTTCATAATGGATTTATCATCTCATCATCCAACAACCTTATCATTCTCCAAACTTTACAAGTGGTTTGTAGAGGAAAAAGAAATAAAATTGGTCTCAACATTAAAATATTTTTGTTCTAAAAAGAATTTTTCATTGTGTAGAAAAGTTCATGATAGATGAGTTTTTTTTATTTTATTTTGATGTGACTCATTAAAAATTGTGAAAAACCATTTTCATAGGTTCATAATTGGAGATGCCTTAATTTACTATACCGTCTGCATTGTTATGATAAGTAATTAATTCCTTTTCTTTGCTCGAGACTTGAGTGATGTATTTGGGTTTCTTAATTCTCTTCCTAGTACATTTATTTCTAAATAAAAATAGTCAAATTAATGTATAAATTATATATATAATGATTTGAAGGCACTCGATCACGCTCCATACCTAATTACAATTTTGATGAGTTTGGGCTCTCGCTCAACCCTTTTCTTCTTTGTGCCTAATATCATCCCCGTACCCAAGTCAATTTTACTCCTCGTATCCATCTCATACCTCAAGGGGACATTAGTTTCTACCCCTACATCAATTCCCCACAAGTAATAGTTTTTCTTTGTTTTTTTTTCCATAAGTAATAGTTATTCGGGGGATATCCATGGAAATTTTTTAAACAATTGTTGAATTAATAAAAAATATAACGGTAAATGGATAATATATTTGTTTAGATAGAGATTTTCAAACAATTAACGAGTTGATAAAATTATCAATAAACGAATTTTCAGAGAGCACAACATTTAATAAGTAGAAGAGATTTGATAATAAAGTAGGTGGCATCATAGTCAAGCAAGCTCATGTGAACTAAAATGTCAAAATAATTAGCTATTTATGTAGTTGTATATGTTGCAAACACCCCCCCCCCCTGAGTTACTAGACCTTTATGAAATTACAAGTATAGTAAATTAGACAATCCTATTTAAAGGTCTAAAAGAAATTAAAATACATATAGCTAAAGTTGATTTGGTAAATATAAATGTGTATAAAAGTTACATACTTACCGATTTGCGGCTCGGATTGAGATTGAACCAATCAATAAGTTAAGTTAACCAAAGGGTTGACCATGGCCATGAGGCGTGTGGTACTGTGTTGGCAGTGTGGGTGCTGTTTCAATTATCCCAACATGGGGTAATGAAAGGGACATGAGGACGTAGCAGCTAGGCATTGGTTGGAAGGCCGAGAATTAAGGGATGAGATATTGGAGTATTATAATAAGGGAATAGGATTAGTGGGGGGTGAGATTTTGCTGCTTTATGACTTGCAGCTAATAATTATTAGTGTTAAAACAAAATACTTTCACCAAATGATTGACCATTTCAATTTTCATACATTGCCTAACTCCTGTGCTTAAATAGTTCGAATAATGTCTATTGTCTAATGTACGGAATATTGTTTTTTTAATTTTTTAAATTTAAATATATGGATATAAAGTTGACACATTTCATGTTAATTTGTGGAGTGTTTATTTTTTCAACTTTTTGAAGGAATTGAAATGATTTCAAATGGGCTCTCACCTTTTTAATTTCTTTTAGTTATATTATACTCGGTTTTACAATGATGCCATTCCCTCTCTAATTATTCTTTCCATTTCAAAAATAATAATTCAATTTGACTAATCAAACTTTTTTAAAAAATTGCTCGTATGATTGCTTTGCTAATTAGAAATAATAGTAAATCATTAATTTGGAACATAGCAAAGCTTGCATTAATTAATTGGTATTTTTAATTATGGGTTAATCTTTTTGATGTGAATTCTGAATTCATGATTAGAAATAGATGATATAGTAATTTGGAAGCATGCATGCACCTAGGTAGCTACAAGCCTACAAGCCTACAAGATGGAGGAGAAGTAAAAACAAAATACTATATAATATTAATACTTCGATCGGTTAAGAGCTTCGTGCAAACCTTTCCTTGGTCTAAACTCTTGATTCCAATCTTTTGAAAATGAATCATTATTCTTTCTTTTCAACTCCATCAATGCCTCAATGGGAGTAGGTTCTGCTCTCCCCACCCACACAAAACAAGACTTTTTACGGACTTCAAACTTCAAACTTCAATGGTGGTGATATGATGGATATACATCTAAAACAAGAAAACTAATTTCGCCCTGATAATGCAACAAAGAAAGAATCGAGTGGGATAAATCATGGTGATTAAAATACATTATAAGATTAATTAAGTATTATGTATAGAACTTAGAAGAAGAAGACATCTCCATCACTAGCTAGCTAGTTCTGTTTTTATGGCTTAATAAAAAGTTAAAAACCAATAATTTAATTAACTTTGATATTTTATCCATTCAATTCATTGTAGATTAATATACATCTAAGATGACACTATCTATTGGCATGCTCAATTTCGTCCATCTTCATCATCTTCTTCTTCTTTTTTTTTTTTTTTTACCAATAATAAAAACCTACATACATATATATATATATATATATATATACACACACACTTGTGCGCGTAGTCTAGTTGTAGTTCTTGGAATTTTGCTTGTTTGCATTTGTGTATGGGCAGCCGGACATCTACTCTGTGTGTGGGTGTGTGAAAGAATTCGTCTCAATAGATTATTATTAGTCATGTGTGGGTGTGTGAAAGAATTTGTCTCCTTTAGATTATTATTAGTCAGCTAAATTAGACTTATAATATATAGTAGATTTTCTATAAAATCGTCTTATTATTGATCTTAATTTGTAAAAAAAAAAAATAATAAACGCTACTCTCTTACAGCTTAACTACAAATACAAGGTGAATCAAGTAAAAATGATCCGTCTTACAAAAAATATCTGTAAGACCATCCTACACAAATTTTTGTCTATATTTAATTACTTATCTCGACAAAACTACAAAAAAATGTTGTTCAAAATATCTTTATTAATTACCTGATATACTATAGATGTATTTTTTTTAATGATGATTTGACACACACAGATGACCCGTGGATATAAATTTCACTCTTGATTTTAATTTTGCTACTTGCTTACATTCACAGATTCACTAATTTAGGACCGACGAAGTTTAAAATAATTAGTACCCCAAAGTAGAAGTTCTGCACACGTGTGTGTGGTTAATAGAGTCTATTCATGAGATTTTTTTAATACATAAAGAAATAAAGAAAAGGACATCACAGACAAAATACTGAAGAAAGTAATAAAAGGATAGCTTAACAAATCAAGAAATGATGTCATAGCAATATGAAATGTATAAAATTAAATTCGGTCCAATGATAGAATATTTCATGTTGTAATTTCATAATTTGCAGTTTCAATTCCAAAGGGAATGAGTGACTCAGCAAATTTGAATAATCGCACAAAGGATTAGATAGATGTTAGGTGAAGAATATAATGCAAACGACATGAAACTACGAAAGAGATAGTGATCATCATAAACTATTTTTTTCTTTTTTTTTTTTTGTCAGCCATTTGTTCAATTTCTATATCACCATTTTTACTTACAAATATTTCTTGATTTTTGTCTCAAGGGACAAAACTTAGTTTTGACTTTTACAGTTCATATGATACAATTAATTAATTTTCCTAACTCTGATTTACGGTTAAAATATCTCTCAAATTACCGTGTTATGTATGAATGTTGGGTAAGATCATGAAACAAGCACTCTTAACTTCTCAAAGATTAGTATATGAGTTAATACTAATTAGTGAATGATAATAATTAATAAATGTGAACATGTCCTTTAAATAGTATTAGTGGTGATGCGGTCATCGTTGATGACACAGTGTTTAACCCAAGACGAGACTCACAAAGCGGACACCAACCACACACATTTTGTAAGAGGAATCTTCCTTATCCAATCTATCGTTTGTTGGTGGGTTGAGTTATGAGAGAGTATGAGTCTATTTGATTTAACTTATTGATATGAACTAATGACTTATTACTTATGACTGATGACTAATAACTGGTGATGTTTGATTTAGCTTTTTAAAAGTGCTGATTACCTTTTATAAGTTAGTGTGTGTGTTTGATTAATAAGTTGAAATAATGCTGAAATCAAATATAAATACTAAAATAGCATCATCACAAAATATGATTTACATTATTATTATTATTATTATTATTATTATTAATTTTAATCGTATTATTATCATTATTATTTATTTTAATTATTATTATTATTATCACTTATTTATTATTTTATTAATATTAATACAAATTTTATCACTATTATTAATTATTACTATTATCATCATCATTATTATTGCCTTTATTATTATTATTATTTTATTAACATTAATATTACTTTTATTATTATTATTATTTATTTATTTTAGTATTTATTTTATTATATTAATAATAATAATAATTTTATTTATAATTTTATTATTGATTTTATTATTATTAATATTATATTATATTTTTATAATATTGATATTAATATTACTTTTACTATTATTATTACTTATTATTATTATGATTATTTTTACTATATTATTATTAATATTATTATTATTATTATTATTAGCATTAATAATAATAATATTATTATTATTATATTTATCATTATTAATACTATATTTATTATTATTATAACTATTATCATTATTCATATTATTATTTATTAATATTATTATAATTCCTTTTATTATTATTATTTATAATAATAATAATAATAATAATTATTATTATTATTACTTTTTGTTTTTATCACTATTATTAAGAAGAGTAATTTTGAAATATATAAAATTTCAATAAAGAAGAGAACTCACATATTTTTGAAAAGTAGAATTAAGCATTATGCTTAGTGCTTATAACTTATAACCTTAGATGTGCTTTAAGTGGTTTGTACATGACTTATGACTTATTTTACCATAAGTGAAATCAAACGCTTCAAAAACAACTTATGGTAAGTCATAAGTTGTAGGAAATCAAGCTGTCGATTAGCTGTCAATTAGGAACATTAATTTAGGAGATCATTACCATGTATAGCTGATTCCTAGAATTAATATTTACAGCTGTATATACCCTAGGTCAACTTACCTAAGTTAGTTTTTTGGTATATCCTGATTTATAGGATCTATGATTATTGTCCTCCTTGTATATATACTAGATGATTTTCTTAATGAAAGATATCCGAAAATTCTCCCATAAACAGCTTCATGGTATCAGAGCTACTAATCTATTTTTTTTATCATTGTCGTTCCCCACCTTCTCCTTCTCCACGTATTTCGTTTCCCTATAACTTTTTCCTTTTTCTCCTCCTCCGTTCCCGATGGCTGAATCCGATCAAACATTCTCTATAAGTGGGACTTCGATCACCACTTCTCAATCCCAAGCCATTCAGTTTTTGCTGATAGCATTCCGATAACATGTCACAAACTCACAGACCACAACTATCTCCAGTGGTCTCAATCTGTGATGATGTTTATCTATGGCTGTGGACGGGAAGACTATCTCACTAGTGCTACTACTTCGCTTAAACCTGATGATATGAAATTTCGTGTTTGGAGAGCTGAAAATAACCAAGTCATGACCTGGTTAATTAACTCAATGACAACTGAGATTAGAGAAAATTTCTTGCTGTTTTCAACAGCCAAAGAAATTTGGGATGCTGCTTGTGACACCTTCTCTAGCCAAGAAAACATGGCTGAACTCTTCCAAGTAGAGACCATGCTTCAAGATCTCACAACGCTTACACACCGACGTTATCTCGCTCAAGAACTTGACTTGTTTGAGTCTCATGAATGGAAATGTCTCGATGATGGTACTCTATTCCGCAAGATTGTGGAAACAAAAAGAATTTTTAAATTCCTCAAGGGCCTCGACAAATCCCTTGATGAAGTCCGTGGCAGAATCCTTGGTATCAAGCCTCTTCTTAGTCTTCGAGAGGCCTTCTCTGAGGTTCGTAGGGAAGAAAGCCGAAAACAAGTAATGCTGGGATCAGTCAACAGTCCTCCTACCCTAAATGGATCTGCGTTTGTAGCCAACCAGGACCGTCCAAATGATCTTACAACACTTGCAGCTCGGGGCAATCAGCAACCATACGGAGATGGTAGGCCTCGAAAAGGCCGACCGTGGTGTGACCACTACCGTAGGCCAGGACATGTCAAAGACACTTGTTGGAAGCTTCATGGAAAGCCAACCAATTGGAAACCAAATCCAGCCATCATAGACTGTGCAATCAGGGGCAATGCTGTTGTCTCCGAAACCACCAGTCCCTCACCATTCACCAAAGAACAGCTGGAGATGTTTCAACAACTGTTAGGCAAAGTAAACCATGTTCCAAGGAATACTACACAACAAGGTAATCATCCACTTGCCCTTCATACTCAAACTTTTCCCTCTGGATGGATAGTGGACTCTGGAGCCTCCGATCATTTGACAGGCGATAGATCCTTGCTCTCATCCTATTCCCCATATGATGGTAATCTTAGTGTCCGAATTACTGATGGTACGTCCTCTAAAGTTGTTGGAATTGGGAACGCTATAATATCGAGCACTTTACATCTTGATTCTGTGTTGTTTGTGCCAAAATTTAAATGCAATCTGCTTTCCGTTAGTAAGTTGAACAAAGATCTGAATTGTGAGACTAAATTTATTGCAAACTCTTGTGTTTTTCAGGACTTGGGATCGGGGAAGATGATTGGCAATGCTGAATTATGTGTAAGATTATACCTTTTCAGAGTCAATAATTCTCCAATAACAATGGAATGCAATAAACTGCGAGTCAATTCCCAATGTCAGTCTGCCTGTGTTTTTTAGTCTTTAGATCCATCAAATAAGGATATTGTTATTATGATGTGGCACTATCACCTTGGTCATCCAAATTTTATATACCTTGAGCGTCTGTTTCTTTCTCTGTTTATCAATAAAAATGCCAAATTATTTCAATGTGATATCTGTCAATTTTCAAAACACACCCGCACTCATTATTCACCTCGTCCTCATACACCATCTCAACCTTTCTCACTCATTCATGGAGATATTTGGGGACCTTCATGAGTCAAAATTGTCATTGGAACACGATGGTTTTTGTTGTTAGTTGATGATCATACACGATTAAGTTGGACATTTCTCATGGAAGACAAATCTGAAACTAGCCAACTCTTCATGACATTCCATAAAATGATTCAAAACCAGTTTCAAGCCAATATTAAAGTGTTTAAAACCGACAATGCTTGGGATTTCTTCAATTCCACCCTTGGGCCTTACCTTCAATCTCATGGAATTGTACACCAAAGCTCTTTGTATTGACACACCCCAACAAAATGGTGTGGTAGAACGCAAAAATCGTCACCTTCTTGAAGTAGCTCGGTCTCTAATGTTTACCTCCCATGTTCCAAAAAGATTATGGGGGGAAGCTGTCCTCACCATTACTTACCTTATAAATCACATGCCCTCCCGCATCCTTAAATTCGACACACCTTTGCAGCGTTTTCTCACTCTTTATCCAAACTCATATCTTGTGTCTCAAATTTCCCTTAAAGTCTTTAGATGTACAGCCTTTGTCCACATTCACTCTCAACACCGCAATAAACTTGATGCCAGGTCCATGAAATGTGTCTTTCTTGGGTACTCACCAAACAAAAAAGGATACAAGTGCTATTGTCCCCAAACTCAAAAATTCTTTCACACCATGGATGTAACTTTCTTCGAAAACAAACCCTATTTTCCCAATTCTGTGCTTCAGGGGGAGCATTGTGAATCATAATCACATAATTGGTACTGCTTGCCTCTATTTGAGAGTCCATTGTCATCTGAAATCTCATATCCATCCCAATCTCATCCAAACTCAAATCCTTTAGAGTCACATTCTTCCGAGTCAATTCCCACACATGTTCCTTGTTCCCGAAACCGTACATGTGTTGAAAACAAAGAGTTGCAAGTTTATTCACGGAGAGAAAGACATCCTGAAAGGTACGAAACTCAACCTGCACAAATTCAGCAAAACCAGGATTTAAACCTGAATCCTAATGTCTCTGAGAGAGTGCAAGAAATGGCAGAGGATAAGGATGATCTAAGCAAGCCAATTGCAGTAAGAAAAGGAGTTCACTCATGTACTCAACACCCTATTCGGGATCACTTATCTTACAAGCAGTAAGACAGATTCACTAACGGCAAAGTGTGCAAGCTCAAAAATCCCTACATGGTCTGAAACAGTTACCCCGGGCCTGGTTTGAGAGATTTACTAAGGTATTGAGACAAGATGGCTATACTCAGTGTTAAGCCGATCATACTCTATTCATCAAGCACTCTGCACATGGCAAGATTACTGTGTTAATAGTCTACGTTGATGATATAATCTTCACTGGAAATTTTAGTGAGGAAATGACTCGGTTTAAACAACTTCTCTCAAGAGAATTTGAGATCAAAGATTTGGGACACCTAAGGTATTTTCTTGGAATGGAGGTTGCTAGATCCAGCAAGGGCATCTCTGTCACACAACGGAAATATACCTTAGATCTCTTGAAAGAAATCGGGATGAGTGGCTGCAAGCCAGTGGAGACACCTATGGATGCTAATACCAAGCTTGGAGTTAATACTGAAGGAGAAGCAGTAGATCGAGGCAAGTATCAACGGCTAGTAGGGAAACTGATCTACTTGACTCACACTCGGCCTGACATCAGTTTTTCCGTTAGCGTGGTTAGCCAGTTTTTGAACAGGCCCTCTAAAAAACGCATGGAAGCTGTGTTTCGAATATTAAGATATCTCAAGAATGATCCTGGAAAAGGACTCATGTTGAGGAAGACTATCAACAGATCTATGGAAGTCTACACCGATGCAGATTGGGTTGGTTCTCTTATTGACCGTAAGTCAACTTCAGGGTACTGCTCCTATGTATGGGGAAACCTTGTAACTTGGTGCAGTAAGAAACAACAGATTGTAGCTCGGAGTAGTGTTGAAGCCGAATTTCGAGCATTGGCTCACGGGATTTGTGAGGGAATTTGGTTAAGACGTCTACTCAGTAAGCTCAAGGTCAAAACAAAAGGTGCCATAGAAGTCTTTTGTGACAATCAATCAGCTATAGCCATCGCAAGAAATCCGATGCGTCATGACAGAATGAAGCATGTCGAGATAGACCGCCATTTCATTAGTGAGAAAATTGAGACAAACATGATCAATTTGATATACATTCCTTCTCCGCAACAAGCAGCAGAGATCTTGATAAAGGCCTTGCACCGTACCAACTTCTGTGGACTGATTTCCAAGCTAGGAATGACAAGTATATATCATCCAGCTTGAGGGGGAGTGTAGGAAATCAAGTTGTCGATTTAGCTGTCAATTAGGAACATTAATTTAGGAGATCATTACCATATATAGTTGATTCCTTGAATTAGTATTTACAGCTCTATATACCCTAGGTCAACTTACCTAAGTTAGTTTTTTGGTAGTTCTTGATTTATAGGATCTGTGATTATTGTTCTCCTTGTATATATACCAGATGCTTTTCTTAATGAAAGATATCAGAAAATTCTCCCATAAACAGCTTCATAAGTCATAAGCACTTCCAGATAAGTCAAATATGTCTCCGTCTTACGAATTAAGATTTAGGAGACCGTCTTACGAATTAAGATGTAGAAGACCGTCTTACACGAAACTTACTCAACACATAATTGGTGGTTGAGGGTCTTGAAGTTTTGACGGTGTTAGATAAAATCATAAAATAATGCATTGCTATTTTGGGTTGTAAGGGTGTGATACTCTGTATTATAGTATCAACCCTTGTAATCATTTGCCTAAATATGATGAGTGCATTGAAAACTCTCTATTGCAATTATTCATATAATTTATAATAAAATTGTGGTTTACTTTGAAGTTGATTAATCCGTATAAATTTTTTGTTCCATTTTGATTTATCCATTATATTTTCTATATTTTTTTTGTTACTATCCATCAAAATACTTGATACTCCCTTCGTTTTCAAAAAAAATTCCTCTTTGACAAGGTACATCGTTTAAGAAAAAGTAATTGATTATACTATATATGTCAATTTAACAATTCATTTAATATTATCATTCTTGTATATCTTACAGAGAGAGTGTGTAATTGCTACATAATTAATGAAAAAGAGAGTGTGTGTAATTAGTATTATCATCACAACATATTTTACAACTCATCATTAATTATATTTTCTTAACGCTTATGTTTTATCAATTAGGAACATTTATCCGGGATAGAGGAAGTAAAATACAACCGCCCGCACAAAAATGTTCATGACCCCTAAGCTCTGTTTCGAGGGTTTGCTCAGCTGCAGAGTTCCCCAACTTGATTTTCACAAAAAAAAATGAGTAAAATAAATCTATGTTTTTGAAAGTTGCTTATAAAGATTTTTTAAAAATACATTTTTTGGGTGTTAGTGTCACCTTAAATGTCATCCAATTTAATATGATTGTTTTTTAAATAATTAATAGTAATGTTATCTCAATTATTTAAAATAATTAATAGTAATGTTATTAAGTGGACACTCACTTATCCGCCAATTTAAATCAGTAGTCCATATGGGCGCCGTCCACACCCGCCCATTTGTCACTTTTAATTATAGTCAACATTTTTGGTAAAAAAAAACCTCTTGATATTGGTACCTTTTCTTATGTTTTTTACTAATATTTTTCTAAATTTTATTTTAGTGGTGAAACGCATGACACATAAAATCAAATCAACAGTTGCACTGAAGAGGTGTCTTTTAATTGAATGTGAATGAAGGGAGAAAAAATGTCACATGTGATTGAAGAGACTTGATATATAATTAACATTAGAGTTGGTCATAATTAATAAAATATAATTATAAAATATTTGAACATAACCAATGCTCAATATGCTTGTAGCACATGTAGAGGGAAAAATTAAAAGAGTAAGGATATTGTAAATTTAATTTTTAAAAGTAAACTCTTTAAGTGAAACATCGATAATAGAATAGTGGACAAACTCTTAGTAGATCCCACCGGGTGCTATCATTAAACTTGTTATATGTTACTCCCTTTGTCCCGGGCAAAGAGTCTACTATTTCATTTTGAGATGTTTAACTTAAAGAGTCCGCTTTCAAAAATTAATGTATAAAAGTGTCGTTTTATTACTAATAACCTACTAAAAGTGTTATTTTCTTAAAAAAGTTTGACTTTTAAATATGGACTCTTTGACCGATTAGGAAGGAGTATAAATTTACACCCTATTTGTGTTATATTAGAGTTATAGTTGATCCTTAGGATGTTATATATTTCGTTATGCTTACTTTTTTCTCATGCATTATTATTTTTTGATATAGAAAGAGCAATTTTAAGGTTGTTTTATTTTATAACAATTAACTTCAATAGGTTGTTCTCCTTTGCAATATATGTATCTTTTTTGTATCTATTTCTCTCTATCCTTAGCTGTGTTTCTTGCTGTAGCCATCTACTAGATTAGCATTTAACACTTGAATCCTTGTGTATTAGTATGATCATTAACCAATAAAAGTATTTGTTATCTTGCTCATATTAACTGTTACAATTTTATTTAAGCTCGGATTAATACTCTGATACCATAAAAATGTAAAAGTTTGTAGAAAAGGGTATTTCAATAGGTAAATTCATAATTTCCATGAAGAAAAGGTTTACTTTAATATTTAGTGATTCTCCTGACTCAGGGGATTAATCTTGAACTTTTAATATTTATTACCGCCACTTAGTGATCCTCCTGACTCGGGGGATTAATCTTGAACTTTAAGGAGGATTAGTCTTGAACTTTCAGGTTCATAAACACCTTTGGGAAACAAAAAAACACTATTTATTGCCTCTATCTTTAATTAAAAGCTTAATTTAATTTAATTATTTTGTTAATCTCTAAAAACGCTAGTAAGAAAATAACTACTTATGAAATGACCGAAACAATTAGATATATGGGTAAAATTCTAGCCGGTTCCTTTTGCAAAGTTTCTAACCCTTCCAGTTCACTATTTTTTTTTTCAACCGTAAAAAATCATTTTCAAAATAAATGTTCCTATAATACCCAGAGTGAAAAAACACTGTAAATTTCTTCTTCTTCTTCTTCATTTTACTTATTCTTCTCCATCGTCGTTGAATTCGTTCACCCGAAGACAAGAAAAAAAGTATGAAGAGGAAAGAGAGTTGAGAGTTGGGTGGTGAAAAAGAACGGTGGTTACTACTAATTGTTTTTTCATCACACAAACTTTTCATTCTTCTACTTATTCATATCATGTTAGTGGTGTTGTTGTTGTTGTTGTTCTTCATCATTGTGTCTGTGTGATTCAAAATATATTTTCTTATATGTTTTATGTTGTTATGTATGTAAACTGTTCGATGAAATGCCTGAATAATTTTTTTTCGTTGTTTGACATTTTTTTTTAAAATCTGGATGCATCAATTTTGAATTAAAATGCATTATTTATGAATCATGATGTATTGATGTGGATTTGGGATGCATGAAGGATGCATATAAGTTTGGATCATTTGTTGATTATGTAGTGGGAAGAAGGTAAATGAATGTATTCATAACAATTTTTGCATCGCGACGCATAAATTTTTGTAGCGCGATGCAACATTGGACTTGGTAAATCAAATTGAATTAGGTAATTAAAATTTATTTTTGCATCGCGATGCAAAATTGGACTTAGAAAATCAAATTGAATTAGATAATTAAAATTGATTTTTGCATCGCGATGAAAAATTAGATTTGGCAAATCAAATTGAATTAAGTAATTAAAATTAATTTTTGCATTGCGATGCAAATTTGGACTTGGTAAATAAAATTGAATTTACTAATTAAACTTGATGAATCGCAATGTAAAAATTGGTTTGGTAATTAAAATTGATTCCATTTAAATTTATCCATCGCGATGCAAAAACTTATGCATTGCGATGCATTTATGTAGCTAGCCTCAGGCTCATTAAAAGTATCGTAGTCATTTCACCTTTTAAAGTGACTTTTTGCAGTTGAAAAAAAAAAAAGACTGGAGCGATTAAAAAAACTTGAAAGAGGGACTGACCGGCAATTTTTCCAATATATATTCCCCAATCTTAAACTTAGAACACTTATGGGAATGGGCCAAGTAATAGACGTGTTTTTATAATAATGGATGGATGGTAAGCTACCATTTGGCATGACATTGGTTAAGTGCCAAACAAAATTCAAAACAAACAAATAATTTGCTGAGGGGAACAGGACAAAAATAACAAACAAAATCAAAATTCATCAGGTTCATTTATTTCTAAATGGGACAAATCCAAACAACTCTGATCCAATCATAGATTCATAGGATATTTATTAATAACTGTTTAGATAGCTAAACAACAAAAGCCACAACAGGGTCTAGGCCCATTCATTTATGATATTTCTTTGGCCGAATTGTGCCCAAGTCCATTTTGCTAGGTTTCCAATCACTTTAATTCCTTTTTATTTTTCTTAACATGAAAAAGACAATTTTATAAAATTATTTCTAAGATGTCAACCGCATAGCTCACAGCCTGCTGCTTCCGCCGTCTTCTTCTACGTATTCCTTTTACTCCTCTTTCTTCTTCTACGTATTCATTTTACTCTCTCCAGCTCCAATGGGGAAGACGAACATAAGAACAGTGATACAATTTACACCACTAAGAAAAAGAAGTAGTAAGCGAAAGCTATCCATCCTCAGAAGTAAGGACTTGAGAAAGAAGGTTTCCAAACAAACTGAGAAACCATAAATAAAAAAGAAAGAGAAAAATAAGAGTCTAAAGGTAGGAAGAAAACATGACACTAAGCCCCAGTAAATCACTCCCTATGTAAGCTAGATCAAGAGGAGAAGCACCGAATGGAGGCAAGAACATCACTAGTTTTGGATTCAATTACTCTTGCGAATTCATCTCGATTTATTTGACCGAGGGTTTCAAGAGGAAGAGTATCACCATTCTTAATTTGAAAAGGAGGATTAATTGAGGGGTGTGAAAGTTTGGTGCCCTAAGGTTGCATTTCTCTCTCTGACATCGATTATTTCTTCTTTTCTACTCTTTCTCACTCTTCCTGTCTTCAAATTTCAATCGTCAAAGATTTGGAATCGCAATGCATCGCTATGTTACACAATTTAGAATTATGCATCTAATACACAAATTATGCATCACCATGCATGTAATCATGCCTCACGATTAAATTTTGTGCATCGCAATGCACGATTTTGTGCATTGCGATGCATGAAACAAAGCTTTATGCACGCACGTTCCCTTCATTAAGGGTATTCTCATCCTTTTAGCTTAAAAGTACCTTTTAGCGGTTAAAAAAAGTGTGGGAGAGTTTACAGGTTAAATAATGATGGGAGAGGACTGACCCGGTTCCCACCCTGTTTCTTTTTTAATAGAAGGTCCATTCATTCACGAGTTCAAATTTTGGACAAGTTGTTGACCAGTCCTTTCGTTTTTGACCTGTTTAGTACTCTATATTTTTTTAAGTGGATAAAGACAATTTCGTTAAATTGTTTAAAAAATACCCCCCGGTCATCACACTGGTTTCGACATAAATGATTCTTGCAAATTTTGCCTTCCCTTCCAACGTGATTTATTTCCTTTACGTTCTCATTATATCGATCGATCATATTTAATATCATTCATATTCGTCAATAATAAATACCATTCGAACACGAGATTTATTCTATTTTGCAAGCATATTTTCCGTATCGATATTGAACTCTCTACGTCCAATGGCAAATCCGATTATGCTTTTGCTGAAATTTAGGCGAGATACCATTGCTATGAAAGTTTTAAGTATACTGTGGGATATCATGTCAATTGTTGTTTAATGAATGATGAAAATTGCATAAACATGGTGTTGTTGGCCAAATTGATATGATCAATTAGTATAATAACGGTAGACGTTTTTAAAAATTCTAATGTTTTAAGGTTCAGATTAAATAGAGGAGTCTTACACGGTAATGTTATTTCGATGAATGTGCCTGATGAATGTTTTGAATCAGGCGATACACAAAATTGAATTGCAATGCTCAAAATTTGAATCATGATGCATCACACTACAAAGGTGATGCCTCACATTTGTAATCAAGATTCAATAAATTCCAATGTGATGCATCATTTTGTGGTCACGATGCATCATCCTCTCATCAAAGCAAGTTTGTTCTAATTTATTATTCTTAATGCATCGCAATACTCAAATTGTGCATTGCAATGCCTTGGGTTCCTGATGCTTAGCGCATGTTCAATGGTGTCGTGATGCAAAATCTATGCATCACGATGTCTTGAGTTACTGATTGTTAGCGTGTTTTGGTTCATTAAATGTATACTCATCCTTTCGCCTAAAAGTGCATTTTATCGTTTACAAAAATATCAGAATGTTTCGTGGTTTGAAAATGACCGAAGGGGACGGTCTCAGTTTTCACCCTTGAATATTTTAGGCTTAAATTGTAATTTAGTCATTATACTTGGTTTGGTCATTCAATAAGGTCACTGAAACCATTTATATCCGTTAAGTTGGAGGGAAATGGTTAAAAAAAAACTAAAATACCCTTCGAACAAACTAAAATTATTTACAGCTAAGATTATTAAACCATAAACTAGTAATATCCTCAATGTCGATATAGAGCCAGAGAGTTACCTTCGCTTTTGGCCTTTCTCCGTAGATCTCATGATTTTACCCCTCTACATGAAATTCCACTCTCCTTTCTCTCACCCAAGTCAATTGGTTTCGAAAGCATTCCGCCACTTTTTGGCGACTTTCACTTTCAACCTGATTCACATCCTACATGTTCTTTACGCCTGGTCATTTCAAAGAAGACTTCCCCCTCGGTCTTACTGTGGCTGCTGGCATAGAGTTAGCCCGGGCATCTTCCTCGAGTCTTGTCATGATTGTGCACTCATCGAAAAAGCTTTACGAGTGGAATTTCCCTTCTTCACTCACGTTATATTAATGGACCAGGCTTGCGCTCAGTGTCCAATATTTCCCATTGCTTCCCCCGTGGGAGTTCCTAAGAATTCCCTTAAAGTCTCGATTGATTATTAAATTTTGGTGTTTCTCTAATTTCAATATCTTGGTTTCGTTTTAGCTTCACTTTGGGTTTTGGGATTACTGTTTTTTCACTTTTATTGAGAATTTGGGGGCTCTAGGGAGTTCAGTCAATTAGTCAAAGTCTTCAATTTTGGCTTTGCTTCACTTGGTTCTTTAGATTCTCAACATTCTTCAACTTTGGTAAGTTCTATTCTTTTAGTTTCACTTTTTTCGAGATAGTTTGGCAAAATCTTGAATTTTGCCCTCATTTTATGTTCTAATTTAGGGTTTTTCCAGAATTATGTTTTTTAGGGTTCTGGAAAATCTCTTCAACATTTATTGCTAGTTTCAGTACTTGGTTGTGTTTAGGGTTTAATAATCATAGATGAAAACCCACTTATATTCCAAACTTGACCCATTTGGCTCCTTTGGGTATCTTTTGCTAATTTTGTTGACATTGGAGCGATGAGTGTTTCCATGGTTCAAAGATTGGTTGATAATGTATGAAAGGGTATTTTCGGGTTTCTACAAATGTTTTAAACTTTCTATCCAAAAAATTAGATAAAGTGATAAACGTGATATATCTTGCCAAGTACAATGACTAAATTGAAAAATAAAATAAAAAAAAAATAAATAATATATATATATATATATATATATATATATATATATATAGTCACCTTATTGCAAAAATTATGAAAAGTAAGGTGACCAAATTGCGATTTAAGCCAATATTTTAATGAAAGTTTTGGATACCAAATGTTAGATGATTAAAATCTAATTATTTAGTTACTCGGAAGTTGGCGCGCACACATGGGTATGGGTTGATCTATGAGTCTTAGATGTTGGTGTGGTCTCGCCACCAGGGTTGGCACGGGCGCACGTGCCCCTGATCTAGTTTTTTAAATTTTTTTTATTTTGTTTTATTTAACGCTAGGTCTTGTATCCTATCATGAATAGTAATCCTAAAAACATAATTGAGATTGGAATAACATATACGAAAGACCCTACAAACACATTGATTAGAAAATCATCATTGTTGTGCAATGAAACGGAGTTCCCCCTACACAATATCCTAACACATCCAGATTTGTTTTGGGTTTGGGGGTGAGCGTTCGATGAGAAATAGACATAAGCTTAGTTGTGTAATTCCTTCTCTTTTTCCTCATGTACGTTGATCGTCTTCCCCCTTCTGTGCGTTGGCTCTTCTTTCTCTTTGTACAATTTTCCTTCTTTCTTCAATACGTGTTTGTTGGATTGGTGAGGGTGATTGGGTGTTAATTGTGTGGATGGAGGTTGGTTGGTGAATTAAATGGGTGGGGTGTAGAATATGATGAGTAAGATGAAAATTTTTAAAGAGTATACTAGGAAGTTGGGGTGGGATATGGAAAGTAAGGTAGGAAAATTGGCTAAATGAGTGAGGTGTAAATAAAATTTAGGGTGTAAAGAGTATAATTTAGTTTGTGGTTAGCCTAGTCGTATTAAAATCTTTTTCAAATTGGGAACCTAATTAGTCCGTAGGAACTCTAGGAAGTAGGAACGATGAGCAACTACCTTCACCGCCTTAAACCTCCACACATTCACGCACTAAAGAAAATCTCGTTTGTTTAATTTCATTTCAACCATCTCTTCTCCACCGCTCCTTCACAAACTGCCACTCTAAACGCCAACCCAGACGATACAAATTACTCTAAAAAGGAGCAGTCTTTTCTTGCTCTTTTCAAGAAATGTTCGACCCAGAGAGATTTTGAATGTATGCATGCCCACGTAATTTGAACAGGTTTTGATCATAATCTCTTTGTCGTTGGCAATATTATTGTGTTTTCTGTTATCTCAGACCTTGGTTCAATGAATTACGCTGTTTGGCTATTTGAAACGATCGAGAACCCAGATGGGTTTCTTTGGAACACAATGATTCCTTTGGGAGGAAAATCCATTATGCTGGGAAAACAATTACACTGTGATACAATGAAGTATGGGTTGGATTGCCATCAATGCCATGAGTTTGTGAGGAACACATTAGTTCACATTTATGGGATGCTGAAGCACATTGAGATTGCGCATCAGCTGTTTGTTGAAATACCTAAACCAGACTTGGTAGCTTGGAATACCATCATTGATTTCCATGCCTGTTCCGGAGAGTTCAACCTGGCGATTGACTTGTTTTTCTAAATGTGAAATAGAGGCATAAATCCTGATAAGGGTTCATTGGTTGTGATCCTCTCAGCATGCTCTGGATTGGGTAACTTAGAGCTGGGACGCCAGGTGCATTCTTATATTGAACACACCCGCTTCAATGCTGATGTTCAATTTTCCAATTCATTAATTGACATGTATTCAAAATGTGGAGAAGTTGAAGAAGCATACAGGATCTTTAGTAGGATGAATGCAAGAAACATTGTGACATGGAATACAATGATATAAGGGTTGGCAATGCACGGTCATGTGCATAAAGCATTAGAACTTTTCTCGACAATGATAAATGAAAAAACTTGTGCCCCTCGATGATGTTACCTTCTTGGGAGTTTTAACAGCATGTAGCCATGGAGTAGTGGTTGAAGAACGAAGAAAGTACTTTGATTGTATGATTAAAGAGTATTGTATTCAGCCAACAAGAAAGCACTATGGGTGCATGGTTGATATTGTGGGTCGAGCTGGTTATGTTGAGGAGGCTTACTTGGAGAACGCTGTTGGCTGCTTGTAGGGTGCATGGCAAGGTTGAATTAGGAGAGCTGGTGAAAAAGCATCTTTTGCAGTTGGAACCAGATCATAGTAGTGATTATGTCCTTCTTGGCAATATGTATGCCGGCACAGGGCAATGGAACAATGTTTCGTGTGTGAGGGAATCAATGAAAGATAAGGGAGTTCAAAAACCTAGTCCCGGCAATAGCTATATTGGTGTTCTACCTAAGGTGAAGCTTGAGTTGGAGTGGGAGGAAGCTCGGTAAATGGTAAGTAGTACAAATACTGTCAAACATGGGAATAAGCAAGATGGCACATTTTTGGAACAGAGATTGTGGCATCAATATGATTGAAACTTGCGCATGTGTGGTGATTGTGTTTCAACAAGAAGCATCCGTCCTACAATGAACATTAAAAAATGAAGGCAACAAGAGCATAGGAGCAACTGAAACTGCTAATTTGAGTCGATTTTGAAGGGATTCATGTTCACACCAATCAAACTCAAATAGTCTACGGACAAACTTGTTTTGCACACTTTTATAGTGCTGATTGGTCTGCAACGCCATAGCAATTTATGACTGTTTATCACTCTGCAGGATCGAACTCTATGTTAATTATACAGAGCAATATAACATGTGAGTGCCAGACCAATTCTTTATTCTCTTTACGTCTGTTTAAAGACATAAAACCACCATTGCCATCACTTTAACATGCTCTATATATAGTGGGAAGAACGAAGATGCGGGAGCTATATATTTCATCAAATGGTTTTCATGTAACTCACATAGCTGAGAATGCACTCACGCCTCTCGCACCAATTTCCACTAGTGTGCCTTTTCGGCGAGATTGCACTCATGCCCCTCGCACCAACTGTGGATTTCCACTAATGTGCCTTTTTGTGGTACTTTTTGTTGGATTTCTACATAAGAAAGGTAGTCACTAGTCTATAATAGGACTGTGGTCATCTCCATTGTGAGACTCCCTCAATAGGTGCATCATTCATCCAAATGGTTTTCCATTTTCTAATTCATTAATTTGACATGTATCCAAATCGTGGGAAAGGTTCAAGAAACAAAGAGGACATTCAGTAGAACAATGATAAATGAAAAACTAGGGCCACTGGCCGGGCGATGTTACCTTCGTTTGAAATGGTTGTTTGAGTAGAGAACATCTTATCTAACCAACA
The DNA here is from genome assembly GCA_013146195.2 of Codonopsis lanceolata. Taxonomy (NCBI): domain Eukaryota; kingdom Viridiplantae; phylum Streptophyta; class Magnoliopsida; order Asterales; family Campanulaceae; genus Codonopsis; species Codonopsis lanceolata. Next base: position 65,636,497 of record CM028378.1, read on the forward strand.
ATAAACGTGCACTGCAAGGATGAAATTGGAGTGTTGTTGAGTTGGAAACAAGCGCACATAAGCCGAGGAGACTGTTTGACAAGATTTGAGCACCGACAAATGTGTAATCAATTTTATAGTGCTTATTAGCCCACAAGCCCATAGCAGTCTGCAGTGTACTTTCATATTATATAAACAGAGTAAGACGAAACCAAATCTTTTTTCTCCTTGTGTTTGCTTACTAAATGTAAAAGCATATATTTGCCGTCACTTTAACATGCTCGATTTAATCTAAGAAATTTTCTTTTGTTTCTTCTCCTGCCATTCTTTGATATTAGCTTCTACCTCTTTTTTCACACGCCCATGAAACCCTGGGTATGGTTCATAGCCAATTGACATATGAAGTGCCTGCATATAAGAAAAGACTTAAAAGAATATGGATATATCATATATATGATGCTCAGCCTCAGTCCCATTTGTAGAGTTCCATTTCCCTTTCTTTCAAGTGTCCCAGTTAAAGAGTCACTTTCTCTAAGATTAAACATTTTACAAAAAGTAAGTCAATATATTAATTGGAGGTTATGCTGTAACTTCATTCTCTAGGAGACATGTTTGACTTCTTCAAATGGGATAGAGGGAGTATATAAGAAGATGGGTAATCTTACCTCCAGTAGTACAAAGAAAGGCGCCATTACTAAAGCTTGAGCTAGGTTGTCCAAAAGGGCTGGCGCTCGTTTCTGTGAAATCGTAAAAGAAGATTTTATTATTAATGATAGTAGTGACTTGGATGACTAACACAACCAAAAAGTGGCACAATTGTTCTCAGATTACAAAATTTTCACCTCAAATACGCCGTGCCCTACGAACTGTCCAGTCCAGCAAAATAACTGAGCAGCCAGAACAACCTGAAAATACGGACAAAACAGTGACAACCAGAGTTAAATTATAAAAGTAATGAAATGATCATTTATATTTCCACACCTAAAAGTGTGCTGTAGACATCTATAATCATAGTTCTTGAACTAGTGAAGATGAATAAATAACACTTGCATTCCACAGTCACATCAGAAACCACACAGCTTATTACATACATAGGTTTCTTGCAAGTTCCCAGGCAAGCAATAAAAGTGAACTAGAATTTAGAGTGCTACTGGACAACGAAATTGGTTCAAGTGTTCTAAGTCTTCAATCATGGCTGCATCAGGCTATTATCCGATCGTGCAGTAGACTCTGATGAGCAGACCATAAATTATCTTAAGTGATTTCTCTGGTTTCAGCTGACAGGTAAACAGCATTAATGACAAGGCAGTAGCAGCACAGCACCAACCATTTCGGGTAAATTACAAATTGAGCTCAAGCACCAACCATTGTGTGTGAGTGAAAGAGATATAGAGAGAGACGGGCCTACAAATTTAAAACTCAAAGCGCGAGTAATAAATAAGCGGGTATCAGAAAGAAGACAGTAGGATCGTAAATGAAAAGTCATATTCTATCAAATATCAATACTCCCTCAATCTCAATTTTTGTTCATAATCAAGAGTAGAAAAATGGAAAACGGAGTGAGTAACGATAAGAATAACCGTTACCTTCCAAGCTAGAGAGAAGCCCAGATGATTAGCAAAGGAACTGCCCAGAACCCAGCAGGCGAAACAGAGCAAAGCGGCGAAAGACCCCAATTTCTTATCCAAACACACATAGAACACAGAGTAGACAATAGTAAAAAAGAATCCCCAATTCAACACCAAGCTACAGTGGCCACACCCAAGTTGGATATTAGATAAATTGAAGAAGGCGGGTGTGAAATTGAGAATCATAAGAATGGTGAACAGTATCGGCCAAACAAACAACATGTGAATGAATATGTTTACTGGGTTGCTATGGTACGCCCCATAGAACGCAAAGTGTTTCTCAAGATCAAACATTCCAATCTTCGCCATCCCGTTATCGATGGAAATATTGCAGAAATGACAAGTTTGGGTATTTGAAGAAGAAGAAAACGCGATTTGCCACGTGCTAGACGACGATCGAGTGATGAAAACTATGGGAAAGAAGGCAGGACGACGATTCCTCCCATATAGATTTTGCTATCATGCGCTTGGGGTGCTGCAGTATGGGTGGGGAAAAATAGAAACCTCCGCGTAGTTGACGATACGATATATTAATTAAAATATTAAAAAAAAAAATAATGGCCCATGCAGGTCTCAAACCTGACGCTCTAACCAACTGCGCTAATAGGCCTTTGTTTGATGGTTCCGTTATAATTAATATTTAATAATAATATTGTGATGTTGGTAAATTCTGGTCAGATAAAGCCTAAAGTAGGTCTGTCAATGGATCAGATATGTATCGGATATAGGTAAATTTGAATCCGATCTGAAACCCTATATCACCGATTCGATCCGATCCGATAATCCGACGGATCAAGTGTATGTCAATTCATATCCGAATCCGTTACCCGTTAACATATCCGATTAAATATCCGATCCGATCCGAAATATAAATATATAAATAAAAAAACAATTAGAATATGAAAGGGAGGAAGTTCAAAAGACAACATACATATATAATTGTGTATATTATGTATATATATATAATAAGAAATATGTTATTTTCGATCGGATCGGATCCTTAACAGATCGGATATAGCTAAATCCATATCTGATCCGTTAATAAATAAATTATCGGATTCGGATTCGGGTTATTGGACCATTATATAAATCCATATCCGAAATTTCGGATCGGATTCGGATCAAAATCCGATCCATTGACAGGCCTAGCCTAAAGGGTTATGCAATGTAGTAGTATTAGTTGTGAGTAATGGGGTGGATATGAATGGTTTCCTTATCCTCTTTTCCATCACACAAAAGAAGAAGACTAAAAGAGGGAATGCAGAATTGAAGATTAAAAATTAATCAGACACACTAAACAATTTCAATATCCTAGAATGGTTTGAGCTATAATGAGTTTCACCATAGTTAAACCGCAGTTTCCAGGACATTAACCTACTACCGAAATCAATAATATTGGTGCCATAACCTAACTAATGTGCTTTTGCCTTTTTCAAGCTCAAGATTTAGCAGTGGCTTAATTGCTACAAGTGAGTAGTTTCATGTTTGAGCAGCAAACAATTAGATTAATTTTCTTATAATCCAGACCGATTAATGTTAGTGATTTTGAGCAGCAAAGTGAGAGATCATGCCATGATGAATTAATGTTTGTAAGTATATATATACATGTTGGGGTTGTTGTGTTGTGTCTTTGGTAGTTTGGTTCCACAAAGGTAGAAATCATTTTTTTTACATTTGGTTTGACTTTTGATTGCTTCTAATTCTAACAATATTAGCTATGTGATGAAATGTCTCTAGGACCCGTACTATGATTCAGAATAATATAGGAAAGATGGAGGAGACGGGACTGGACTGGACATTGGATTTACGGTAAGGTATGGGTTTGTTTTTTGTTTTTTTGGATGAATTATACATTTACTGTAAATATATCATCAGTTTGTTGGATAAAAATAAACTCACTTTATTTCATTTCTGAATTGAATGGAAGTAATTTGGAAGAAGAAAAGGTTAATTGTAACAGAAAATGGTGGTTGAAAATGCCCGGAATGGAGGGACTATTTCTTAATCCTTGTGTTTTGTTTACTAGCTATGAACATTTATCCGGACGGATGAAATATAATTTTCCTTTAAAAAAATAAATGCTACTCTCTATTGCAGATATTAACTACACTAAAAACTTTAGGGAGAAACTATCTCCACTATGGTTTTTGTTTATCCACTACATTTAGTACAAATAGACAAATTTATCATTTGACATTTTAAGAAGTCTCTAACACATATTTACTATTCCAAAATGACCCTTTAGTTAGCGTCAATTATCAATGATAATTAAATACCATAAAAATCTAATTACAAACATGTGAATAAATTAACGCTAACCCTAGAGCATATTATGATCTAACATTCCTTCCATCATTTCCTTCTAGAGACTACCATCAATTTCAATTCCCACAACTCGTAAGAAATTATTGACGCGATCATTGGATAACTCAATCACTAACTTACTATGTAGTTAATTCAATAAGTTTTCTTTATTTGGTTCGTTATTTTTTTTAAATGTCGTCTTTTCCCCTATCATTGTTATGACAAGGTAAATAAAAAATTATTGATATAATACATTTTTCATAAGTTTGACATTCTTTATTGTCATTTTAAAATAATATTTTCATACCGATCATCGTTGCATGTATCGTACATGTAAATAAAATTACATATCAACTTATTTTTGCTCTTTTTTTTTGTTAGAATTTATATTTTTAGGTTGTTATTAATTTGTTTTTGTGTTTATTTTTCAGTTGATAACTAGAGATGACTAAAAACCATGTGCCGAGCTTCTGGTTGCATTGGACATCGGGATTCGCTATGTTGCAAAACCATTCCTTTTACATATTTTTTTTCTTTCATTTTTGATCTTGTTCTTTTAAGTTTTTATGATGTTAAAATCATGACTTGTTAGAAGATTATTTTTAGCTTTTATTGCTACTGATGAAAAGTCATAATTGACTATATTTCCTTACATTTGAAGGAAAATAATAACGTAAAAGTTGATCGAGGTAATATTTTTCACAACGAGATATGTGTAACTTGTAGTACTTTGCTTCTATCGGTTCACCGTATTTTGAGGTCTTAATAACATGCACTACTTTAATGGATTAGTTGCATAGCCACGGCTTATTAGGATGTTTATGTGGTCTTGTTGATTATTATTGTTTTTCTTTTTCTACATCTTTTTCTGTTTTTTAATTTGAAACTTTTTTTTCAATTATTGGTTTTGTTTTTACGATTCTAGTCAGGTTTGCAGTCGTATATTTTTAAATATATTTTATTGTTTATTTTTAGATATGTAACAATGATTATCTTAGTTATTTATTTTCATTTGTTAAATACGTTATACTTAGTAAAGTATAAAACAAAAACTAATAAAAAAAATTATACTAACCATAGCCATATTTTACTCTAATAAAAAATAAAAATAAAAACTTGAAAGATAATTTGAACAATCTCTTTTCTTATTATAACTGGTATGTAATTTTAAGGTAATTTTGTTCAAACAAAGAGTTAATCAAAAACTATATTTAATGATGTAGTGGATATAAGCATCCATAAAAATAAAAAATAAACTTGAAGGGTAATTTGGACATTGTTATGTTATTATAATTGGTAGGTAATCTTAGGGTAATTTCATCCAAAAAGGCGTTAATTTAATGTTATTATTTATTATGTAGTGGATAAGTAAAAATCGTAGTGGAAATAATCTCTCCCAAACTTTATAGACCTTAATTTTGAATTTTGTTATTAGATAGAATATGTTTTAATTTGAAGGCAATTATGATTATGTGTGCTTGGAAGTTGTAGAGAGCTCAACTCTGGTCCATTTGGATATATTGAATTTGAATTCAATTAATATTTAAATTTCATGAAATTTAAATACAGTAGAATTTGTTTTCAAAATCATAACAATTTCATGGTTTTAATAATGTGTAAAATTCAATTGTAATTTCACATTATAGTTAAAATAAAGGAAAATTTACAAGCCGGTACAACTTTTAAAATATGTTTTCAAATAAATCCAGCTATTTTTTAGACATATCTTTTAGATACAATTTTAGGGCAAAATTACGTTACAGCCCTTTATTTTTTTGCATTGGGGAAAAAGTACGTCGTCCTCTCCCAGCGCCCACCCCGCGTTCATAGCTTCATTTCGCTTATGCCCTGCTTCTCACGTCGCCGTCTAGTTCGCTTTTCTCTCTACTTACGCCGCCTTCAGCCTACGTCCCCAAAATTTTGAATTGACGATTTCGGAGAAATTCCAGCAATTCGATTGAAAGATATGTCCCTTTAAAAATTCTCCCATCCTCAATTATATGCCTTAGGTTTCTTGATGCCAGGGTTTGGCATTATAGTTTCTGGATTGATTTTATTCCTCCAAAATACTATCAAATGTATCCTGATGTCAGGGCTTGACATCAGAGTTTCTGGATTAATTTGGTACTGGATAATAATGTCAAATGCATCCTGATGACAGGGCTTGGTATCAGAGTTTCTGGATTAATTTGGTACTGCATAATACTGTCAAATGCATCCTGATGCCAGGGCTTGGCATCAGAGTTTCTTGATTGATTTTGGTCCTCGAAAATACTGTCAAATGCATCCTGATGCCAGGGCTTGGCGCTTGACATCAGAGTTTCTGGATTAATTTTGGTACTGCATATTGCTGTCAAATGCATCCTGATGCCAGGTCTTGGCATCAAAGTTTCTGTATTGATTTGTTCCTGCATAATGCAGTCAAATGCATCTTGATGCCAGGTCTTGACATCAGAGTTTAGACAATTGCTCAATTGTGAATGATAGATATGTGAAAGTATTGGTAAACTATGAGATAGCAGATGTAATTCATTTTGGTATGAAAGTCAAACGAATTTCATTTTAAGTTTGGGTTTGGGTGAAAGAAGGAAATTTGCTATCTTTGCACACTAATTGTTTGATTAAATTGATCTTAAGAGTAGTTTTGTTATGTTATAAGCTGGATGCTGTCAGACATCCTACTTGAAACTCCTTCTATACTTCTGTCTAATGGGTTCATAAGCAGCGCATACTTATGCATTGTTAAGGAAGAATATAGACTTTTGTATATGTTTCATTGTGATAAAAAATATAATGCCTTGCGATTGAGATTGAGACTTTAAGACTAGAAATATATTATTGGGGAACATTTTCCTAAGTGATAGATTTATTTTGAATTGTCCAAAGTGTGTATATCTTCACTTTCACCTTTCTCCTTGATCATAAATGATCTTGTTTCCTTATGTAACAGTTGAGCAAGCAAGAGGATTGATCGATGTTTTAATTAATCTTTTTCCTTGCAAGTGGACAAGACTATTATAGAATAGTATTGGAAGCAAGGGTCGAACCCACAGAGACAAGTGATCACGAACAGTGCAATTTATTGATAGCAAATTATTAATCTAAAGGGGGTTTTTATATTTATTTCTATTCTAAGCTACTATTTATATTTAGATGTTTAACTAATCAGCAGTAATTACAGATATGAAGATCTTATGGTGGGTGGCAATCTAGGATTCTGGGTTTCACTTGTATCTCATTTATATTCAATTCATAATAAGTATCATTCAATGTCTTGGGTTCGTTCACTAAAGATAGATATAGTCTGTTGAACAATTGGTTCAACCTCCATCCCCGCAAAATTCATCCATTCTATATCCTAAGTACAAGAGCTTTAATCCAGCTGTCACCTAGATTTATGATCTATCTGTCACCTAGATCATGTATGAACCTGGTCCTAACTTATCACTCTCGTGCATCGATAGGTCCAATTTATTGTGATGGTAAGCCAGTGTACGACATATGCACATTGGTCATGCAGTTATCCGCACCTCTAGGCTTTTATTATTTGCGATTACATTCATTTGTTCAAAGCAAAATAATATAGAGATTGATAAACACCACAATCAACAAGCATTGAATAAACATATATAAGAATCAAAACATAAATTCGATACAAGTTACCTCCCACCTCCTAGATTATGTATGATTTAGTTCATCATAGACAATGAACAGCACATGGAGATGATCAAATACATGATTTGATCTTCAATACTTGTAATTACACAATCTAATTATGATATACAATCTAAAAACTACCTAAAATCTACCTAAGACTGCTTCCAGCCGATTTTCTATCTGTTGTTCTCGACATCTGACTTCTATATATACTCGGGAGTTGTGTTTCAATCGAATCACCGTGTGAAAAACCGAAAATCACGCATTCTGACCACCTTGCGGTCGCAAGGTGTTGAGTACCTTGCGTCCGCAAGGTCTCCAGTGTGTCTGGCCTTGGAAAGCTTGACTTGTGCCCGTACTGCCTACCTTGCGGTCGCAAGGTCTGATGTACCTTTCGTCCGCAAGGTCTTCAGAATCGACATACTTCACTTTTCTTCATTTTTACTTTTTGGCCCTTCTTGAAATATGCACTTAAAACCCTGGAGTTTAGCGTATTTTCACTAATAACCCTGAAACTTACAAAACTCACCGAAAACATATATTAGTGGCCAAAAGCCTCGTAAAATAGCATAATTTAAGTCATAGAAGCATATAAAATCAATGTATAAATACATCGATCAAATACCCCCAAACTTAAACTTTGCTCGTCCACGAGTAAACAATAAACTTATAAATACAAAAGCATATAAATAACAAAAATCTTTTTTGGAGGGTGACACTATTTACACTCCTCTATAAACCCACAAACTCAAGGAGACTCTTTCGAGTGACTCAACTATGCAGATAAATACAAAAACAGATAAATACAAAAGCGAATAAAAATTAATCTACGAATAAAACGTAAAATCTTTTTGGTTCAACCTCAAGTTATAAGTGTATGGCATGCAAAGTAATCTCAGTTCGATGCTCACCACATATATGCAGGCTTAGTCATATAAAACCAACTGATCTTTTCTTAAAACTGCTACTACTTTTAATTTCTCCGTGTGTGTGTGCTCACCGGTCTTAGAGAATATCTTAACTAAAACAGTTTTATTAAGCTAAACACCACATTCATATGAAAATCAAAGTTTAATAGGAAATCATGCATTAAGAATTATGAGATTTACAATCCAAACCCGATCAGTTACAGACAGAAAGGTCCCAAGGATTTCTAAGACTTATACATCCATCCCATGCACTTCTATGTATGACATACAATGCTCTCCTATCCCAATTACTTGTAATAGCTAAGATTATGCTAACACAGTGAGCTTTAGGGTGAATAATAATGAATATGAAGTGTGTGATCAATTTCATATGACTCACTTGACAGTTAAAACAGCATAAACATTGGCAAGAAGATCATTAGGTCTTTATTTAGCTTGTAATGTAATGCCAAGGTGATGGGGGCTTTGATGGAAAGGAATAGGAATTCAAAGTGAGAGAGTAAGATTACCCTTTTCCCTATTTAGGCTAGGACCTGTAAAGACCACAAGTGGATGGGTGCTTTTCGTTACTTTTCACTTTTCTTCTTTCTCTCCCCCCCCCCAAACTTGTTTTGGGCAATATATACTTCTAAAAATATCATTCTTATCAGCATGATTTTTCTAACATATTTTTCTTTTGAAAGCTATGCTTCCATTTGAATCTTTGTTACACTCTTCTTCTTCCGTTTCATTTTTCGTCGATACATAATTATATATATATATATATATATATATATATATATATATATATTATATTTCGACGACGGAAAGAAGAAGTCTTCCGAAAAATAGCCTAACTGAAAAGAAGTGGTCCTCCAAAATCAATTTCCCCACCCACATCCCACTCTCTCAAAGGGTAGGCTAAAAGTGTATAGGCTTTTAGGGTCACGTTAATGTGGGTAATAGAAACGATGGCGAATGAGGGTTTAAATAGTGTGCTTAGCACACTCCATTCTCTTTCATTAGGCTCAACGGGGACACTAGGGATATTTTTAAAATAGGTCAGGGAATATTTAGGCTCTAACGATCCAAAGATGGCCTAAGTCCTTTCTTAATGCCAAATGCTCATGTAGTTTTTAAAGCAAGTAAGACAACACAAAATATCATATCAACTATGGGAATTGGGGGTTGAATGTTTATCATCACTGGATTTCACATAAGCATTCGCTAAGACAGATGGTAGGGACAATTGAGACTAACATGCAGACACGGTTCAAAAGTGTGCTTGAGATATATAAATGAGAAAAATCCAAGGGATCTAACTAACATGCAATTGACCCTAAGTCACAATTTAATGCAACAATTATGTTCGAATGGCTTATGCATCATATTCTTGTGCTTATCTAGTTGTAATGAATTAGGTGTTATAAACTTTATAAAACTATTCTAATCAATCCATTATTATGACTGGTGTGGGTGCATGAAGAATTTGGAGAAAAGTAAAAGTTTCGCAAAATTAAGTAAATTCCAGAGGGATTACCGACTAGCTATGCGGTTCATTGCATTAATCTCCTCATTGACTACGACTAGCATTACCACACCTAAAACTCGAGGATGAAAATTTTGAAATTTATTATTATTATTATTTTTTTATTTTTTTTTTAAATATAAGAAAATTGGAGATGATGACGATGACTCTATTGATGTTGGGTCCCCATAAGAGGAACCCACGAACAACCAATGTGAGTGTATTCTGGTCAAGGCAACAACTCCGAAAATAAGAAAAAAAATTAAAAACAGGAAAATATGGTGAAGATTTAGATGGTCATCGTATAAAGAAATTTTTCTTCACCCTAAAAACATAGCCCAACTCCATTCTCATTAGGCTAGGACTTGCTAGGACTTTAAGCTTAAAATCCCCCCCCCCCAAACTTAATTTCTATTTTGTCCTCAAAATAGAGGAACATACGAGAGGATTGATGGGGAAGGACAAATATCAAAAGGAGATAGCAGGTCCACCTAACGAAAGAGGATGGAACTTGGGCCTCGACTCAAGGTGAGTCGGGCAGAAATAACGAATGAGGATGTAACTCGGGGATCGTGCCAGGAGGCAGCCCATAATAGGCGGAGACATTTTGTCCCACCGTGTTAAACCAACCAAACAACCGCTCTTGGTCGGCACAAATTTGTGCCAACTGTTGATTAGCCATTTGGTTTTCTAAGGCAACCTCTTCTAGCCTATTGGAGATCCCAACGAGCGGGTCCTCCTCCTCCTCTTCGGGTTCCTCCTCTTGAGGAATCCTCACTCTCGGCTGCTGGTGATGTTCAAACAAAATGGCCCTAGTAATGGCCGGACCAGCCTTCAGCCTCTCCGCGTGTTCGGGCCATCTCACGCCTGCCCCCTACACAACTCGGTGATCAAATGCGGGAACGTGAACCCCGTATTCGTCCTACCTCTAATTAGGGTCTTGATTTGGTCGTTGATCAAACGGCCAACATCAACAGACCCACCAGACATAATGGTGTAGGTTAAGACAGCCCTCTCCCACGTCACCGTATGTTGGTGATTGGAGGGCATGAGACGCCCGCAAACAAATTTGAACACGAGCTTGGCCGTGTTCTGGAGGAATGACTCCTCCATGGTGCGTGGACCAAAGGGTGGATTACGGTTATAGGTCCACACCACACCAGGGAGGGCGATGGTCGCATTGACCACCTCGATAGGAATAGAGGGGGGTTGGAGGTGAGTGCTAAAATTATCGGCACCAACCGCAAAGTTGGAGGTGCCGAAATAGTTGTTAATGCTTTGGGACGAAAAATCTACTACGACGTCCCTAACATTAACGGTGTCTAATACACCCCCATCTATGCCAATGTTGCCATTGGCATAGAATTCTCGGACAATGGGCACTATGGCGCCTCGGAGAATCTATCAAACGCCCCCACCTACGAGCTATCAGATTGGGACGGAGGCCAAATTCTTCAGCCTTGAATCCCCTTTCGGGCACCAAGGACTTGGAGAGTTTGGCCGTATATCGTTCTGATGCCTCGTAGGACACAAATCGGGTAAGGTCAAAATTTTGTTCCTCCTCCTGAATAGGGCCGGAGGACGAAGCACCGGTATTTCTACGCTTACGGAACATTTTGTTTGATTTAAAAATTAAAAACTAAAGTTTTAAAAATTAAAATAAATTTTTAGAATTTTAAAATTAAAAATTAATTCTAAAGCATGCAAAATTTTTATCTACGTTAAAATTGTCTAACACCCTAGCATGCAAATATTTTACGTAAGAAATTAAAGAGGGTGATAGTGTTACTTGTTTGCAGCCTAGATGAAGAGAGTGCAGCCGGAGTGTGAGTTTGATCGGTCGACAACGGAATGTTCTTCCTCTTTCTTCAAAAACTTCAACCTTCAATGGGGTGCAATGGAGTTGTGGCTGGAGGTAGGAGATGAAGAATGATGAAGGAGGGAGGAGATTCTTGGAGTACGTGCCGAAATTTGGACCGATCTGCAAGAGTTTGCCGGAATTTGAGACGGAGAGCTGCTGCTTTGCTGCTGTTTTGAAGAGGAGGGTTGAGTTCTGGGTGAATTGCAAATGAAAAACCCGGCAGTCTTTATATAAGAGGACCTTGCAGTCGCAAGGTCGGCCACACCTTGCGTCCGCAAGGTCGGCAGTCCAACCGATTCTGATTCCGCGACTTCCCCATGACTGACAGTACGTTGCACGAACTTTGCATTTACGGAGCACCTTGCGGTCGCAAGGTCTCCAACACCTTGCGTCCGCAAGGTGGGCAGAACTTTCCCACTTGTTTTTCTTTCTTCCTTTTCAGCAGTTTTGCAGTTTAGCCCTTCCGTTAACTTCCGTTATGTTTTGTATTTTTCCTATATGCAAAAACTTAACAAAAACTCTAGACTAAAAATTATTAGTAACATATAAATACAACACTAATATGTTTTTCTCCCCCAAACTTGAATTTTGGCATATTTAATTAAAAATTAAATGTCCAAAAATTAAATTTAACGGAGAAAAACATATTTAAACTAACTATAAAAGCAAATAACATTCAAAATAGTGGGTTGCCTCCCACTTAGCGCCTTTGTTTAACGTCTTTGGCTCGATCAAACTGCAAGCCTAATCTCGGGGTGGTTCATTGTCAGCCAAACGGATTAACTCAATTGTTCGTTCAACTAACATTGGCTCTAGATATGGCTTGAGTCAGTGTCCATTTACTTTAAAAATTTCATTATTTTTAGGGTTTTGAATATCAAAAGCTCCATGAGGATAAATTCGTACAATTATAAAGGGACCAGACCATTTAGATTTCAACTTTCCGGGGAATAACCTTAATCTAGAATTAAAAAGTAATACTTTCATACCTGGATGCAACATTTTATTGGCTAACCCCATGTCATGATATTTCTTGGTCTTTTCTTTATATGTCTTAGCATTCTCATACGAATTCAACCTATGTTCTTCTAACTCATTTAACTGAAACAATCTTTCTTCTCCAGCCAAAGTTAAATCTAAATTCAATTCTTTAATAGCCCAATAGACTTTATGTTCAATTTCAACTGGTAAATGGCAAGCTTTGCCATATACCATTCTATATGGACTCATTCCTATGGGTGTCTTAAAAGCAGTTCGGTATGCCCATAAAGCATCCTTAAGTTTAGATTCCCAATCTTTACGATTAGGCCTAACAGTCTTTTCTAATACTGCTTTTATTTGTCTATTGCTAACTTCTACTTGGCCGGATGTTTGCGGATGATAAGGTGTAACTAACTTGTGAGTTACACCATACTTTCTAAGAACATTATTTAACAACTTATTGGTAAAATGAGTTCCTTGGTCACTTATTATGGCCTTAGGTACTCCATACCTAGCAAACAAATCTTCTACAAATTTAACCACTGTTTTTCCATCATTAGTCTTGGTTGCTACTGCTTCAATCCATTTAGATACATAATCACCTGCTACTAGAATATACTCACAATTATTTGACACAGGAAAAGGACCCATGAAATCAATACCCCAAACGTCAAAAATTTCAACAACCAAATTAATATGCAAGGGCATCTCGTTTCTCCTTCCTATTCCACCTGCTCTTTGACACTTATCACATGTTCTATAGAACAATTCACAATCTCTAAAAACAGTAGGCCAATATAATCCTGATTGCAAAATTTTTCTAGCAGTTTTGTTTCCACTAAAATGACCTCCACAAGAGTATCCATGGCAGAATTCCATAATACCTTGTTGGTCTTTTTCTGGAATACATCTTCTTATTAAAGAATCAGAGCAAATTTTGTATAAATGAGGTGCTTCCCAAAAATAATTTTTAGTTTCCGCCAAAAATTTCTTCTTTTCATAATGATCAAAATCTGGATTAATGATATCAGACACATAGTAGTTGACAAAATCAGCATACCAAGGGTCAGAATCTTTAATGGCTAAAAGTTGTTCATCAGGAAAATTATCATTTATGGGAACATGATCATCAAGAAATTGACGTTCAAGTAAATGTGAAAATTCCAATCTGGACAAATGGTCGGCTACGACGTTCTCAGTTCCCTTTTTATCTTTGATAGTAATGTCAAATTCTTGTAACAATAACATCCATCTAATTAATCTTGGTTTAGCATCTTTCTTACTTAACAAATACTTTAATGCAGAATGATCAAAAAATATTATCACCTTTGATCCTACCAGATATGATCTAAATTTTTCTAAAGCATATACTACTGCTAAAAACTCTTTTTCGGTAGTTGTATAATTCAATTGTGCATCATTTAGAGTTCTACTAGCATAATGGATCACACGAGGCTTTCTATCTACCCTTTGTCCTAACACGGCTCCAATCGCGAAATCTGATGCATCACACATGATTTTAAAAGGAAGTGACCAATCAGGGCCGGATAAAATAGGGGCAATAGTTAATTTTTCTTTCAATAAATTAAAAGCTTCTAAACATTCTTTATCAAAAATAAATTCTGTATCTTTGGCTAGCAAATTGCATAGAGGCTTACAGATTTTGGAAAAATCTTTAATAAATCTTCGATAAAAACCAGCATGCCCTAGAAAACTTCTAACACCTTTAACTGAAGTGGGAGGGGGTAGTTGTGAAATAACTTCAATTTTAGCTTTATCAACTTCAATGCCTTTATTTGAAACAACATGCCCTAAGACAATTCCATGTTTGACCATGAAGTGACTTTTCTCCCAACTTAAAGTTAAATTTGTTTCATAGCATCTTTTCAGGACTGATGTAAGGTTTTCTAAACAGTGATCAAAAGAATTTCCAAAAACTGAAAAATCATCCATGAAAACTTCAACGCATCTTTCAACTAAGTCTGAAAATATAGAAATCATGCATCTTTGAAAAGTAGCTGGTGCATTACACAATCCAAATGGCATTCTCCTAAAAGCAAAAGTACCAAAGGGACATGTAAAAATTGTTTTCTCTTGGTCTTCGGGTGCAACATGTATCTGATTGTAACAAGAAAAACCATCAAGAAAGCAATAATATTCATGACCGGCTAGTCTTTCAAGAATTTGATTAATAAATGGCAAAGGAAAGTGGTCTTTCCTAGTTTCCGCATTAAGTTTTCTCAAATCAATGCACATTCTATACCCAGTTATTGTTCTTGTAGGGACTAATTCATCCTTCTCATTTTTAACAACCGTAATTCCTGACTTTTTAGGAACTACTTGGACAGGACTAACCCATTTACTATCTGATATAGGATTATACCTGCATCTAAGAGCTTAAGAACTTCTTTTCTTACGGCTTCTTCCATGTGTGGGTTAAGTCTTCTTTGCCTTTCTCTTGAAGGTTTACTACCTTCTTTTAGATGTATTTTATGCATGCACATAGAGGGACTAATGTCTTTTAAATCAGCTAAAGACCATCCTAAAGCTTCTCTATGTGTCCATAAAACTTTTAACAAACTAGCTTCTTGCTCTTCCGATAAATTTGCTATAATAACAGTAGGCAAAGTGTTACCTTCCCCTGAAAATGCATATTTTAAATGGGGTGGTAATGGTTTTAACTCTTCAACTTTAGGAGAATTAATGGATGACATAAATTCAGAATTTTCTACCTTAATTGTTTCTTTTATTTTAGCCTCCTCATTCTCTACTTTATTATCTTCTTTAATTTCTACTTCAATATTCTCTATCTCAATTTCTTCAAAGAGAGATTTCAGAATCTCTACTTCATCATCCTTAATTTCATTAATTTCTTGCTCTACTTTTTCAAACTTATCAGAATTATCTTCTGATTCTTTTTCTCTATTTTCTTTATCTTTCTTTTTACTAGCTTCTAACTTTTCTCTTTCTTGTCTTTCTTCCTTTTCTATTTCTGTTTCAATTTCATCAATGTCGATTTTTATGGGAGGGATAGGACTATCATCATAAACAATAAATCTATCTCTCTCATATTCTTCCTCTTCTTCAAAAGTTTCAGTTGATAACTTTTCAATCTCATCTATTGAAAAACAGACACTTATGTCACTAGGTCTATTCATAGCATCAAAAACAGAGATTTCAACCGTTTCACCTAGGACTGACATTGTGAGTTTACCATTCTTCACATTAATCATTGTATTGGCAGTGGCCATAAATGGTCTGCCTAACAATATTGGAACTTCATTATTAGTGCAAATCTTCCTTTCCATCTCTAGAACCACAAAGTCAACTGGAATGATTAGTTTATCAACCTGAACTAGGATGTCTTCCACTATACCCAAAGGATATTTAACTGAGCGATCAACTAATTGTAATTGCATAGTAGTGGGTTTTAGTTCTCCTAATCCTAACTGTTTATAGACCGAAAAAGGCATCAAATTAATACTTGCTCCTAAATCTAGCATTGCTTTCATCTTTTTAGAGCTTCCCAAGGATACTTGGATATTAAAACTACCAGGGTCTTTCAACTTAGGAGGTAATTCGGGTTGTAAAACAGAGCTTACGTTTTCAGAAACAATAATCTTTTCATTATTTTCAAACTTGTGTTTCTTAGAGTGAAGATCTTTGAAAAACTTTGCATAAGCTGGAATATTTTTAATAACATTAAGAAAAGGAAGATTAACATTCACTTTGGATAACATATTATAAATTTCCGTAAATTGTTTGTCCATTCGGTTTTTCATAAGTCTTCTTGGAAACGGAATTGGAGGAACATAAGGTGGTGGAGCCACATAAGGTTCCTCTTCTTCTTGATCCAATTCTTTCTCTTGTTCTATTAAATTATCTTTATTTTGAAACTCTTTTTCTTGTTCCTTATCTGGAACTTCAACTTCTACTTCTACTTCTACTTCTTGATTACTTGATTCTTTATTACTATCACTATCTTTTTCGACTTCTTTTTCAATTTCCTTTTCAGAATTTTCTACTGTAACATGCACTTTAGAAGAAGGATCAGGATCACTTACCTCTTCTCCTATTACCTTACCGCTTCGCAAGACGGTGATTGACTTGGCTTGCTCGGTTTGACTAGGGAACTTCCCTTCTTCTCTTTTATCTACTTCAGAATTTGCAATGTGTTTCTTTAGATTTTCAATCTCTTCAAGCATATATTTCATCAATGCTGCTTGACCTTTACTTGCTACATCTTGTTTGGGAACTTCTTCAATTCTCAACTGATTTTGATTTGGAAACTGTGGAGGTTGTGGTGGTTGAGGTTGGAATTGTTGAGGTTGCAAAGGTTTATTTCCTCCCCACGAAAAGTTAGGATGATTCCTCCAACCAGGATTATATGTGTTTGAATAAGGATCATTCCTAGGCCTTTGAGGGTACATATTCATAGCATTAGCCTGTTCAGAATACATAGCACTTGAAGGGCAAAAATTAGTAGCATGAGAATATAATCCACATAACGCACATGCTTCTTGAATTTGCCAGTTTTCAAATTGAGCTTGTGTATTTGATATAGGCTCCTATTTTTATTTCTAGCACTTTTCTGTTGGGAATTAATGCTTAACATCTCAAATAATTCTTCTAGTGCTTCTGGTGTCATTCTATTAATAGAACCACCAGCTGCACTATCAACCATAGTTTGTAAGCCTGGCGAAAGACCATGATAAAATTGAAGCACTAACACATGTTGAGCCAAATTATGATGAGGACACATAATAAGCAGATTTTTAAATCTATCCCATGACTCATGAAATGTTTCCCCTGGTTCATTTTGGAATGACATGATTTGTTTTCTATACTCAGTAAGAGATGCATGTTTGTAAAATTTACTCATAAACAAATCATATAATTGAGCCCAAGTATAAACACTATTAGGTGTTAAGTTCATAAACCATCTCTTTGCCAATTCTTTTAATGCACTGGGAAAATATTTCATTTTAATTTGATCTTCAGTCAACCCTCCTAAAGGAAAAGTACTCATTATGTATTCATATTCTCTTAAGAAACTGACAGGATCTTCATGATGCATTCCATGAAAAGATGGTATGACATTAAAATAATGACCTTTTAACTAAAAATTCCTTACAGCATCTGGCAAGACTAAACATGATGTCAGAACATTTAATGAAGGTCTACTAAAGTCATTAATAGTTCTTTGATTTATCACTACTTCCATATTTCTTCTTGCAGATTCTTCTTCTCTTTGATTCCTGTTGATTGGGTCAACTGGATTTTCAGGATTTCTATTATTATTGTTTTCTTCCATTGGAGGATCAACCAGAGGATCATCTTGATTCAATTGGTCTTGATTATCAAACTCGGGAGCTAGATTTTCAAGGACTTCTTGATTTCTTCTAACAATATTTATATCTTGATTTAAGTCTACCAATTTCGGATTCAAAGATCTACGACCGTGCATAAAAATAATTTAAAGCAATTTAAAAACAACTAACTACTAAAAACAAAATAAAATCTTTTTGTATATATTTTTTTAATTTTTTTTATTAAAATTGAAAATTAAACTAACAACTAAATTAAATTAAAAACTATGCTACAAACAAACTAACTACGTGAACTAGCTTGTCCCCGGTAACGGCGCCAAAAACTTGATCAATGTTTTAATTAATCTTTTTCCTTGCAAGTGGACAAGACTATTATAGAATAATATTGGAAGCAAGGGTCGAACCCACAGAGACAAGTGATCACGAACAGTGCAATTTATTGATAGCAAATTATTAATCTAAAGGGGTTTTTATATTTATTTCTATTCTAAACTACTATTTATATTTAGATGTTTAACTAATTAGCAGTAATTACAGATATGAAGATCTTATGGTGGGTGGCAATCTAGGATTCTGGGTTTCACTTGTATCTCCTTTATGTTCAATTCATAATAAGTATTATTCAATGTCTTGGGTTCGTTCACTAAAGATAGATATAGTCTGTTGAACAGTTGGTTCAGCCTCCATCCCCGCAAAATTCATCCATTCTATATCCTAAGCACATGAACTTTAATCTAGCTGTCACCTAGATTTATGATCTATCTGTCACCTAGATCATGTATGAACCTGGTCCTAACTTATCACTCTCGTGCATCGATAGGTCCAATTTATTGTGATGGTGAGCCAGTGTACGACATATGCACATTGGTCATGCAGTTATCCGCACCTCTAGGCCTTTATTATTTGCGATTACATTCATTTGTTCAAAGCAAAATAATATAGAGATTGATAAACATCACAATCAACAAGCATTGAATAAACATATATAAGAATCAAAACATAAATTCGATACAAGTTACCTCTCACCTCCTAGATTATGGATGATTTAGTTCATCATAGACAATGAACAGCACATGGAGATGATCGGATACATGATTTGATCTTCAATACTTGTAATTACATAATCTAATTATGATATACAATCTAAAAACTACCTAAAATCTACCTAAGACTGCTTCCAGCCGATTTTCTATCTGTTGTTCTCGGCATCTGACTTCTATATATACTCGGGAGTTGTGTTTCAATTGAATCACCGTGTGAAAAACTGAAAATCACGCATTCTGACCACCTTGCGGTCGCAAGGTGTTGAGTACCTTGCGTCCGCAAGGTCTCCAGTGTGTCTGGCCTTGGAAAGCTTGACTTGTGCCCGTACTGCCTACCTTGCGGTCGCAAGGTCTGATGTACCTTTCGTCCGCAAGGTCTTCAGAATCGACAGACTTCACTTTTCTTCATTTTTACTTTTTGGCCCTTCTTGAAATATGCACTTAAAACCCTGGAGTTTAGCGTATTTTCACTAATAACCCTGAAACTTACAAAACTCACCGAAAACATATATTAGTGGCCAAAAGCCTCATGAAATAGCATAATTTAAGTCATAGAAGCATATAAAATCGACGTATAAAATACATCGATTAAGGATCTCATTGTTAATGGAGTCCAGTGTTATGATTTTGCTGAAATTTAGGGGAGAGACAATTGTGAAAAGGGTTACAGATGGTTTTGAGTTTTCTGATTTGTTGTTATCAATTACAAGCAAATATTCTGTTAATGTTGAAACTTTGAGATTGAGATATTCTCTTGGACCTCATCAGAATTGTATTTTATCAAATGATGAAGATTTTTTGAATATGTTGGTACTGGGTAAAATTCTAAGCATTTATGTTATTTCAGTAGATGTTATTGATGTTTTGGGTGCAATTGTTGATGGTGTAGAGAATGATTTGGGGTCAAAGGGTGATTTTGGTCCTTCTAGGAGTAGTTTGGATGCTTCTTCTTCTCATAATAGTAAATCTGTTGATGTTGGTTTTGCTGAAATTGATAATGAAAGTTATCATGCTTATGATTTTTTTCCTGTTCCATCTTTCAGTAATTTGTTATCAGTTGGTTGGGAAGAGATTATCACCGGATCTGGACAAATATTTAAAGGTGGCATGAGAGAGTTTTGTACTGAACTTATGAAATATTCTATGAAACTTGGATTTGAATATGTTTTTGCTAGGAATGAGAGTAAGAGGGCTACTGTTGTTTGTGGTAATAAATTCATTGATAACTGTGATTGGTTCATCAAGTGTGCTGTTTCTAGTGTTGATAATTCTATAATTATAAAGAAGTGCAATCTTACACACAGTTGCAAAGTTTCTTTTATTGATGGAGTTAAGAAATCAATATGGATGGGTTATAATGTAATTGCAGATTTTATTTGTGATAATGTTCAGAGTCAGCCAAATTATTCTGCAAAGGATGTAATTGAGTATGTTAGGATCCATTATGGGGTTGAGATATCATATATGACAACATGGAGAAGTGTTGAGGTTGCTCGTAATAAGGTATTTGGTAGTTATGATGAATCGTTTGATGAGTTGCAGTGGTATGTTGAAGCTTTGAAGAAGAGTAATCCGGGCAGTTTGGCGTTTATTGAATCAGATTCCATTTCAAAATGTTTCACCCGGTTATTCATATGTTTTCGTGCATGTTTGGATGGTTTTAATTATTGTCGGCCTATATTGTTTGTAGACGGGACATTTATGAAATCTCGATGTAAGTCAACTCTCTTATTTGCCACGGCGAAGGATGGTAATCAAGGTAAGTTGTATGTGACACTTATATTGGTTTGTGTTTTCTATGTGTTTTGATGTCAAAGTTGTTGTTTTACTAATTTGAATATTTCATTTTTGTTTTTATATAGGACTATTTCCATTTGCCTTTGCTGTTGTAAGTTCAGAAAATTATGATAATTGGCATTGGTTTCTTTCAAAAGTAAAAGAAGCAGTTAATGGTCGTGATGTGCTTATTGTATCAGATCGGAATGTTGGGTTGATGCAAGCGATTCCAGATGTTTTTGGTAGTTCTAAGCATTTTTTTTGTTTGGTTCATCTTTGTCGTAATTTGAAAGATATGTGTGGTGGCAAGCGTTCTTCCTTTCGCAAGAATATTTGTTTAAAATTTAAAGAATGTGCTTATGCGCCTACAGTTGAGTTGTTTGAGAAGAAGCTTGAGGTATTTAAAGGAGTTGGTGGACGATTGCCTTAGATTTTTGGTTGACCTTCCTTTTC
Organism: Codonopsis lanceolata; assembly: GCA_013146195.2. Classification (NCBI taxonomy): domain Eukaryota; kingdom Viridiplantae; phylum Streptophyta; class Magnoliopsida; order Asterales; family Campanulaceae; genus Codonopsis; species Codonopsis lanceolata. Next base: position 65,657,945 of record CM028378.1, read on the forward strand.
GTGGGCCATTGCACATTGTTCTGATAATCGTTATTCTGAACTTACATCAAATGCTGCAGAGTCATTCAACAATTGGATTCTTGATGCTCGAGGACTTCCTATCACTTGTATGGTGGACTGTATAAGAAAAAAACTTATGGTATGGTTTGTCGAAAGGCTGAATAATGGTTTGAAATGGAACAAGCTTCTTTGTGCTAAGATGGATAAAAAGTGGATAGAGAATTTGAAATTTGGTATGTCATGGCAGGTTATGAAAGCTACTAACTCTATTTATGAAGTTGTATCTAATCCTACTGTGCGAGTTGATTTGGATTGTCGAACATGTTCTTGCAGTTGAAGACATAATTGATAAATACTTTTTAAATAGTTATTATGTCAAGTGCTACGAGGGAAGCCTGATTCCAGTTCCAACAACTTATAAGTATGAGATTCAAAAATCATTAGAAGCTTCAGTAATCTTACCCCCAGTAATGAAGAAATTGCCTGGACGGCCTAAGAAGAAGCGAATTGCATCCAAGGGTGAAATTCAGAGTAGTACAAGGAAACATAAATGTAGTAGATGTAATAAATATTGTAATCACAATTCTAGGACATGTAGAGATTCAATGTAATGTTGATCATATTTTAGTTGACGAACTGAAGAATTTATGAGTTTGATTATTGGAATTGACGAACAGAAATTGGATGTTGTTTTGTGGTCCTGAAAAAACTGTTGAATCTTTGTTATCAGCTTTTTTTGAAATTTCTGTCAAATGCATCCTGATGCCAGGGCTTGGCATCAGACTTTCTGGATTGATTTTGGTCCATCAAAATCAAGTCAAATGCATCCTGATGCCTGGGATTGACATCAGACTTTCTGGATTGATTTTGATCCTCCAAAATCAAGTCAAATGCATCCTGATTTCAGGGATTGGCATCAGACTTTCTTGATTGATTTTGGTACTGCATATTGCTGTCAAATTCATCCTGATACCAGGGATTGGCATCAGACTTTCTGGATTGATTTTGGTCGTCCAAAATCGTGTCAAATGTATCCTGATGCCAGGGATTGGCATCAGACTTTCTGGATTAAATTTGGTGCTCCAAAATCCTGTCAAATGCAACCTGATGCCAGTGCTTGGCATCAGAGTTTCTGGATTGATTTTGGTCCTCCAAAATCCTGTCAAATGCAACCTGATGCCAGTGGTTGGCATCAGAGTTTCTGGATTGATTTTGGTGCTCCAAAATCCAGTCAAATGTATCCTGATGCCAGTGGTTGGCATCAGAGTTTCTGGATTGATTTTGGTCCTCCAAAATCCTGTCAAATGTAACCTGATGCCAGTGGTTGGCATCAGAGTTTCTGGATTGATTTTGGTACTACATATTGATGTCAAATTCATCTTAATGCCAGGGATTGGCATCAGACTTTCTGGATTGAATTTGGTGCTCCAAAATCGTGTCAAATGCAACCTGATGCCAGTGCTTGGCATCAGGGTTTCTGGATTAAATTTGGTGCTCCAAAATCCTTTCAAATGCAACCTGATGCCAGTGCTTGGCATCAGAGTTTCTGGATTAATTTTGGTCCTCCAAAATCAAGTAAAATGCAACCTGATGCCAGTGGTTGGCATCAGAGTTTCTGGATTAAATTTGGTGCTCCAAAATCAAGTCAAATGCAACATGATGCCAGTGGTTGGCATCAGAGTTTCTGGATTAATTTTGGTGCTCCAAAATCAAGTCAAATGCAACCTGATGCCAGTGATTGGCATCATAGTTTCTGGATTAATTTTGGTACTGCATATTGATGTCAAATTTATCCTTATGCCAGGGATTGACATCAGACTTTCTGGATTGATTTTGGTGCTCCAAAATCCTGTCAAATGTATCCTGATGCTAGGGATTGGCATCAGCATTTTTCAATTTATTTTGGTTCTACAATATTATGTGAAATTCATCCTGATGCCATGTCTTGGCATCAGCATTTTTCAGAATCAGTGGAGGGTTTTTTGCTAGAAAACACTTTCTGATGCCATGAAACTTCGAACATTTTTTCTGTAAAATTTTAGCAGTAAGGATAGGAACAGCTTATAACATTGGTATAATGTAACAAATTACACAAGGCCATCGATCTGTTTTTACAAAAGACCATCAAACTTTGTAATTTGATACAAATTGTTTTAAATTTCCAACGACAAATGAGCAGGACAATGTCAAAAGTAAACAATAAACCATCATAATGTTTACATCACAAACACTTCTCCCAAATTGCCAAATTACAACATTTTTTTAACCAGTTGTGTCAATATTGTGTCCATCAGTCTATTTGAATAACCACTCCATCATTTTTCTTACATTTTTGTTTATATGATACAGCCATAATTCTTCCAGACCTTCTTGTACATTTTTGAATCTCTTTTTGAATCTTTTTGATCTTCCTTTTTGAGGTTTCTTCTTTCTGACCCTCGTTCTTTTCTTCATTTGGTTTCTGTTTTTTGAGGTTCCTTCTTTCTGAGCCTCCTTTTTTTGCTCTCATTTTGTATCTTTTTTTTTTCTCTTTTTCTCATCTGTTCCTTCAGGGTTGTTTTCCATTGCTGCAACGTTTAAAGGCAGCCCCCTTGTGTATTTTCTTCTGACGCTTCTTCTTTTTTTTTTCTCGATTTCCTTCTTCAATGTGCTCGATTTGTGGGATCTAATTCCTGAAAAACTTTCTGCCAAAAAATATTGACTAATGTAAGGATGTATTATGCAGGATCGTGTAATAGGTTTTCAACTTGTACCAACTTACCTTTTGTTTCAAACCAGATAAAAAAATGTATATCCTTCACTATGGGATACAATTTTGATAAGTCCCATTTTTCAAATCTTGGGAAGCTTTTTTGTCCAGAAACTTTCAGAATGTCCAATTTTTCACAGAGCAGATATTGTAAAAATAAATAAATAAATTGTATTAATAAATTACAATTAACAATTAGTCAAATGTATAAACATATTTAGAATGTTTAAAACTTACTGGTAATAGAAGCACGCATCTATCAGGATAGCCTTCTTTCATGTTTTCCAGCTGTCCAACAAAACATCTACTATGTGTTTCGACCAGTTGTATGTTAGCATATTTCCATCAGAAACTATGCTAGCATATTTCCATGATATATAAGAGGAAGTTGTTGATACCAATAATGTTGCCAGAACAAGCAGAGTTGTCAAGCACAGAACACAATTCAAATCTTTTTTTTTTTTTGTTGCTTTTTACCATTGTCTGCAGCTTGGTAAGTATCAGCGTTGGACTCAGTCGTATGTTTGCAGCAACAGTTGAGATTCTATCTGGGAAACACTTCTTTATAAAGTCATTCCTTTGGAATTGAGGATTACCAATATTGATTTCTTTGTCCCCATCCTTTATTCCAAAAACCAACTTTGCATCAATTGGTTTCAGCTGCACTGTATTCCTTCCATGTTTGAAAATTTTCTTTCCTTTGACGAAGCATTTTATAATTTGGTTGATCGCTTCATCGTCTTTCATATATTTGTTGATTTCAGTATTGCTATTTCTCATTTCCTGAATAATATACAAGAATGGTGTTTTTTCTAATGCAGTTAATTGTTTCTTTGTAAATTGAATGGATTTCAATTGCTTATGTAGCATTGAATGCTACATCCGTATTTGCACTTTTTTGTTGTATCTCGCACATAAAATAATTAAATAAATAAATACTATTTTCAACTTTCTTCTTACATTACTTCCTATATTAGACATAAAAACAAACATAATATAAAAAAATTTATATTATAATATAAAAGAATTTAAAATTTATAGGTAAGTTGATAAAACAATCGTACAAACAATTATAATATAAAACAATCGTAATATAAAACAATCGTAATAATGTTAATAAAATTTTAGTTATTAGGGTACTTGTAGCATCTTCAACTGCGTATTGATCTTGAACATTGTTTTTGTTCGATTGCCTTCAAGATGTTTATTGATTCGTGAACTCTTTCTTGTAGCCATAATTTGGGTAATGTTTAGTGAAGAAAAGTAAGATGGGTCTTTTCGAAAATTTTAGGTTTGTATGTAAATTGGGTGTGTCGTGTTATGTAATGTTTTGTTTGAAGTCCTGATGCCTATTGTTGGCATCAGAAAACGTTAAGTCAATTAAATGCCTTGAAATCCATCCCGATGCCATTCCGTGCATCGAGTTTTTGTATTATCCATCCCGATGCCAATGCCGCACTAAGTTTTTGTATTAATTTTGATCCTGTAAAATGCTTTTGAAATTCATCCTGATGCCAGGTCTTGGCATAAGAGTTTTTCAATAAAATTTGATCCTGCATAATGCTTAGAAATTGATCCTGATGCCAAGGGTTGGCATCAAAGTTTTTGAATTAATGGCATTTTTGTCATTTTTGCCATTTAACCATTAATATTTCCGATGCCCGGCTGCCCCTGCATCTCGAAAATTTGGTTCATTAATTTTTCATACCGCCAAAATCCCGATGCCTTGGTTTAATCAAAAATATCAGACATTTCACCGCTTTTTGTATTCTGATATACACGAATATACATTTTTAATGAACCTCAAATACAGAAATATATATACACTAGCAAATTTGAAAATAGGTTATTCAAAATCGATTATCCTTAATACGATATTCGTAAAAAAAAAAAAGGAGTTCTTTCACGCTAACGATGTTTGAAATGGAAAATCAAAATTTCCTCTTTATCTTCACAAAGAACCACGCATAGCCTGTAGAGAAGGCAACAGTGAGTATTATTTCAAAGTTTTTTAGGTTTAAATGAAGAAGTTATAGTGTTTGTAATTTTATTATGATTTTTTTTATATTTGATATTTTCTGATGCCTCGATTGTTTAATTTATTACCATGAACAAATTTTTTTGTCTAATGCGCTTCAAAGAAAGCGAAACATCAAAGAAATCGAATATTGTTTCGAAGAGTAAGATCAAATGTGCTTCTATTAAAACAACATTTGAAGAAAATTAACATTCGTGATGAGCATATTGTTATGTTGAAGAAGACACCTTTTGTAAATTTTGGTTGAAGCTCTACTTCAAAGTGAGAATGTTGATGAATACCGCAACATTAATAAGAACTTATTGTTATCAATGGTTGATTGTTTTGTAAAGGAGGAAGAAGTACTTTTCATTGGGAAAAGTAAAATTACAATTGAAGAGGGACATGGGATGTTTTTGGTGTAAAGGATGGGGTGAAGGAAATTGATGTTTCCCTTTACAAGATGAATCGAACTCGCTTCTTTTTGAAACATTTTCCACACAAGTTTGGGACGAAATTTTTAATGAAAGGTTGATGCCATCTCGTGATTGAAAGTAGTATTAGTAGAATAATTGGTAGTGGAGAAGAAGATGATATGAAGGATGTTGCATGTTTAATAACTTTATTGGTGTTAGCGGTTTTTTTTCTTCCAAGAACAAACTCATACATATCATGGTCCTATGTATGCTAGTATCAAATATTGATGAGATCCGTGGAATATAACTGGTCAAAACACATAGTAGATAGTTTGATAAATGGATTGGAGAAGAGGACAAATATAAATGTGGAGAATTGTGCACTTTGATACCAAGAAGTTATGTTAACTTTATCATAAACTAGTTTTGACTTAATTTTTTATATATTTATTACTTATATCTTGTTTGAATTCCAAATTACAAGATGTTTTATGTGAGAAAGCCAACATTTGTATCCCATCGACAATGATGCTACACCACGCTTCCTTAAATGGAATCTATCTTCTATATGTTCTAAAAAAGTTTGATTCACCATGACAAATATTGTAAGTTTATATTATTATAATGAACTTCAATTTTTCTTCACCTATGGAACATATCTTGTCTAAATATTTTTGTTT